>JAFBJS010002461.1:172434-251097 GCA_016785265.1 Paraplagusia blochii
TTGTGCAGTGTGATTTGGGTGGCAGTTGTGGAGACCCAGTAATGGATGAGCAGATTAAGATGAATAAGCGAACATAGACATTTGAGATTTTTTTCCGATACGCCATGGCTCAAAAAAAGATTGGAGAACACTGTTATAGATCATGATACTTCATTATTGATATAAACCCTGAAGAAAAGACAGATTCATTGATATGGAGCCAGAATAGTCTCAAAAAGAACACACCAGTAAACACGGATCCCGTGCGTATTCTGAGAAGAACGCGTCACTCCGTCACCAGCCAATCAGAGGTTTCACTTGTTTGCAGCCAATCACACGGCAGTTTCCCCCAGAGGGTCCGTCTTTGACGTCACTAAACTGCGTCCAAGAACTAAGTTTACGTCCTACAATAATGGCGAGTATTCAAGCAAGTATTCAACCGCTTGCCATTGCCGCTTCCAGACGCCATTTTTGTAGGACATAAACTTGGTTCTTGGCAGGGGCGTAGCCAGACCCCTTAAAATGGGTTGGCCCTGAAAAAATTAGGGTGGGCCAACCCCAAAGTATTATAGTCAAGTTTGATCAGCCCTCTCATTGGATTGGGTGGGCCTGACTGACAAGTGGGCGGGCCCAGGCCCACCCTGGCCCACTCGCGGCTACGCCTATGGTTCTTGGACGTAGTTTAGTGACGTCACAAATTGACCCTCGCGGGCACACTGCCGTGTGATTGGCTGCAAACGAGTTAACGTCTAATTGGCTGACGACGGACTGATGTAGCAAAATCACGCTCACAAATCTGGTCAGCGTAAGACAAGTCTCAAAAATACAAATTAGCGTGCGCATAGTTTCAGAAATTAAAAGCACGATTTGGGTGCGCCTACCACAATTCACAAATGTATTTGAAAAACAAACGTATTTTAACATGCGTTGTTTGTGTGCTGTTCTCAGAATACGCAAGCCGATCCGTGTTTACGCGTGTGTTTTTTGAGACTATTCTGGCTCCATACATTGATGCTAAAGTGAAGCATTTACAGATTCTGTCACTAAATATTTGCAAAATCTATCAGTGCATTAATTTTGGCGGCGCCTTAGCTAAAGAAGCACAATGGTGAGAACTCTGCTGCTAAATTCGGTCGTCTCAGTCCTTGTCTGTCACCATGCTGCGTAGTTTGAATCCCGGCCGAATACATTAGCCCCTGTTGCACACAGCATGGGTGGTGTCGACTTTGCACGTACTGCAAGGTGAGGTGAAAACTGGAGTTGACTGGATGAGATGAACTTATCACCTATCAGGGATGAGAACCTACCTGCGGTGGAACGAAGCAGCAGCAGCAGACAAGGGACGAGCAATCGCATCATCTTCAAAATGCTGTAGAGAGGAGACACAGAAGGAGGAGTGTGAAAAAAGATCTGTTTTGATTATTCAGAGCCGTTAATGTCGGTGTAAGTTCAGTAATTTGGTCCTCAGCTGGAGTGAGATCAGAAGCTGAAACTTTGTCTGTACATCAGCTCCAGAGACGAACGCTCCTTAGTCGTCGGAAAACTAAACGATTCCAATCCAACCAGCCTGTGTCCGTATCTTTGAGGACATTTAGATTGTAATCTGAGACTGATGTTGTCAGGCGAAGGGCTGATAACGACAACTATTTTTTTTTTTCCATAGTGCTCAGCAAATATGTGTTGAGATTTCTGTCATTGTTGACTGGAAACGTGTCGAGTTGACACTTTCCTTCCCGTCGCTCTGACCCACATGAGGCGTCAGGTGTTTCACAGGGTTCAATGACACCCGCAAGTGAAACTCTCTCCAAAACCACATCGTCAATCAGTATAAATATTCAGTTTCCTCATTTTTTTTGGAATATGTTTATCATTCTTTCATTCATCCTCGTCCGCTTGCCGGGTCGCGGGGGCAGCTGGTGCCACCCAAATCACATTGCACCATATTGTGAGTCTTCCAAAGCCGGTGGATTCGAGCCTGAAGCGTTGCGGACCCAACTCTGCTTCCTTAACCACTGGGCCACCACTTAGTATTGAGTTAAATTTTATTGTTTTAGCAATTCTTGACTGTTTTCTCAGGAAGTGGTCCTGCTTACCATTATCTTCCAGACAAGAAATCTTTTGTTAGGGCTGTACTAGTTCTGTACTGGTTAATGGATTTTGGAAACCATTCAACCCTTAAAAAGTATCAAAAATAACTGCCTGTTCCTTCACTTTTCTGTTACAACTGGTCTGTAACTATAAACGAGGCCTTAAGAGAAGTTCTGGAACTTCAGACACTTCTCTATGTTTGTGAATTAAATGACCTTAACGAAGAAAATAAAAATAAATGCATTAGATGACTGAGATTTCAGATTTTCAGTGAATACGGACAATTATGACAGCAGGACAGTGTTGGGCAAGTTACTTTAAAAAGTAACTTATTACTTTACTAGTTACGGCTCTGACAAAGTAACGAGTTACGTTACTAGTTACTAACTTATAAAAGTAACTAATAACGAGTTACTTTAATTTATTTTTTACATCTGTAGCAACTATCATAATGAAATGTAGTGATACAACAAAAACAAAATAGATGTTTAGACATTTTGACAGACATCACCTCAATTTGCCACTTGTCGTCGTCTTGTTTGTGGGTGTGTGTGTGTGAGATTGTTTGTTTCCATATAAGGCAAGAAGACCCGCCCAGGTCTCTTTCTGATTGGCTTAGCCTGAAACGTCAACCTATGTCAACCAATCATTGCTCCTTTTCAACGCATCGGTTCAGTTAGTGTGGAGAAATTGTCCATTTGGACCAAAGAGAGTAACGAGTAACGAGCCCCTTTACACCACAGTAAATTTAACTGTGTTACTGAATGGGAAATGTAACGTGTTACGTTATGAGTTACCGAGAAAAATAGTTTTGTTACATTAGTCCCAACACTGCCTAAGGATTTCCCACCTGAGGATTTTTGCACTTGACTAAGCCAAATGGCAATCAACAGTTTCTAACAATTATCTCAGAGCGTACAGCAGCCCCCCCTGTGGGTGTCATTTAAAACTGCCACTGCCTCAGCCAGTTCTTAGTGAAACGGCCACAAGCGATAGCTGGAACGTATGAAAGAGCAGTTTTTGAAAAGAACAGGTTCCGTCAGTCCTCCAGGACAGACAATGTCCCAATCGCGCACCAATCACAAAGCGGCATTTTTAACTCCTCTTCTTTCATACGTGCTGAGTGTTGTCTTTCAGACTGGGATCAAACAGCGTATGTTTTTTTACTGTAATTAAATGTTTAAAGAACAATTAGGTTTTGCCTTAGCTACTTCCTTCAAAGGTTGACAGTTACAGGGCCCCACATATACCAAAAAAAAAGAACAAAGAAATCTCATGCACACAGCGACAAGATGTGAACTCTGAGTGCAGTGGTTTCCCATGTAAAGAAACAAACCTGCTGGCTGAGCATGTCAACCCCAGTGGATTGTGGGGATTTATTTGTGTATGTCACCTGCGCAGGAAAATCAGACGCATGTTACTGGCACCAGGCCAGCTTTGATTAGGCTATAAAAAGTGTTACGCTTGCATGGGTTACATCTTTCTGCCTGTTGTTCTTAAGAATTAGTGTCACGACTTCCTGATGGCACGCGGCCCACATCAGCCTCTGTCTCCCGTCTCCACACAGTCGATGTAAAACGCAGATGTGTCAGCGGCGACTGCCAAACAAAGCACCAGCTGGACCCCACACAATATGAATACTGGTATTTTTAAATGGGAAACATGGGAACGACCTTCCTCGGAGTTGTAGTCCCGGATGATGCCTGAATGGTCGCGGGGGTTGGCAGCGAATCAAGAGCCGATAGTCATTCATTCATTTAACGTCGGATACTTTGCAGCGGGGAACTTTCCCAGTGACCTTTCTGCCATAAGCAATACTGTAGGCACCTCTTCATTGTTAGCTCTGCTCATTGTGTCGTGTTTCCTTCACAGTTAATGACTGAAAGGAACTCAAATGACCCGCGGTCCCGACGCACGTGTTGTTAAAGAGGCCTGTGAGACTCTGCAGCCGCTGGGGGACACGGCTATTGGACTGGCCACAGTCTTTTCTTTATGTTATTATTGTTTTTAAGTGAGTAGATTAAATATTTAAAGCCTGAAAAAGAGGAGTCAACGTCAACTACATCCTTAATTCCTAGCTCTAAAATCGTCTTCCCTTAATGTGCAGGTTAACTGATAACATGATTGATTTTATAGCCGGATCAAAAAGACAGAATGAAGAGTCGTGATTGATGATAGCACTTCAATATTTCATGCTCATTAATTCCCAAAAAGAAATGACCAGAAAATTGCAATAAAACCCCCAAAATTCTTCTCTAAATTTTACCAACTCTGTTTAACTTCGGGATATACTCAATGCCGATTAGATGTTAATAGCGATGTGATATTGAATTTAATTTCTCTCGCCATCGGACACTGAATGTTATTCTTGCAGCACTATTTACATTGATTGATTTTTCTGAGTGTCTTTCTTCAATTCCTGCCAGTATATTAGAGTTGTTGTCAACTAAACAGGTGTACAAAATCGTAAATATGAGCTACAATATTATTATATTTTTTTACATAAACTTTTGCAGGGTTTTTTTTTGCGGCTTAGTGGTTAACGAAGCCATTATCACTAATTTATCCAGATGTAAAGGTTTTTGCGATCCTTCGATCCCACGTAGTTGTTGTAGTTGTCCCGAAGTAGTTCAAGCAAGACAAACGCAAACAAGATAATGTTGGTGGTAAATTGGCAGAACAGGATCAAGAGCCGCTGCGAATGAATGTATTGGAAAAAGATGTTAATCATGCGAGTGAGGCTGATTGAAGACGCGGTGCAGTGGGGGCCGTTCCTGCCCCTGAACGTCTGCAGTAAATCTCCGAACACAAATAACCTAAGATGCTGCAAATAAAATCCTCTACTGTGTCCAATTTGCTTTTCAGAGTCACTCTGGGTGAAATAATAAGCAGATCCGATTTGGAAATATTTATCATCACACTCTACCGCTTCTGCATTAAAATGGCTCCTGACGCCTGTATTTTTCCACAGATCTGGCAATATATATTCATGTACATTTGGACGCTGATTGAATTTGCCCGACGTATCGGCAGCCGCGCGGTCAGAGGTTGAAAAAAAATCATTGACAGTAAATTCAAAAGGCGGCAAACATAACAGCGGAGGCCAAGGCTGCGAGGAAAATATATACAGCAGGTTGGTTCCAGGGGAGTCTTGTTTTTGTTTAGTTTTCCCCGGTGCTGTTTTCCAGTTTTCCAATGGAAGGATTAACCTTGAAACCCATTCCTGCCTGGTCAGCCCGCCTCACAGAAAACCTAAATCTTGTTTACCGGGTTGGAGTTTGAACGATGGCCACTTTCCACTCCTCCAAACACAAGCAGCGTAATCTAACGCAGATCAACAAAATGCACAAACAGAGGTTTACTGCGTCTACGTAAACACGCCCGCATGCGGAGACGCAGACTACAGCTGTCCTATCTCTCACAGATAACTACCCAGGCGCCCGACGCCGCGCACTTTTGAAAACACCTTGACACCGACGTTAGGAACCGCGTCCGCGCGGAGATATCAGAATTGCCGCGGCCTTCGGAGTTCATGGGAAAACAGATACATTCGGGTTTGGAGAAAAGTGAGTGTGAAACGGTGTCAGCGCCGTAAAAGGTTCCTTCTCCAAGGAACAACGAGTGCAGGAGTGAAAATTCACCCTGATGGTTTGTTATTTGCTTCCCTTCCATTTCATAAACGCCTGCTCCAGTGAAGGAGGGAAATACTCTGATTGAAACATTTGCTCTTTGCCATTTTTGCATCTGAGTGGAGACACTCAGTGAATCAGCACTGAAAACGAAGTAAACTGATGATAAAATGAAACAAAGGAAGAGACAAACGGTACCTCAGTGTGAATCAGTCATGCCAGTTAGAAATCCCCTGTGGATAACGGAGAGAAATACAGCCTGTAATCTGAGTGGTCGTCTCCAGGACTGTGAAGGACGGTGAATGACTTACTAAGTGGGAGGCCAAGAAAATAAGTGAAACAATAAAGAGGATATGAGTGTGTTTGTGTTTGTCCTCTTTAATATCCTGTAATTGTCAACACAGCCCTCCCCCCTGACTCTTTTTCTTGACTCACATCCTTTTTTTAAAAAAAAAACCCTGCTACTGTAAAATCATCAGACTGGTTAACCATCAAGATACACCTGGTCTCTACTTCTATCTCCTCAGTCTTTCCTTATCTTCATTAATCAGCAGGAACTACGAGACGAGAGTGTTTCCAAAATCGAGCGTTGGAAATCATCTTTTCTGTGTGGACAGATCTGTGAAGCGAAATGTCTTTGTCCCATAGTGACAGTGTTCAAGGTTCAGCTCAGAGACTGTGTTAAACCTTGAAAGGGACACAGTCTGAAGGTCAGGGTGACTAGTAGTCATGGACAGACCATCGATTTGGTAAAATACATTTCCGGAAATGTAGCCTGTTATTATCAGGCACTAGATTTCTCCTTAGGTTTTTTTTATTTCCACCGTAGTCTGACTCACAGTGAACACAGTTAATTAATGTTCACTCTTGACTTGGTTTACTCGGTTCATTGGTTTATAAATATTTCTGTATAACGGCAATGGGTTTTTTTATTTATCCAGTTAGTTATGTTTACTGTTGTTTTATTTATTGCAACCCACAGTGACTCTGTTCTCCCTGGTTGCTGTTAAAAATGTGAAAACAAGTGTTTAGTATTAAATCTCACAAACTATCAGGATAAAAAATATCATACATTTCTGCAGCTGTGTGCATATATATATATATATATACATATATATATATAAATATATATATATATATGTATATTTTTAGATATTAACACAGAAAGGGAGGTTCGGAGAAAAAGCTAGAGAAGACAGATTGAGATGATTTGGACATTGGACAGTGGATGCATTGGTAGAAGAATGATCCTAGAGGTTGAGCTACCAGGTAGGAGACAAAGAGGAGATTGATGGATGCAGTGAGGGAGGACATAGAGGACATTGGAGTCAGAGTAGAAGAGACAGAGGACAGGGAGAGATGAAAAATGTTCACTCACTGTGGCAACCCCTGAAAAAGGGAAGAGCCGAAAAGGAGAAGAAGACGAAGATATATTTGTATATACATATGTGTGTATATATATTTAACATTAGTAATAACTCATACTTTACTGATTCCACTTTTGGAAATGATGGTAAACAGTTCTTCTAACTGCTGTAAACAGGCTGTTCCTAGACAATCACCAACCGTGTGGTTCCTTTGGGAATCAAACCCAGAACTCTCTCCTCTCTCTGTTTTGGAGATCGATGTGTCTCTATAGGAAACCATAGAACCAGCAACCCTATGGAGCCAGGTTTACCCTGGAAGGGTCTTAAATACTGTATCCAGATTCAGAATCGGAAGAAACAGAACTGAAAAGCAATGAGAGGTGAAACTTTTGCCTAAAGACACTCTCTATATATACCAGGATATATATCACTTATAGATAGTATATATATAGAGTACATATATATATATACTATATATGTACTATATATATACTATATATGTACTATATACCAGGATATATATCATTTATAGGTAGTATATATATGTGTATATATATATATATGTATATATATATATATATAAAAATACCTGTATATGAAAACAAACCTGTTCATTGTCATTGCAGTGGATCACGATTAAAATCCTGTTATTCGGGCTATTATATACATATCTATCTATCTATCTATCTATCTAGATATATAGATAGATAGATAGATACTGTATATGTATATATATATATATATACACACACACACACACACACACACACACATATATTTATATATATACATACATATATATAGGGGTTGCCATTCGCTCCTTTTGGCTTAACCCCTGGGTTAAGGAGAAGAAGAAGATACATATATATAAACATATATATATAAAAAGGACATAAAGAGAGGGAATGCCATACACAACTTCAATAGTAGTCAGTAGTAAAGTATGCAACGTCATAGTCTCATCTCTCTCATTACTTAAAGCTTGACTTAATGAAGATATGAGCCGACTGTTTTTCCTGTGCTGTGTCCTTCAAGCAGACATCAGCACACGCTGATGTTCAAGGTAACGGCCACCAGTGCCATGTGTAACAGGCAGATCAGCAGCTGTTACAGCCCGTAGAGTTACTCAGCGCTGGAAGTTACTCACACACTTTAGTAAACTTTAAGAGGAAGGAAGTTGAATAAACACGCACAATTAAAACCAACAAAAAAGTGTGGAGGCGAATGTTCTACTGCTCTGCTCATTAGCTGAGCAAACAGTCCACCAGTGGGAAGTTGCTGTAACGTCGCTGCTTGTGTTTTCATTTGCAAAATGAAAGTTTTTAAACCTACCTATACGATGGAGCCAAGCAGCCACAGCTGTGTTGATCTGGTGTAGTTTCTTTTCAAGGGAACAAAAGCTTTAAAATACTCTCTCTCTCTCTCTCCCTCCGTCACACTCTCTTTTAGTCTCTCACCCTCTCACGCTGTATATTTTGACCCAGCTGATGAGAACAGGAAGACCTGCTGCTGCTGCTGCTGCTGCTGCACCAACTTCACATGAACTGAAAGCGGGGGATTCACAGAAGCATCTTCTACTGCAGCTTTTCACCTTAACACAGCGGTGGAAATTACCCTGTATCTTCAAGAAGACTGCTGATTTTCCCTGAAGGTCACTGACACTTTTGCACAGAATTGACATCAAAAAACACGAGAGAAAATAATAAATGACTCAAATTCAAAGGGGATTTTCCTCAGTACATTCTGACTAATTTCACTTTTTGTATGAATTTTCTGATTTGGTCATGAGGAACATGTGGATTTGTGAGATTTACATTTGAAAAGTAACAATAAAAACTTTCCACATTTATTTGCCCTCATCAACAAAGCGATAGATTACACCAAAATCTCCCAAAGAACATATGAAAATTATTGAAATATTTTTTCTTCATTGGTCTTGTCTTTGTTCGCCAGAAGTCGGCGCCCGATGTAACTAACAGAAAAGGGGACTCAAACCTTTAACTCTCTACTTAAAGACAACTAGTCTTAGTTGTCTTTAGCCATGGTACAGCGTCCTATAAATTTGTGCTACCAACCTGACTCTACTGCAGATGTCTTAGGTGTAGCAGTTTGTTGAACGTTGCCTGAACAACAGCTGTAGTTTTTGAGGTTGTTTCAAGCCTGGGTCTGGGACCCATTATAATTACTGTTTTGCAATATATATTAGGGGTGTGAAAAAAAATTGTTTTGGATCGGTTTGGATCGAACTGAACCGAATCGGATCGAACTGGATCGATCGTTTAATATTTTTTATGAATCGTTCCTGAATCGGATCTTAGCCTATGAATCGGATTGTCATGTGAGTGAATTGTCACACCCCTAATATACAATATATATATATATATATATATATATATATATATATTAGGGGTGTGCAAATTAATTGTTTTGGATTGGTTTGGATCGAACTGAACCGAATCGGTCAAACTTGATCGATTGTTATTGATATTTGTTATTGATTTGTTATTGATCGATTGTTATTGATATTTTTTTGTGAATCGTTCCTGAATCGGATTGTAGCCTGTGAATTGAGATATGAATTATATATATATATATATATATATATATATATTTATGTAAATGTATATATATATATATTTATGTAAATATATAATGTATATTTATGTAAATATATAATTTATATATTTATGTAAATATATATTTATGTAAATATATGTATATATTTCTAGATGTATATGTATAGAGGCCTTATTTAGCCTCCTCGGCCTCCTGAGACTGGGCCAGTGTCGGGGGGGTCACAGAGCCTTTGCCTTCCTTTGTCTGTGGGATGTGTATTGCATATTGAACTGGATTCAGCAGCATTTGCATAAACATTGGAGAATAATCAAACTAGTTTTTCAGCATGTCTGTCTTCTCCTCGCTCCTCTCCTCAGCAATGCTCTCGCAGGCATTCCCACCGCACTTGGGTTTGCTGCTAGTTCACGTCTCCTTTCACCTCCATCACTCAAGTCTCAACAGTTCTGCCGTCTTCGCCGAGAGAAGTTGCATTTGTCTACTTTTGAGTGATGAATGGGGTGTGGCTGTGTGTCAGCCCTCGGCTTGACAAAAGATACTAATCTGTGAGCTGTTACGGGGAATTATAGTCAGTAATTGTGCCCTGAGAAATCACCACTCTGCGCCTGTACTGGCTGTAAATACAGAAACTTTAGGCAGAAACTCACATTTTGGAACCGCTTTTTTACCGTAGGTCGTGAAATGTGCAGTGACCTTAAACACTTGACCCATTTTCCTACTTTTATTCACATTAGCCTCACGATCGCAGCCTGAAATCCAATGCTATCAACCTGGCTGGGACTGTCAGTACAGTACAGTACAGTACAGTATTTTTTTTGACAGGCTGCACGAACATGCGTAGAATAAATAGTGAACTTACATTCTGGTGAGCTGCTGTTCAGAATTGCCTCTTCACACTGCAGGTATGTTGCTGCTCCCACGCTGAGATCCTTGTTATCATGGAAACTGCCAGAGTGAGTGTGCACGTTAGTACAGGTGTACTCAGTGAGGCACGAGGAACCGCGTCCTCCATTGGCTGCTGGGCTGGTTGAAACCTGACACCAGTCTCGCTTATCTCCTTTACACAAGTCGACCGACTGTGCTCTCTCAGTGTGCATGTTGTCATGTAGTCCAAACCTGTTTGTTATCAGGTTGGACTAACTATCAGGATTAAAAGCCTGTTTGGTTATTAAGTTATCATTTACTCTGTGTTGTTTATTTAAAGAACAAGAAGAACAACATCGTACATTTATGGAGAATTAATTCCTTCAGCCACTACTATAACTTCCACTGCCGTCCTACACTTTAATGGTCGTTTCTTTTGCAGGTGCAACTGATGACTCAGCTCTTTGGCCTTGAGCGAATGTCAGGGTTTTATAGAGCTGTCGTTTAGACCAAAATGGAAGGAAAATGATGGTTGAAAAAAACTGTATTATGATCTGATAATAATCATTATCATCATATTGAATTTGACAAAAATAATAACACATACTTTTAAAAATAAATATAATACATAACCTTTATTGAGCAACAAATGTTGTAAACCTTTTATATTTTTATGTTTAAGTTACCCGTTACTCTGAGATAAATTATAGTTTTTGGACAACTGAAAAACTATCTATCTATCTATGGTGCAACTGATGACTCAGCTCTTTGGCCTTGAGCGAATGTCAGGGTTTTATAGAGCTGTCGTTTAGACCAAAATGGAAGGAAAATGATGGTTGAAAAAAAACTGTATTATGATCTGATAATAATCATTATCATCATATTGAATTTGACAAAAATAATAACACATACTTTTAAAAATAAATATAATACATAACCTTTATTGAGCAACAAATGTTATAAACCTGTTATATTTTTATGTTTAAGTTACCCGTTACTCTGAGATAAATTATAGTTTTTGGACAACTGAAAAACTATCTATCTATCTATCTATCTATCTATCTATCTGTCTGTCTGTCTGTCTGTCTGTCTGTCTGTCTGTCTGTCTATCTATCTATCTATCTATCTATCTATCTATCTATCTATCTATCTATCTATCTATCTATCTATCTGTCTGTCTGTCTGTCTGTCTGTCTGTCTGTCTGTCTGTCTGTTTATCTGTCTGTCTGTCTGTCTGTCTATCTATCGGTCTCTCTGTCTCTCTGTCTGTTTATCTATCTGTCTCTCTGTCTGTCTGTCTGTCTATCTGCCTGTCTGTCTGTTTATCTGTCTGTCTGTCTGTCTGTCTGTCTATCTATCTGTCTCTCTGTCTCTCTGTCTGTTTATCGATCTGTCTCTCTGTCTGTCTGTCTGTCTATCTGCCTGTCTGTCTGTCTATCTGACATCCATCTGTCTCTCTGTCTGTCTATCTGACATCTATCTGTCTCTGTGTCAATTTATCTGGCATCTGTCTGTCAGTCTCTCTATTTATCTGTCTTGCTCTCTGCCCAACTGTCTCTCTGTCTCTCTGTCTGTCTGTCTGTCTGTCAGTCAGTCTGTCTATCATCTGTAGCCTCCAGCTAGCTAACACCTACAGTAGCTTCTTTTGGACACATTGCTGCCCCCTTTTGATTTATTTACCTTATTCCAGATTCTGACCTTTAATCGACTTTGTGTAAAGAATCTCATAATCTATGATTCTTTACATCTTCAGACGACGACCGTCCAACACTTCCTCCTCCTCCTCCTCCTCCTCCTCTGTCAGACTACAAAGAAAACAAAGGCGATGCTGATGTCTTTTCATTTACTCTGAATTTATATCAAGAAACAATCTCTGCAAAAAGTAACAACAGATTTGCTTCAGGCTTTTGTCATTGCAACATGTCTGGGCCTTCGTCAGTGTATGTTGAAACGATGTTTATTTACCATCACACAGCCTGGTTATAAACAGTGTGTACTCCAACACACTGATGTCATATTTATGTTTTGCCAGTGACCACAATAATGCAGTTCCCTTGAAGGACTGGTTGTAAATGGAGGACTGTATAGATGTGTATACACCATGTGTTAATACATGTTACTGCGGTTATAATATTACTTTTTCAAGTAACATATATCGTGTCATAAAACAACTTTATCATATTAAGAAACTCTCTTCCAAAGACAATATAAAAATACTTTCTGAGCTGCCATGGGCCGTACAGAATGACTTGGCGGGCCGGATTTGGCCCCCGTGCCTTGAGTTTGACACACGTGCTTTAACTTCCCCGCTCCAGTCTTTCAAAGCACTTGGTGTTGTGCTGACATTTACCTGTTCCAAACAAACACCGAGGTCCGTTTGTATGGATTTGTTTAGCTGGGACCAGTCTCTGTGTGGAGTTTTGATTACATTATCCTTCCCTTTGTAAATACTGGGGAGGAGTGAGAAGCTTTTCCTTGTTGGCAGAGAGGCCTCCATCACCTCTGATCTCAACACCAAAACAGGAAAAGAAACCAGTCCATTGTGCTCCTTGTTTTGTTATGAGTTAAAATTAACTTTTTTTTTTTGACATATTCCAGCTAAAGTTTGATCATTGTGGATATTTTTTGTCATATTAGTTAAATTTAGTTAAAAAGTTGACACCTGTGTGTCTCTGTTCAAACACTCTCACCATTCCTGCCATTGATGAATGAAAGTCAAAAATGCAGAAAATGTCTCTCCTGAAATGAATATACTAGAATAAATATATATCGATAGTTTATCCTCAAAGATTGAGGTTTAGAATGTCCTCTATTTCCTCAAAATATCGCAATATTCTGTCTTTCTTTCTAAACTGTATTTTTTCCAGTAATAAAAGGAATTTTTCATTTACCTTTGACTTTTTTGTTTGTAAAATTAAGACTTTATTGTCAAAGATTCACTTCAGTCAAAGATGACTTTTTCCTAGTCATAAGGAAAAAGTCCTTATGTAATATTAGGACTTTTTTCTCAACAACCTGTGACTTTTTTCCAATTATCCTTTTTTTTAAACTTTTTAAGCTTTTTTCTAATATGACAGGGGTTTTTTCTCTTCAACAAATTACCTTTTTCCAGAAATATCACAGCTTTGACCTGAACTAAGAGTTTTGTAATATTATGACTTTTTCCTCCCATACCTCTAAAACCTTTTTTTCAATTAAAATTAAGACTTTTTCTCAAAGATTCACTTTAAAACTAAATACAAAATTGTGATTTTTTCCTCGTAATGTCAAGACTTTATTTTCAATTATTATTTTTTTACGCTTACAACTTTTTCCCTATAATATTGCAATATTTTTCTATCTATTGTGTACTGTATTCTTGTGATTGCAATATCACAACTTTTTTCTCTGAACCAACAACTTTTTTCTTCTTTGTAATATAATGACTTTGTTTTCCCTAAACCTCTGATGTTTTTCTAGTAACATTTAGCTTTTATTTGCAAATATCCACTTTTAAAACCAAGAACTTTCCCCCAAAAAATAATCTAACATTTTTCTCCTAAACTAATGCCATTTTATAATAATATTGTGACTTTTTCTCAGCAAAGTTAAGGCTTTCTTCTCACAGATCCAGTACTTAATTCTCATATTTTACAAAATCCTTTAAAAAATGTCCCTAAAGTCCATCACAGTATGTAGCATTTTTGATACTATAAATATCTCAGCTGGTTTGGACAACAACCAGGGCCTGAATAACCGGAAGCGTCCACCTCACATCACTCTTGGCCCAGAGTTGATCAGAGAGTGTGCAAGTCTGTGTGGGTCTCATAAATGATATTTGAAAAGCTGACATTAGTGTTTATAGACTGTGGGTTTTTATCTTCCTTGGGGGATGAGCCGCGGAGCCGAATCTTTTATTGAGATTTGTGGTAGTGGTTTCACATGCCCCGGTGTGCACCCAGGGCAAAAACTGAATCTAAAAAATGACTTATTGATGAACAGACTCACTCAGTTTTACGAAGTGTTTTAATGTAACAGTCCTTGTCTGTGGCTGTTTAAACCAGTCTATCTCCAGTGTGAAATACACAGGCTCAGTCATACAATTATGTACATATATATATATATATATATATATATATATTTTTTTTTTTTCATATTAACAATAAAAATCCTTGAAAGATATTGTAGTGTTATGTTGGCTGGATTTGTGTGATTGACAGTTTTCCACAGAATTTTATAGTTTTGTTTTAAAGGAGATAAATTGGTTGGTGGATATTTTCTGCTGTAACCACTTATTTTTACTGTTCATGTAGATAAGGACGGCGGAAAGTCAAACTTCTATGATAAGTGGGCAATTTGTTTCCTGTTGTTGAACCATACTGTGTATGTGTCAAACTACCACACAGTGGAAAAAAAATAACGAAATAACAGAGCAGACGGGGTTAATAATGCAGACTTCAGGTTAGACGATGAGCAACGCGACCCGGGATGAGAATTTCCGCAGTGAATACTGGATACAGACAGCATTCCGAAGCTGTCATCGCACAGCTGACCTATGAGGTTTCTGTGATAACTGTGTTACTGATCTGTGTTATGGTAACCAGACTGCAGTGAGCAGAATTATCTTCTTGCCTTCTGTGAGGAAATGAAACTTTGTGGTTCAATAGAGAACTTTGACCCTATTTTTAAAGAAATGTTCACACATTTCACTGTGTACAGATCTCAAACATTGGCCACCTTGTTCTTTTTTTCTATCATTGAGAAGTCCTGAGGCGTGCATGGGTCCAGAAGCCAAGTAAAAAAAGGTCTGTTTCGTCAACAGAGTAATTTCTCCACAGTGAAGTTAGCGTGTCCTGCGCTCTGACACTGGTTATATTTAAAGTGACATCGATCATGAAATTCACCTTTTCCTCCAGACTGATGAAGTCTGTCAGCTGCTCGCTGTCTGCACAACACAACATACTGCAGTGCACTTCCTACTAGTTCCACAGGAACTGTGAATGTCATTCAGAATAATGTTGGGGCATGTCGGCCATGACAGCCTGCTCCGTATCACCGTCAACGTGACTACTGTAATTCATGGTAATAAAAACCTACATTTATATTCCCATTTTAGCAATCGGGAACACAAAAGGAACAGGTGTGTTCTATATTGGTGATTCTAAACCTTAGGGCCGCAGTCCAAACTTGGGCCGCCAGTACATGATAACCACTGTGCTCTTTGCTAATACACACACTACATATAAGCACTGTTTTTATTTTATTTTATTTGTTTTTATGATTATGTTATGTTTGTTTTTTCGTTATGGTTTGTTTTATTTATTTTTTTGTATTTTAAAATACACCCCCCACCTCCACCCAAGAATCACCGGTTGCTTGGGGAGTCAGTTGCCCCAGCCAGAAGAGCAACGGCAGGGTTCCTGTTAGTGGATCTTGAGCAGCAACTTCCCCAGCCAAATTGCAACCACCACCCTTCGTCCTGATGTTGCGTCAGATGCCACCAAGCAAATTGTAATGCTGGAGCTGATGGTCCCATAGGAAGACCGCCTGGAAGAAGCCTTTGAGAGGAAGCTCTCCAAGTATACAGGACTGGGCAGTGAATGCCAGCAATCACAAATGAGGGCAATGTGCCTCAAAGTTGAGGTAGGCTGCACAGGCTTTGCTGCCTGGTGCCTGGCTAATGCAGTGGGTTGCTTGGATATTGTTTGACAACGTAAGAGGAGAGCCATCCGCAACACCACCGTAGCGGCAGAGAGAGCCTCAAGATGGCTGTGGCTCAAGAGAGGCGAACCATGGAGTCGTGTTAGCTAGTGTGCCATCTAGACACAAGCTGGAGTCGTGATCAGCCCCAGCTGGGTTGTCTGGATGTGGGTGTATGAACCAGTGATGATTCCAGGAACATCACTGATGATGTGCCCAGTTGTATTAGTGCATGTATTTTCACAGTTATGGTACAATGTCCAACAATGGTTACATCGAAGGCAACTGAACTTGATAGGTTTCTTAAAGACCTTCACCTCTCATCCAAGAGGCTTCTTCCATTCCAGTTCCACCTCTTGGATGAAAAGGTGAAACGTCTTCAAGAAAGCTAATATGTCCCATTGCACCTTGAAGTAACCAGTTTTGGACCACTTAAATGACCTGGATTACAATGTATATACATATATACTGTGTGTATATATATATATATATATATATATATATACACACGCCATGCACTCATGTGGTATTGCTATATGGGTACACATTATTAACTAACACTGCAGCCCGGTTTTAAAATACCATCTCAATGCCCAGTGAGTTTCAACTTAAGGTCAGACATCAGTGCTGGGCAGTGTGGAGGTCTGCGTGGCATTACGGCTGACTGACGCTGACTGACACAAGTGCTCGAGGACAACGGCTTCACCAAAGTTTTGAAAGCAACTCTCAAGTCACTTCACCGTCAAACAAGTCACAGTTGAACTTTTCCTGGAGCCACTCTGAGGAATAACTGTCGTCCCCTGTGCGTTGGAGTCATGACTTATGGTGACTTATTTTACAATTAACTAAGTAAAATGAAGATATGCTGTACTCTGTCTAACTCAACATTTGTGGAAAAATTGACAGTAGTTTTTCATGTTTTCCCATGTCCCTAGATCCGTAATGTAGATTTTTTTCAAATGGAAATAAAATTTATTTTGCAAATTTTGCAAGTACATTAAATCTTGCACAACAAATACCTATTTCCGTTTTAACCGTGTAAACTAACAGATCAACTCAGATAGTTTACATTTGGTACATCAACATACTTACAGGCCAAACATAACTATCCTGTGGGCCAGATTTGGCCCTCAGGCCTCAGTTTGATATGTGTCGTACATCTTTACTAAACCACTGCAACTGTCACTGCCGCTATGTCCATTTGTCCTCAAAGTAACCATTTTTGGATTCAATTTCCTGGATCATAATGGACAATGTGTATATGTTCTTTTCTTTTCTTTTCAAATAGATAGAGACGGACGGACGGAGGGACGGACAGACAGATAGACAGACCCACAGATAAATAGATATTTAGATGGATTGACAGACAGACAATGGACAGACAGACAGACAGATAGAGACGGAGGGACGGAGGGACGGACGGACGGACGGACAGACAGACAGATACATAGATAGATAGAATCCACCTGCTGTGTTCTAGTGTTACACTGTCCAAAAACTGTTACCGTATTTTCACGACTTTAAGGCACACAAAAAAGTCTTAGATTTTCTTCAAAATGTGCAGCGCGCCCTATAGATAGATGTATATAGATAGATGTAACTTCTAAGCCATGAGGCTATTTTAGTTCCTGTTTCATTTCCAGTTCCACCTCTTGGAAACATCTTAAAAAAACCTACTATTTCCAGTTGCCCAATGGGCCAAATATAACTTCCCTGTGGGCCAGATTTGGTCCTCAGGCCTCATGTTGATTTGTATTAAACATCTTTATTTAACCAAACTGAACCTGTTTAGTTTGCTAAATCATTTTAATAAATGGGAAACTGCTGCACTTTAATTCTCTGCGAGAGTTTCCACCAACACCTGGCCGATACTGCATTTGTTTAAACGACTCTTCCTGGTCACTTTGTCTTGCTGTGAAGAATAGCTTCTCTGTTCCACGTGTAAATCCAGCAGAGCAGCTGAATTTGCATCCGTTAACATCTGTGGCATGCTGCTTTCCCCAACAGGATCATTTAGCCGCTGCCTCTCCTACCGTAGGTGTAGGTGTAGGTGCACGGTTTGAGAGCTGCGTGTCGGCGCGCGTCCGTGTGCTCATGTACGTGCGAGGAGGATGAGGGATTGATTTTGCAGAAGTTTGAGAGAATACTTTGTGTGCCAGGGGGCGAGGGCTGGAGTGAACTCATGGAGGAGTGAGGACTGCTGTGAGTGTTATTAATGTTGACTCTACATGTGTTGTTTCATCAGTGCTGGTACACCAGTAAATCACCCAGGTCTGCTCACACACTTCTGTTGTACTTCCACAACTCTGGCAAGCTCTATACAATTAAGTTGGAAGATTGATGTGAGGCCATCTGAACTTTGCACGGCATCTGAAGTTTACTCTCTCTCCCTCTCCATCTCCCTCTCTCTCTCCTCCCACAGTAAACTCATGCCCTTAAATTCTCACTGGAGTATATGTGTCAGTGCATGCCTGGAGTCTTGTGGTATTTGATCTGATATCCACTGCCCATGGGCCTGTTATGAGGGATGTCAGTGTGACTCTGGTTATGTGCAGAGTGGAAATGGCCGTGTCAAAGCTGAGCGATGTGGCTCGCTCTATCACAGCCGTTGCCGTGAGTAACTTTGCAGCGCGTTGTTTCGTTACTGGCAATATTTAAATGCAGCGATGTATCGGTATATCAGTGGGTGCCCTGAGCATGGTCCCCCACACACTGCTCCCAGCCAGCAGCCCCCTGCTCACTACGGTGATGGGTTAAATGCATAAATTCCTGAAGGATACTCCCTAAGGATTAATATAGTTTTTTATCTTTCTTTTTCTTTTCTTATATTATTTTCACGGACGGGTTGTTAAGTTGTGTCAAATAAATACCCCTTATAAAAAGTTAATTTCCGGCGTTCTGAAATATTTTCCTACCTATAAAATCTTCCTACCCAAATTAACTGTGTATGCACACAACAAGGGTTTCCCAAGTACAGTCTATAATTTACTCCTACCAGACCGGTATGAAAAGTTAGAATCTTGTATCAATGACTCTGCGTCATTTTGAGTTTATTGTTGTTAACTAAGAAAATATTTCCTAATCAAATATAGTTGCATTATTGATGATGGAATCCTAGCCATTCTATTGTTCAGTTCTTTTTTTCATATGGGTATGGATCAAGTGGAAGTAATAACCAGATGAGGCTGAAAGGAAACTTAAATTATTTCTCTGCGGCCCGGCACCGATTCACCCACGGACCGGCACAGGTCCCCGGCCCAGTGGTTGGGGACCACTGATGTATACTATTCTGTTGTGCTCTGTTTAAGGATTGTTACAGGCAGTTGTAGTGATAACCCCACAGATCCTGGTCTTTGCATATCAACTGATAACCATAACTGATTTGACGCCAGGCGACAGATTTGGCAGAGAGGTAATATGTCTGCGGGAGTGGAACAAGCTCAAATCCCATCTAGGCTGTTTGGCTTCCAATGAGCACCAACTGCATGAAGGTGGATGAAGGTGGCAGGAGCATAAAACAGGATGGATGCATCTGATACCATCATTTAATCTGAGATATCAAGCTTGACTCAAAAATTGTACAATTAACTTGAGCCCTTTCCAAGCCCAAAAATCACGCTTTTTTCCACTGTTTGGCTGGTTTTGCAACTTTTATATATATACTCTGGTATATATATGATGTAGCAAGATAAAATACAGGCAGTAGAATGAAGGTGAGAGCAGTGGGATGGCGAGGTTACAGGGAGAAGAGGTTTAGATACTAAGGATCAAGGATCAACTGTTTGGAGCAGCAGAGTGCTGTTGTAGGTTGAAACAGCTGAAGAAAAGTGTCAGGATCTGTGATAGAAGAGTGTCAAATAAGGTGAAGGGAAAGGTTTATAGGAGGGTTGTGAGACCAGCCATGATGGATGGATTAGAGACACTAGTAATAGGCAGAGGACAGGAGGCAGAGCTGGAGGTGGAGGAGTAAAAGATGCTGAGGTTCTCTTTAGGAGAGACAAGGATGATGTGAGACAAGGATGAGGGTGATAAGAGGGACAACACAGACAGGAAGGTTTGGAGAAAAAGACAGATTGAGATGGTTTGGACATGTTCAGAGGATGGACAGTGGATACATTGTTAGAAAAATGATCCAAGAGATGGAGCTACCAGGTAGGAGACAAAGAGGAGATTGATGCATGCAGTGAGGGAGGACATGGAGGTGGTTGGAGTCAGAAGATTGAGATGAAAAGGAATGAGTCATTGCAGCGACCCAAAAGGACAAGTCAAAAGAAAAAGACAGGGTTCTGTTCCATTAAACCTGTTGAAAAAAAAAAACAATACATAAAATTATTGTAAAGTACGTTTGATTTATACATATATATAGATATATACGTCTTACAATTGGAGAAAAAACATGTAAGATTGGATAAAATCAATATTTGACAAAATTAACATTAAAAAGTTGTGAGGCAGTTTGAATAGAGCAGCTGGAAATCATCGATTCACTGTGGAAACCCCTGAAAAAGGGACAAGAAGAAGACAAAAAAATTTAAAACTTAAAATTAACAATGTTGATATTTTCACACTGATGGCCACTAGAAGGCAGAAAGGTTCAGAAAGGTTGGTGAACCCTGGTTTAAAATATACTCCTCAAAACTTCCTACAAACATAACTAACTAGGAAAAATTCCACTCCAAAAAAAAAACCAAAACAAGACAGAAACAAAACAAAATGAATGATTAATAATTCACTTGAGCTTCATACTCCACCCCTGATCTCAGCCAAAAACACCAGTAAATCTGTTGACTCCGTGTGACTGTGCTGTCGTTACACATCAGCACCTGACTGCACTGAAGTTTCGGTTACAAACATGTCCCTACACTTCAGATAAATAGGTAATGCTGATGAGATCTGACTCATAAATGTTTGTACCAAAGTCACAGTTCATCAGCCTCACCTCAATCTGTGACAAATGACTAATCTGATAATCCTCTGTCTCTGCTTTATCCCTGTTCTGTTGATGTCGGTCCGTGTTCGCAGCATCGTTTAATAACATACAACCAAATGACTCACGCTCCAGTGTAAATTGGGGAAGCAATTGTGCAGAGAGGGGTGTTCTGCTCTGTGAGCCTGCCTTTCTGCCCGCAGGGAAAGAGCTGCACCCTTAACAATACCTGGGGCTGTTCAAGTCGAGGTAAGCCCAGCTGGTTCTGCTGGGTTGGGTGACATTTCCTCATAGGGCTAACTGTCACCGCTCTTGTGTTATCAGATTCTATGGCACTTTGATTTCCCTATAAGCCATGTTTTGTAACTTCATCTGCAGCACAAAGATATATTTTCCTCCTTCTCTCTTGCACTGCCCTGTCATTTTTGGGTTATGTTCTCCTCTCTGCCTCAGGGCTTTGCAATGATTTAGTTTCTTTGTCAATCACAGACAATAATACACTCTTTCATATAATATTTATTGCTCTCGGGAAAGGCCTCGACGTTTACGCAGTGAGATCACAACTGTATTTGTCACCTACTGTACTGTAACAGTCAAAACTAAATGTGCTTTTTGACTTGGGAGTTCATGGACTCATTAATGGCTGGACTAGTTTTTATGAGTTCTACCTTGGACTCCTCCACGGTGGGATTCCTCAGCCATGGATTCCTTAATAACAATGCACTGTATTATACTGTACAGATGACGGCGCCCCTATAGGAAGTGTAGGTTCAGCAAATATATTTTTATAGATATAAGAACGTTCAACGACTAATAAAATCCATATCATCTTCAGTATACAGTATCTTAAAGCTTTCTGCTTCATCTTATCGGGGCAGCCTCCATAATGCAGCACCAGTATCTAGAGTAGATGATAAAAATACGGTCTGCGGCCCAGATATGGCCTGCTAGGCCTTCTAATCTGGCTCGCCAATCACTGGTGGAATGTACAAAAAATTCATGACAGAAGAAGATCTCAAATCAGCTAAATTTTATCTTTAAAGCAAACACTTTCTCCTTGTACGTTTTATTGAAATTATTTCAACTAAGGTTTTTACAACCCAAATAATGCAACGCTGGCCAAGAGTCAAATTCTGAACTTATTTTGGCCCATGATCCAACAGTTTAGACCATCCCTGAACTGCAGGATTATGATGTGGAGTTAAAGACCTTCTGCTCCTGAAAACATTTAACTCAGAAATCCACTTGGTACCAGTGTGAAGGCCACATTGAGAATAAATACATATAATTCTGAGATAGAAGTTGTAGATTTATAAGGAAGGATAGTACTAACAATATGAGGAAAAACCTTGTAATGTCGTTTTCATATAATTACATTTATTTTCTGAAACTAAACATAATCTTGTAATAGATTATTTAATTCCCAGTGTGGCTTTAAAAATTCAGATGTCAAACAATTATAACCAGTCTTGTTGTTGACACCTGTACAGTGTTTTTAATAATTCTAGTTGTTTCTGTTCCTTAAAAAAAAGTCTTTTTTGTCTTGTCAGGCTTTTTTTATTCCAAACCGCAGACGCCTGGGTGGAGACCGACCACTGTGTCCCAGGGTTTGTCTGGGACTGTGACACCTGTGTCCTCTTGTCCCACTGTGGCTGCACTTGGAGAGGGCCACGGTTGCCACAGCAACAAGAACTTCTGGGCTGCAGGGAGCTGAACCTAGCAGTGTTTCTGTAAACCTGACAGCCACCTGATGTGGTTAAGCCCTGGCTTCAAACCGAGCCTCTGATACACACTGTGGTCCTCAGGTTAGAGCCCTATTTTAATATGATTTTATTTTGACATTAAAGCATGTAACTGTGTATAACATATTAAAAATCATCAGGTTAAGAAACTCTGCTGCATTGTCATTAACAACTGCTTTATTATCTCCTCAAGGTCCTGCTGGATGACTTGGCGGGCCACATTTGGTCCCCGGGCCTTGAGTTTGACACATGGTGTGTATACTTTTTTCACACGGACGGACGAACAAAATGTCGATGTCAATATTAACGATTCGAGAGAAAGAAATTTAAGTTTCTACAAAAGATATTATAATTAAGAAATGAAGCACTGAACTTTTCCAGTTTGTCTTTTAAATGTCACGCACAGTTACGAGCTACGACATTATAATGAGTTATTTGAGGTTTAATTATACAGACGTCCTACAATAGAGGTGCGAGGGCTGGGAGATCATGAGCAATTAAAATGGAAACCAAATATATATACATATATATACATACATATATATTCCTCTTCTTTTCCTTTTCGCTTGTCGCATAAGATGGGGTCATCAATATTTGCCAATCAGCATTTTCCATCTCACCATCTCCATCTTCTACTCTGACTCCAACTACCTCCGTCACGTCTCCCTCACTGCATCCATCAATCTCCTCTTTGTCTCCTACCTGGTAGCTCCATCTCTAGGATCATTCTTCTACCAATGTATCCACTGTCCCTCCACTGAACATGTCCAAACCATCTGAATTTGGCTTCTCTAGCTAATATAAAATATGTACATAATACATTTACAAACACACACACATTATATATATATAATATATATATGTATATATGTATATACATTATATATATATATTTATACACTGTATATGAAGTATAATCGGTTATATTGTCAATATAATCAAAGTTGCTTTATTTTCTTTCATCAGAAAAGTAGCTCCCAAATGTGTGTACGCCCCTGTACTACACTTTCTGACTCTAATAAGGAACGACTGTGTGTACCACTATGTGTTTGGCACCCTCTACAGGCGCCATTTGTTACTGCTCCGGTGTTACTCGACAACGACGACACAAACTGGTGAGTTAGAGCTAAATTTGTTTGTCTTCCCTGAAACTTAATGACTTACAGAACTTTACAAATGAATCCTGGATATATTTGATAATATTAAGACACTTGTGTGTCCCAGGAAGTCGTCCGAAATCTGCTAGTTCAACTCTACTCTTTTCCCTGACGAGGAGGTGAGCGGGAAAATTCTCGAAGCTAATGGAGCCTCGCGACACTGTCATGGAGAGGTGGACTGTTCGGGCTTTTACAAGTTCTGCCTCAGTGAGTCGTATCCTGATGGAGGTCTCCACTCCCAGGCCTGGTTCTCTGCTGTCATACTTGGTTGTAAATCTACAGATTATTTCTGCAGAAGCCGAGAATCCTGGGTTTTGCTGTAAGTTGTTTGTTTTTTTTTCCTTTCATTTCTGGCTACGCAGTGGCAGTAAATGAAATTAATATCCTCTATAATTGAAAGCGAGTGGTTTGATGTTCAGCATCATCACATCCCAAATGAAATCTGGAGAGTTTGCAGATGTCCCCGCAAGCACACATTTCATTAAGAGCAGAGAAGCAGCGGTAATATTGATCACACCAAGCTAAAAAACTGAGTGGTGATTATTCACCACGCAAATCAGATTGTCTTTTTTTCCCTCGTCTTGATCTAAGATACTTTTTCTGCTTAATGTGCGTGGAATGTGCTGTTACTCATGGCCACCAAGGCCCTAAACCTGAGATGGTGTTGGACCACTAGATGGTAGTAATGCTTCACTGCTCAACCGTGGTACGTGCAGCAGCTTCATGTCCTTGGTGACTAGTGTAGGTGGGTTCGTCTCCACCCTGTCCTTCCAGCTAAGTGCCAACGCTGGTCAAACCTCAGACCTGAGATGCACAAACACAAAGAAGCAGTGATGTGAAACGGGTGGAGTTCACAGTATCACGCTGTGTGACCGTCCACAGGGAGGTCTCTGTGTCCCAAGGGAGGGAACTGTGGACTAGGACATGGGGTTTTGACAAGCAAACAAAATTGTGTAAGTGACAATGGTTCACACCTCATCACGGCAACTCTTGTGGAGACAGAAGATGGTATCAGAAAGGTGTCGTCCAAACCAAAAATTCAAATTTATTCTTTAATGTTCCATTTAAAATGATCTATCTATACTAGGTGTGGACAAACTTTTTGACTTGTGGGACAAATTTGTTCCTAAAATTGGACATGGGGGCCAGGTCGAGAGCAGAAAGAAAGAGGGCTTGTTAAAACGAAGATAAACGAAATGTAGAAGTCATGTATAAACTAGGGATGTCCGATATATCGGTCCAACGATGATATCGGGCCGATATCAGCAACCCTTTTTAATATCGGAGCATATTGGTATCGTTTTTTTCACCGATATTGAAATCCGATGCTGCAAAGCCGCGGTCTCGGCAAATACGCTGGACCTCCTCATGTGGTACTGAGTCAGTACTACTTGATCAGCATGTTATTAATGATGTCAAAAACCTCCCTGGTCTGGAGTTTTTTGTGGATAGAAAACTAATTCTTAATGACTGTAAACAGCTGGTCATGTGAGGGTGGAGGAAGATTTTAATACATTATCACAAGGCGTTTTTGGACTTTGTGAAACGACAACAACACAACAGCAGCAGCTGTCTCTCTCTCTCTCTCAGAGACTTAGAGTTAAATACGGTAAAGAACAGACAACAGCAAAAGAAATCAGACAAACTTCACAGAATTCATCGTCCTGGAGAACTAGCCTTTCTCTCCTGTTTGCTGTTTTTACTGAACGTGTGGAGTTTCTGTAGCCGGGCTACTGTAATGTCAGGAGAGAGAGTCGTTCACATTGTGACGATGCTGAAATGTTTTTTCTCTCATTAAAGATGTTTTTTTTTACTCTTATACTGCAGCTGTTTCTACCTGTGTCCATTTATATTGACTATTGTTGTGAGGCTGAATGAGCCCGGTTTATAACGTTAATCAATGTTTTTGGAAAGTTCTTCTGTCCAACACTAGACATTTCTTGTTTACGTTAAATGCTGCACAAAGAATCATAGGACTGTTTCAGACAAAATAGTAAAAAATATATGTGTAATATTTCCATAACTTATATTGAAGTAATGTGTTTATGTTGTACACAGGTGTACAAAGGCATAGAATGCCTTTAGTCTGGTATCACACTAATTCAGGGGAAATTACCTGTATCGGAAATTAAGTGTTTGGGCAATATCGGTTACTATCGGTATCAGTAATGTTAATATCGGACATCCCTAGTATAAAGCCGAAAATACTAAATTGTTGATGGACTTTAAGATGTCATCTATTGAAACACATGAGGAAGTATAATGATAATATAAATCAATGGTGGGCCGTGGCTAAAAGCTTAACGGGCCGCATCTGGCTCCCGAGCCTTAGTTTGCCTGTGCCTGAACAATTCTGTGCAATGACCAAAATGACTTCCAGGAGTTCACTTAATCTACTATATTGCAGGTGTCAGACTCAGGCTCTGGGTTTAATTATATTTGGCTGGTGAGATCATATCAGATGTGTTCTAGAGCTAGCATGCCAGTATGTTTCTGTTACAGGGGCGTGGCTAGGGTCTCTGAGGGCTCCAAGCAGGATATTGCTGGGGTTCAATGTACAAAAAAAAAAAAACGTTTTTTTTGGCCTCGGCCTAAAGAAACTGTCTGGTTTTTCTGCCCTTAAGTGCCACCCCTGATCCTTTGGGTCTCAAACCTGTGGCCCGTGGAATGTTATTTTGGGGCCCCCATCTTGTTCTCCACATTTTATGGTAAATCCTATAGTTCTCAAAACCCTGATCCACGTCTCCTTCTGGTTCAGAATCTATGGGAAACTGATTTTTTATCGAATGTTTTCTTTTGTATTGAACACTGAAAGCTGACGCGGCCCTTCGGTGAAATGATAGTGTGGGTGGTGGCCCTCAACATATTTGAGTTTGAGACCCCTGGTTCAGCATTATTGGAATTATGACAGACCTTACCTGTCCAACCCTGGAACTTTATGTCTTTGTCAGCACCATTATACCAGACATTGTTCTGCACAAATCACAAGCACCTGCTTTTAAAGACACTGTGTTTGTGTATTTTACTGAAGTTGTTGAATTTTTAAAAGCATCATAAGGGGAGAGTTTTTCTTTTGATATATTTTGCAACACATTTAGTTTGTACTAGCTGTAAATGCATATTAAATAGACACAGGGAAACCAATATTTGACGTATCTCTTCAATGCTGTTAACAGAAACTAGTTTTTGAGAACTGCACCAAGACTTTGCTGTTACCATATTTTAGGTAGAGGGGAATGTGAGGTGACGGGCAGCACTCCAGCTCAGTAATGCGCAGCAAGCAATAGTTTCTGCTGCTTTTGTGATGGGGCCAGAATTCTGTAAACTCTGGGACGGCGTCCAAATCACCAGAATTGGTGGGCAGCGGCTCAGCTGCAAACCAGATATATCTTCCACTGTGACGTCTGGCTGTGATGAGAACAGTGAGAAGTGGTTCAGGCTGATCTCATTCTATGGCGCAGTGGCGTTTGTCTCTGCACTGGCGTCCAGGACGCCCTGCATGGATTTCCAGTCAGATTTTAATGACTTTCTATTGAAACAAAGGTAAAATATTGTCTTAATCAGTTACCTGATACATGAACCCTTGAGTCGTTTGAGATAAGGATTGCTTTAAACGCATAGTCTCTTGCTGGTGCTCAAGCTCTTGTACTCCTGTGCAAACCTTGACGACTTTTGTGTTTGTTTCTGTGCTTTCAGAGTAACTTTTAGAGTAACTTTTGTCATTGCGGTGCTTGTCGTCATGCATCCCTTCCTTCTCAACATCTTTGTTCCGTGACAAAGGTGTTTCTGGTTTGGTTTGGCCTCTAAACCAACAAGTCACCAAGATAAAACCCTTTAATCCTGGTGTTTGTTTTGTTAAGTTTCCATCCGAGAGATATTCAACCCTTTTAATACAAATATCCAGTTTGTGTTTTAGGGCTGGGTGTTATTTAATTAAACACCTTTTCAAAACATTTGCGTGGAATTGGCTTGAAGACTCGACCGGGGATATGTAAGCAAAAGACATCATGTTGTGTAATGACGAATTAATAATGATGAATTAAACTAAATGGACATAAGATTTAAATGAGGATTAAAACCGTGGCGTGTTCTTTTAATCAAACTTAAAGCAATAAAGAAAAGTTTGATAAAGATATGAGCCAAACTGCATCACAACTGGTTAATGTTAATTTTGCCAAACATTGTTTTTATCCAATTTTAAATGTTTTTTTTTCCAACTGTAAGACATATATATGTATAAATCAAACGTACATTCAAATATTTTTATTTATTGCTTTTTTGAACAGGTTTAATGGAACAGAAAAGCTATATTTTCCTTCCGGTTTGTCTTTTTTCTGCGGTTTCCACAGTGAATCATCATCTTCATCTACTTTTTCATATCCATTTTCGTCTTTTACTCCAAATACCTCCATGTCCTCTATCACTGCATCCATCAATCTCCTCTTTGTCTCCAACCTGGTAGCTCCATCTCTAGGATTATTCTTCTACCATTGTATCCACTGTCCCTCCTCTGAACATGTCCAAACCATCTCAATCTGGCTTCCTGCCTGTGTTGTCCCTCTTATCACCTCCATCCTTGTCTCACATCATCCTTGTCTCTCCTAAAGAGAATCTCAGCATCTTTAACTCCTCCACCTCCAGCTCTGCCTCATGTCCTCTGCCTATTACTAGTGTCTCTAATCCATCCATCATGGCTGGTCTCACAACCCTCCTATAAACCTTTCCCTTCACCTTATTTGACACTCTTCTATCACAGATCCTGACACTTTTCTTCAGCTGTTTCAACCTACAACCGCACTCTGCTGCTAATGTCTTCTCTAGCTTTTTCCCCAAAACTTCCTGTCTGTGTTGTCCCTCTAATCACATCATTCCTGATCCTGTCCATCCATGTCTCTCCTGAAGAGAACCTGAGTATCTTTAACATCTCCACCTCCAGCTCTGCCTCCTGTCTTTGGTCTATTGGATGTGAAGACAACCATTCAAGATGAAGATGAAAATAAATAAACACAAACAGAGAAGTAGTGACCATATACGTCAAAGATGTCCAACACAGGTGTGCAGCCTGAATCAGAAAACCAATGGCAGAAACTGAGCTACTGTGATAACCCAAAATCCATAAACTACAAGGTGGTTTTTGAACTACAAAATTAAATTTAAAAGTAAATTTCTGAGATGTTTTGGTATAGAAATCAGAGAAGGAGATCAAATCATTATGATATAAAGAGTAATATTTGGTGAGTGTTCTTTAATTTAAGTTCGTTTAATTAGGTTCAGCTTCATCACATGTTCATGTTGACTTTTTGTAAACATTAATCACTTTGTGATCTTTAACACTATTAGCCCTCACAACTAGTGTGACACTGGTTTCATTACAGTTTCAATGTTTTACCAAGGTAAACATACAGTGGTGCCAATATGGCCCTGCCTATAGCTGTTTTGGAAAAAGGCAGTTTGTTTTTTTTTTCCGTCTGGACACGCCACAGCTTTAAGGCTGTTGATTGGACATTTTTCATCCATCCACAGGTATAAATCAAAGAGCTGGACGGCAGTTCTCCAAAACTTACACAAAGCAGGTAGGAGATGTTTTGATGTGATTATTTAAAATATTCCGTTTGTGCAACTAAAACTTGTGTTTTGTCTTTAAGCCATGGGTCCTCCACTGCTGCTCATCTCTTTTGGGTTTCTGCTCGGCTGTGAGTATACTTTTATTATATAAATTTAGTAACTGTATTTTTAACAACATTCAAATCCACTAAAAGAAAGTGGGATGAGGTTAATAATCCCAGAAGAATGTGATTTGGATTGGTCAGTTTTCCACATTTTCCTCGTGGTTCCACTTCAGGACATGATGCCAAAATAATGCTCAATTTGAGGAAAATGAATTCAGGCTGTCAATCCCATCTAGTGTGCAATAGTGTGCAGCCGTGGTGTGAATGTATGAAGAAAATATACCTGAGAGCAGCACACAGGGGATGGCTATCTAAATTGAAATTTGTTTTTGTGGAGCATTTACCTTCACCTACTATTGAGTTGCAACCATTATATTTGATTGTCAAACCAGGGGTGTAATCTAAACGCTGCAGGCACTCAGCTGAGCAGGAAAAAATGATTTTCTTATTTTTTACAGAACAGCCACAGATATTGATAATATTTCCATTACGCAATTATATTGTCTGCAAAAGTGTTTTATTGAGTGCCGCTCAGAGGCAGTCAAGTGTCTTTTCCTTTAAATCTTTGACAATGCTTATGAAAAAAACATTCATCGCTAAAAATAATATATTTTTCCTTTGTAACTTTAAAATGAATGTGATATTTGTCTGTCCCCTATTCTTTGCTGTCTCATTATTTCTTTGTTCTAGTCATGTGACCCAATATAACCTGATCCAACAAACGCAGCAATGCTGAGACCATTCACAACAATTTAATTTTATCTTTTAAATAACTATATATGTTGTTAAACCCCATACCGCACATGATTGTTCTATTTTTAACGTCATGTAAACGTTTTCTTATGTGTCTGTCCTTGTTCTTGCCCCTGTCTGTCAGGTTCACCCTGTAGTGGGCAAGCGGGCAAGAAGTTTGCCTTTTCTTTCCTGACCAATCATGCCTCTTCTTCAAAAGCTCATTTGGAACTGTTCATCACTGCCACCCAGGAAAACACTAAGGTGACAGTGTCTGTGCCCCCGTTAAATTTTAGGGAAGAAAAAACCCTTAATGCTGGACAAAGCTGTACCGTCCTACTTCCATACAAAGTTGAGCCGGATGGATCTCAACGGCCGCCCAATACGGTGCGTGTTAAAGCCTCAGCAGATGTGTCAGTGACCGCTCTAAACTACAAAAGTTATACAGGTGAAACCTCTGTGCTGTACCCCACGACTGAATGGGGACAAGAGTATTTCATCTTCACACCATCTAGTAGTAATGGGTATAAAGAATTCTCTATCACAAATGGAAAAGAGAACAACAAAGTTGAACTTATAGTAAATGGCAAAAGTGATTTCTTGGACCTCAAGCCTTATGAGAGTGTCCAATACAGAAGTGTTAAGGACCAGTCTGGCACCAGAGTTGTGTCCCAGCATCCTGTGGCTGTTTTCACTGGTCACTCCTGCTTCAACATGTTCTCGAGATGTGATCATCTCTATGAGCAGCTACTGCCTGTGAACAGATGGGGATCCAAATTTATTATCCCTCCCCTAAGCCTCCAGGAAAAGTATGATAGCATCTACCTTCAGGCCTCCCAGCCCACGCATATTGTTGTTCAAAACGGCAAGACAGGAAGCAAAATGGATTTTTCTCTGTCCACTGGGGAAATGAAGATGATCAAAACTTCCAAAAATGAGCCACTGTCAATCCAGGCTGATCATGGCATTCAGGTTCTGCTGCTCTTCAATGGGAAACAATACTCACGAGGACTCTTTTTTGTAAGGACTACTTACAAGGACCCATTTTTAATGACCGTTATGCCCAATGACCAGTTCTGCTCCTCGTTCTCTGTCACATCTCATAAAGGCTCTGACAACATTGCCCTAATTGTAGCACAGACTAGTGCATTAGGAGAGTTGCGGATTGATGGTAAAAAATTGTCCGGCAAAGTCTTGTGGAAAACAGTTATAGGGACAGAATTCTCTTGGGCAGAAATATCTGACTTACACATATATAAGTCAGGTAGCAACCAACACACAGTGTCCAGCTCCAAGACACCTTTCGGTCTTTACAGTATAAGCTTTGCACAAAGGATCGGATACGGTTCCCCAGCCCAGTGCGTGCATCCAGGTAAAGAAAAACACACAAGTTAAAGAAGAAAAATTGTATTTACACTGCAGTCATGGTCCGGGTTTGTCAATAATATTGAGCTTTCCTCTAGTTGGTGGGTCTACCCAGAAGTTGGGCACCTGCAGAGCAGCCGGAGATCCTCATTACCAAACGTTTGACGGACGGCGGTTTGACTTTATGGGAACCTGCACGTATGTCATGGCGAAGAATTGCAAAGAGAACGGTTTTCCAGCTTTTGAGGTTCTTGCCCAGAATGAGAATCGTGGGAGTCTTAGAGTCTCTTACGTCACCCTGGTCACAGTCAAGGTGTATGATATCACCGTCACTGTTGCACGATCAGAAAAAGGCCGTGTCAGGGTGAGATGTTTGTATTTGTGTTAGATATTTAAAAGATATACAGTACGTTTTTTGGTTTGATTCCATAAATTGTTTTCTTCTGCTTTCCTCCACACAGATCAATAACATTCTGGGGTGTTTCCCTGTCTCCTTGAACAACGATAAACTCAAAATCTTTTATAGCGGGCGTTTTGTTGTAATCGAGGCAGACTTCGGTCTAACCGTGCGATACGATTGGCAACACTATCTGGTGGTCACTCTGTCTGATAACTACGCTGGTCAAACCTGCGGTCTCTGTGGCAATTTCAATGGCAACCCGAAGGATGATTTCACAACGCCCTCTGGGTCTGAAGCTCAAGGGGCCGTGGCCTTTGGTAGCAGCTGGAAGGTCCCGGGTCTGGTGGCAGACTCTAGGTGCAGAGACGATTGTGTTGGAGGCTGTGAGAGCTGCAAACATGCCCAGATGAAGATGTGGGAGGGTGACAAGTCTTGCGGGATTGTCACTGTTCCGAACGGGCCGTTCAGTGACTGTTTAGCTGTCATCGACCCACAACCCTACAAGGAGAACTGCATGTATGACATGTGTATGGGAGATGGCCTCAGAAGTTTCCTGTGCAGGGCGCTGGAGACCTACGCTGATGCCTGCCAGGCCGCTGGGGTCAAGATTAAAGATTGGAGGCAGAACACCAAGTGCTGTAAGTAGGCTTTGTGCTAATACATGTGCATGTCATATTATCTGCTGGCAAGCTTAGAGATTGTTGTTTTTCTTTTTTACAACCGGGATCTCAAACTCAAATAAGTTGGGTTTTATAAAGTTCCCCATAGATTCTGTGTAAAACAACACTACAGATGAGCAGAGACAACAAAAAACAAATCAGCAGGAAATTAACCCCAAGAAGTCTGTGGACCAGGCTGATGAGAACTGTAGGATTTACCAAAATAATGGAGATAAAATCTATGAAATATAAAAACTTACCATATCTATTGGTGGAGTTTTACTGTAGTACAGTACAGTACATCATTCTACTGTAAAAAGACATTTACTGAGATGGTCTGAAGTCTAGATCAGTGTTCCCCACCCTTTTTTGCGCCATGGACTGGTTAAATGTCTCGTACTATTTTCACAGACGGATCGTTAAGTTGTGGCAGATAAATACCCCTTATCAAAATTATATTTCCGGTGTTCTGAAATATTTTCCTATAAAATCTTCCTACCCGAATTAAGTGCATACAAGGCTTTTTGAATTACACCCAGCCTATAATTTTCTCCTACCAGACCAGTTTACAAGGTTATGGATGAAAATGTAATTAATAGCCAGATGTGGCCAAAAGGAAACATTATTTCTCTGCGGATCGGCACCAATTCACCCACGGACTGGCACTGATCCTCGGCCCAGTGGTTGGGGACCACTGGTCTAGATCACTGGAGAAAGCAAATAGTGCAACAAAGGAGAGTTCCAGCATTGTTGACTTGCAGAGAAAACCCCTCCACAGTATAAATCTTCAGGGCTGCACTAACATTAAACTTTCATATCAACGTGGTGTCCATAAAATATATTTCCACAGGCCACAAATGGCCCACAAGCCGCAAGTTTGAGACCCCTGTTCTACAGGCATATTGTCGTCAATTAATCCTGATTAACCTATTCTTTCAACTCTATTCTCTGTTCTTATCTTTAGCCCCACAATGCCCTCCAAACAGTCATTATGAGTTGTGCTCCAGTGCTTGTCCTGCCACCTGTTCCGACCCTAAAGCCCCGTCATCATGCAAATACCCCTGTGTCGAGGCCTGCACCTGTGACACTGGCTTTGTCTTGAGCGGCGATAAATGTGTGCCTGAAACCCAGTGCGGTTGCACCTATGAGGGCCAATACATCCCTGCAGGAGAGTCACTCTCAGTCGACCAGGGCTGTCAACGGGTGTGTGAATGCAAGCCCGGGACAAGACAAGTAGCCTGCTCCGATAAGGCGTGTGGACCTGGGACAAAGTGCAAGGTGGTGGAGGGCATAAGGAAGTGTCATCCAGTGTCCCAGAGCACATGCCGGGCCACGGGGGACCCACACTACACTACCTTTGACAACAGACGCTTCGACTTCCAGGGCACATGTGTGTACCAACTGGCTGCACTCTGCTCTGAGAACAAAGACTTGGAGCACTTTGAAGTTCGGGTGCAGAATAATCATCGTGGCAACAAGAGGGTCTCATTCACCAAGTTGGTGGAGATCAGAGTCTATTCTCTCAACATTGTTATAACGAAGGCCTACAGGGGGCAGATTATGGTAAAACCTATACCTGTTTTTTTACACTTATTGTACAGTTACACTTATATGAAGTCCTAAAATAATAGTATGTGCTCTTCTCCAGGTGAATGATGTGCTGCAAGACCTGCCCATTGATTTAGCTGGAGGTCAGGTGTCTGTGTACAAAAGCGGCTGGTATGTGGTGGTGGTCACCAGCTTTGGCCTCCACGTGAAATTTGACAGAAGGTCGGCCGCATTTGTAACATTACCCAGCAACTACATGAAAGCTGTTTGCGGTCTCTGCGGCAACTACAACGGCAAATATGAAGACGATCTCATTCCAAAGAACAGCAACACCGCTGTTGCACCGGCAGTTTTTGGGTCCAGTTGGCGAGTAGTAGAAGTTCCAGGCTGTGTTGACAGCTGTAAAGGGAAGTGCCCCAGCTGTGACACTAAACAGAAGGCTCAATATGAAAGAAAAGACTTCTGCGGTCTTATAACAGACCACCAAGGCCCCTTCCGTGACTGCCACGCTGTAGTTGACCCGTCTGGACACTTTGAAGATTGTGTTTATGATGTTTGTCTGTACAATGGCCGTCGAAGAATGCTCTGTGAGGCAATTACAGAATACACATCTGCCTGTCATGCTGCTGGAGCCAAGGTGTACAGCTGGAGAACTAGTGAATTCTGTGGTAAGAAATGCTGTTTTGGTTTTTTTTTTTTTTTTTTTAAGAAAACTAATTCTATACACATTCAATCAGGTTAATCCCTATCCCAGAAGAATGGACAACTCTCCCAAAAATTCAGCCTTCTTGATTTCCATAATGGATTTTACTGTGTTCATATAATTTCTGTCATCAGCAATCGAAACATGCATTTCTTGACTGATATCTTACATTATTGTTGTGTGTTTTGTGTGCAGCACTGAAATGCCCAGTCAACAGCCACTACGAAGTTTGCGCATCTTCCTGTCCCGCCACTTGCAGGGACCTGGCCTCTCCTCCGGGCTGCAGGGAGGAGTGTGCGGAGGGCTGTTCCTGTGATGAGGGCTACATTCTAAGTGGAGATAAATGCGTCCAGTTGTCAAAATGCGGCTGTGTCTATAACGATCGCTATTACAGGGTCGGACAAGTGTTTTATCCAAACACACAGTGTAATGAGGAGTGTGAGTGTAGGACAAATGGAGAGGTAATTGGAGCCGTACAAATGCTATTTTATTTACCTTCCTGTCTGAGTCTCAATAACCAATACATGAATTAACTGTGCATGGGCACAATAAAGATTTCTCAAGTGCATACAGATTATAACTTTCTGCTACAAGTCCGGTATAAAAAGTTACAATCTTGTATCAATGATTCGGCACCAGTTCACCCACGGACAAGTACTGGTCCCCGGCCCAGTGGCTGGGGACAACTGATCTAAAGCATCTTTTAAAGAAAAAAAGAGATCCTACTGCCGAAGGTTTCTGCAATAGATGTCCACTCTCTCTATTTTTACACTTAGAGTCTTTTGACCAAAAACCTTAAGATTTACATGTGATATAAAGCTTTAAAAAATACCAGTACAAACTTTCACAGTAGCACTTTTTCTTCACAGGTTCTTTGCAAGGCCTTCAAGTGTGGCCCTCAGGAGGAGTGCAGAGTGGAGGATGGTGTCCAGAAATGTCATCCCGTTGGAAAAAGTGTCTGTATTGCCACAGGTGATCCACATTACCGGTCTTTTGATGGACGAGCGTTTGATTTCCAAGGGACGTGCACTTACACACTTTCCAAGAGTTGCGGGCTGGAAGGCACCAACCTGGTGCCGTTCTCCGTTCTGGTGGAGAACGCACAGTGGGAGAGGATGAGGAAAAGGAAAGCGGTGGCCGTCACAAAGATGGTTGCGGTGGAGGTCTATGGATTCACTATCACCATGAAGCACAACGTGTTAGGAGTCCTGGTGAACATTTGAGATTACTGCTTTTGTCATTTAATACCAGATTGATTCTTTTCAACTGTTGTTCTTGTAGTTGAACAAACTCTTTCTGTTCTTTAGGTGGATGGAGTTTTCAACCGTGTTCCTCTGAATCTCAATGATGGAGCTATTGCTGTCTACCAGAAAGGACGAAATGTTGTGATAAACACGGATTTTGGACTCCGTGTCTCTTACAATTTGGTCTACCATGTGACTGTGACCGTACCTGGTAACTACCGTGAAAAGGTTTGTGGCCTGTGTGGCAACTATAATGGCGACCAAAGAGATGACTTTCAAACGCAGGACAAAAAGGTGACAACTAATATCAACGACTTTGGAAAATCCTGGAAAACCTCCATTCCTGGTGTGGTGTGCAGTGATGGCTGCGAGGGAGAGTCGTGTCCGGAATGCAACCCAGCTCGAAAGGCCGTTCTTTCAGAGACATCTTACTGTGGTTTTATTACTGCACCCAAAGGTCCTTTGTCAGTCTGCTATAGTACATTGGACCCACAGTCCTACTTCAATGACTGTGTGTATGATGTGTGCGCATCCGATGGAGATGAGGATGTGCTGTGCAACAGCATAGCAGCGTATGTTGCTGACTGTAACAATGCAGGAGTGGAGGTGTCAACGTGGAGGACGACTTCATTCTGCCGTGAGTTACTAAGAAAGAAATCAGGTTTCCATTTAAAATGTTCATTATTGTGGCTTTGAAAACACACAGGACTAATGAGGGATCACAAATAGCTGATACATGGTTGGTATATGGTGTTAGTATCTGTCTCAACTCATGGAGAAATTATGACTGGTGCAAAACAAGGAAAGCAGGGCTAAAGAAATTACTAAAACTTGTAGACAAGTCATACACAAATGTTTCCAAATGCAATTTTTACATTTAATTTATTGAGTAAAAGTCAAAGTCATTTAAATAATGACAATTATTTTACATAACAAGCGCAACAAAATAATTTAATCATTTTAGGGGGATCCTTCAAATTAAGGGCTCGTCTTTTAGGTACCAACCAACTTTCTTGGGTTGGTACCTGGTGTTTTGTCACAATATATTTGTCCTACATATCATTGCATAGTGGTTGATTTTTTACATTTGTTGCATTGACATCCTTCTGTTGGATATCTCCCTACATCTCCATGGTCTCTGAACCTGCTGTCTTTCACTGTCCATCACACGTCCCTGCCCTAAGTTGTTATATATATAACCAATATAGCCCAGAGTAGACGGACAATTTTGTTTGTGCCAAACAATATTCTGTCTCTAACCATGTCACAAACTGGTTTTGTGAAGTGTTTAATGCTGATAACATTAAAAAGAAGAATGTAGTTTGAGCTATATGACCTCTATATATTTTTACCGCAACACTAAACTCATTCCTCTGCACTACTGGAAGTTGCTAAAGCCTACAAAATTAAAGCTTTCAATATTTTCATTAATAAGTTAACATTAGATGGTTACAAAACAGCGTAGCATTGGTACAATAAAGTTAACTCGATTCCACCTAATACATGGCTGGAAAACTTAAGGAAGAATAATAATAAAATTATTATTATTATTTTTCTCCTTCATTTTGTTTACCTTTACCTCACATTTTTCATTTGCATGTCTTGTCTGTCTTGTCATTTTTTCTAGCGATGAAATGCCCGGCCAACAGTCATTATGAGGTCTGTGCAGACCCGTCTTCCGATTCCTGTCCAGGCCTCACAGACATATTCCAGAGCACCTCCACTAAATGTACTGAAGGCTGCGAGTGCGACACCGGCTACTTATTCAATGGACAAACATGTGTGCCTGAGACTGAGTGTGGCTGCTATGAGAATGGCAAGACATACCTGGTAAGGTTTAGTTCAGTATTTTATATATACACAGTCAGCCTTACTTTGGTCGGCGCAATAAAATCTGTCTAATGCTGTTAGGATTTTTTTTTTAAAGCTTGTTTTTATTGGATGGTTCTTTCTCTTTGTGATGAATATTCTTCATTTTCTCAGCCTGGTGAGACTGTGTACGAGGAAGGCTGCAAGACAAAGTGCACCTGTAATCCAGCAACTGGACTTGTTTGTGAGAAACACTCGTGTCCTAAGGAAACCAAATGCAAGATCAAGAAAGGAATCCGTGCATGCTACAGTACAGGCAGGACTACTTTCCTTATTTTTTGACCAATTTGATAATTGATGTTCTGGTCATTCAGTTATTGATGCGCAGACTGAATATCTAAATGTTTCTTTTATTTACAGATCCTTGCAAAGATGTGAAATGTCGGAAGAAGGAAACATGCCATAAAGACAATGGAGAAGCTGTGTGTCGCCCTGACTACACAGGCAAATGCTGGGCCTGGGGCGACCCCCACTACCATACATTTGATGGTTATAATTTTGACTTCCAAGGCACCTGCAACTATATCATCTCAACCACTTGTGGAAATCTGAATGGTCTGGCTCCATTCTCAGTTAGTGAGAGAAACGACAACCGTGGAAATACAGCAGTGTCCTATGTCAGAGAAGTGGTTGTGTCTGTCTCTGGGTTCAACATCAGTGTAGTCAAGAACCAAGTCGGCCAAGTGATGGTGAGATTTCCATTTGTTGCAAACCACATATGTAAGATTTACATATAAATGTGTAACGTCTGAAAACAATCATGTGAATGTCCATCAGGTGGATGGGGAACGCCTCAACCTTCCCATAGAACTGGGAGATGGTCAGGTGTCAGTTTCTCAAAGAAGACGCAGAGCTGTGATTAAGACAGACTTTGGCCTGGTGGTCAGCTATGACTGGAATTGGAAACTGGTCATCAAGCTACCCAGCAGCTACTACGGCAGTGTCTGTGGTCTCTGCGGAAACTTCAACAACAACAAAAGAGACGAGCTCCAGAATCCCGCAGGTAAAGGGGTCTCATCGGTGACAGAGTGGGGCCACAGCTGGAAAATACCCGAACAGGATGAAGAGCATCCCTGCTCGGACACATGCAAGGGAAACTGTCCGGATTGTGACAAGGGCCAGATCAAGTTCTATGAGTCGAAGTCCATGTGTGGAGCACTCACTCAGAAGAAAAGAAGTGTGTTCAAGGTGTGTCATGACACAGTGGATCCTCAGCCCTTTATGGAGAACTGTGTGTATGATGTATGTCTGAATAAGGGAGACAAGAAGACGCTTTGTCAAGCACTGGCTTCCTATGTTGATGAGTGTGAAGAAGGAGGAATTCAAATAAAGGGCTGGAGAAAACAGTTTGATTGCCGTAAGTATTTGTGGCATTTCTGATAAAATTCTGCATTTTTTAAAAATGTTTAAACCAAAAAAATGGTATGGATAAGGTAAGAAATATCTCTATTTAAATTTACAAAACTCAAAACCACTGTATATGCTTTATATCTGTTTGGAGAGCTGGAGGTGGAGGAGTTAAAGATGCTGAGATGCTCTTTAGGAAAGACAAGGATGGACAGGATCAGGAATGAGGTGATTAGAGGGACAACACAGACAGGAAGGTTTGGAGAAAAAGCAAGAGAAGACAGATTGAGATTGTTTGGACATGTTCAGAGGAGGGACAGTGGATACATTGGTTGAAGAATGATCCTAGAGATGGGGCTATCAGGTAGGAGACAAAGAGGAGATTGATGGATGCAGTGAGAGAGGACATGAAGTTGAGGATACAGAGGACAGGGGGAGATGGAAACTGTTGACTCACTGTGGCAACCACCTGAAAAAAGGGACAAGCTGACAGGAGAAGAAAAAGAAGACACTGACATCTATTAGTGTGTGTCATGTTTTGTCCAATAATGCATTAAAATATGTTAATTGATATTAAATGTCTTCACAGCCATGGACTGTCAGCCTCACAGCCACTATGAAGAATGTGCCACACCCTGTCAGCCGTCCTGCCCATTCCCTGAGCAGAAGCAAATCTGTCAAGGTGTCTGTGTGGAGGACTGTGTGTGTGATTCAGGTTACGTCCTCAGCGCCGGTGTGTGTGTTCCAGCCAATAGCTGCGGTTGCTCTTATCAGGGTCGGTACTACCGGCCCGGTCAGCGCTTCTGGGGGGACGATGCTTGCAGTCACCTCTGTGAGTGCAACACGATCCTGGGCATGGTGAAGTGCAGCCCGTCGTCCTGCTCAGCCAAAGAGCAGTGCACCACACTGGACGGGGAACGGAGCTGCCAACCCCTCAGTCATGCCACGTGTTCAGCCGCAGGAGACCCTCACTATCGCACTTTCGATGGCCGCAAGTTTGACTTCATGGGAACATGTGTGTATCAGTTGGTGGCGCTGTGCTCTCAGCAGCCAGGGCTTGAACCGTTCAAGGTTACCGTGCAAAATGACCATCGGGGAAGCAAGGTTGTGTCCTACACGAAAACAGTTGTGTTCTCCATATACGGAGTCAACATCACTATCAGCAGGGAACACCCCAAGAAAATACTGGTGCGTATGGATGTTTGATTGTTGATATTTATCTGCAGGGACACAGTGAGGACACGGAGGACACGGTGATGAACAGCTGACATACAGTAATTAAAAAAAAGACACCACACATAGTTACAGAAAACAAAAATAAACAAAAGGTATCCTTTTCAGACTGTAATTATAGGAACTTTAATTAAATTAGACATTAAAGGAGCAGCATGCAAACCTTAATACAAAACTGGGCAAACTGAGGCGCAGGGACCAGATGTGGCCCGTCAAACATTTTAATCTGGCCCATCAGATTTTTCTATTGAAATATATTATCAATATACTTCTGCCTTTTCATCTTTATTTAATCTTAGCTGACACGAATGGTGTCAATCTGTGCTGAGTCATTACATTCCTCGCCCAGCAGAGGATGCTATCAACACAGTTTGAAAAATGCTGTCAGTAAAATAATAATTTCATTTATGTATATACTATATATAAGGGGGACAACACAGACAGGTAGGTTTGGAGAAAAAGCTAAAGAAGACGGATTGAGATGATTTGGACATGTTCAGAGGAGAAACAGTGGATTTATTGGTAGAAGAATGATCCTAGAGATGGAGCTACCAGGTAGGAGACAAAGAGGAGATTGATGGATGCAGTGAGGGAGGACATGGAGGTAGTTGGAGTTAGAGTTGAGGACGGGGGGTGGAAATTGTTGACTTGCTGTGGCAACCCCTTAGACAAGTGAGAAGGAGTAGAAGAAGAAGATTTCTTCTCCTTTTGGCTTCTCCCATTTTTCAGGGGTTGCCACAGCGAGTCAACAATTTCCATCTCACCCTGTCCTCTGCATCCTCAACTCCAACTCCAACCACCTCCATGTCTCCTCTTTGGCCTTCCTCTTCGTCTCTTACCTGGTAGCTCCATATCTAGCATTCTTCTCCAAATATTACCACTGTCCCTCTGAACATTTCCAAGCCATCTTAATCTGTCTTCTCCAGCTTTTTCTCCAAACCTTCCTGTCTGTGTTGTCCCCCGATTACCTCGTTCTTGATAGAGGAGGGACAGTGGATTTATTGGTAGAAGAATGATCCTAGAGATGGAGCAACCAGGTAGGAGACAAAGAGGAGATTGATGGATGCAGTGAGGGAGGACATGGAGGTAGTTGGAGTTAGAGTTGAGGACAGGGGGATGAAAATTGTTGACTTGCTGTGGCAACCCCTTAGACAAGTGAGAAGGAGTAGAAGAAGAAGATTTCTTCTCCTTTTGGCTTGTCCCATTTTTCAGGGGTTGCCACAGCAAGTCAACAAAAGAAGAAGAAGATATAAAGTTTGCAATTCTGATTTTAACCAAATACTTATTTAAGGTCACATCCTTTTTAGTAAGTTTTCATTATTTCGGAAAAGCAATGTTACCCATGTTACATAATAATAATAATATTCTCCATATTGTTGGACATCCCTAAAAAAACTTGAATAAAGTGAAGATCCTATAATATTTCTCTTTTCATCTGTCATTCTCCTCTCCTCAGCTCAACGGAGAGCTGACCCTGTTGCCGTTGGAGTACAGAAATGAGCTCTCTGTGTATCTCAGTGGTCGCAGAGCTGTTGTGAAGACAAAGGCTGGTATCACCGTCACCTTTGACTGGCAGAGCACTGTGAGGGTAACTCTGCCCAGCAATTACCAGAGTGCAGTCTGTGGTCTGTGTGGCAACTACAATGGAAACAAGAAGGATGACCTGCTCATGCAGAACGGCGAGGTTGCCACTGATGGAGCCAAGCTGGGCGAGAGCTGGCAGGTGGCCCTCACTCCAGGCTGTTCATCAGTCTGCCAGGGGGCTCAGTGCCCGTCCTGCTCAGACTCCCAGAAGGAAAAGTACAAACTCCAGAGCCGGTGTAATATAATTGCTGACAAAGAAGGGCCTTTCAGAGAATGTCACGAGCACGTTGATCCAGCTCCTTACCTAGAGGACTGCGTGTTCGACGGCTGTATTTATCAGGGCAGTCAAGCTTCAATTTGTGAGGCTGTGGAGGTGTACGTCGGCGCCTGTCAGGCCCTGGGAGTCAACATCTACCCCTGGAGGACCGATTCCTACTGCCGTGAGTTACAACCGCCATTGTCTTTTAGGTTGTGACGTATGATATCTCTACCTATAGAAATATAGGTATATGGATATAAAGTATGTCTGATGCCTGAAGTTTATGCTGTAACCCAGTGTTCCCCAACCTTTTTTGTGACACGGACCAGTTAAATGTCTCGTACTATTTTTACGGACCGGTCATTAAATTGTGGCAGATAAATACCCCTTATTATAAGTAAATATCTGCTTTTCTGAAATATTTTCCTACCTATAAAATCTTCCTACCCGAATTTGAGGGCACCCAGGCTATAATTTTCTCCTACTCCGGTATACAAGGTTAGAATCTTATATCAATGACTCTTCGTCATTTTGATTTTATTGTTGTCTTCACTGAGAAATTATTTCCTAATCAAATATAGTTGCATTATTGATGATGGAATCCTAGCCATTCTATTGGTCAGTTCTTTTGTTGATATGGGTATGGATCAAGTGGAAGTAATAGCCAGATGGGGCCAAAAGGAAACATTATTTCTCGGCGGCCCGGCACCAATTCACCTACAGACCGATACCGGTCCCCGACCCCATGGTTGGGGACCACTGGCATAACTGATTTTGAAAATATTGTCCAAAAGCATTTTCCAATTCACTTATCAACTGATATTTACCATATATGTCCAGCATTTTAAGCATTTAGTCATTTATGTTCATTTATGCATCATGGTTGTTGTACATTCACACACAATTATATTCTAGATTTTTGGACTGTTTTATACTGTGCCAACATTAAAATTGTGTTATTGTTTCAACCTTTCTTTCCCACAGCCATGGCGTGTCCAGCCAACAGCCAATACACCTTGTGTGCCAAAGGCTGCCCAGCCACCTGTGCTAGTTCATCAAACATCTTCAACTGTGACACACATTGCAGAGAAGCCTGTAATTGTGCGGAAGGCTACGTGGAGAGCGGAGGAACCTGCGTGCCTGTGAGTGACTGCGGCTGCTCCTACGATGGCCACTACTACAAGAGAGGAGACGTCTTTTACCCTGACGACCGATGTGAACGGATGTGTGTCTGTGGGGATAATGGTGCAGTGTCATGCCAGGAGGCACAGTGTCAGCCTGGGGAGGTGTGCAAGATTGTGAATGGAGTCAAAGGCTGCCATTCTGAGAGCCACGGCAAGTGTGTAGCATCTGGTGACCCTCATTACACTTCCTTTGACGGGCGTAGATTTGACTTCCAGGGCACTTGTGTCTATGAATTGGCCAAAGTTTGTGACAATAATAATGGTCAGCTGACGCCATTTACCGTAACTCAGGGAAATGAGAAGTTTGGAAATGGAAAAGTGGCCGTTACTGAGTCAGTCTCTGTGACAGCCTATGGTTTTGTCATTAACATCCAACAGAGAAAACCATGGAAAGTCTATGTAAGTCCTTTACACTGACATTTTACGCTCTCATTTCCTAATCTATCTCAGAGTAATTAACATTTCCCATTTTCTCAATTAAGGTTGATGATGAACTCCTCAACCTTCCTCTATCCCTGGGAGATGGGCTGGTAACTGTCACACAGGAAGGTCGTAATATAGTTGTCAGAACTGACTTTGGACTGACAGTCCACTATGACACGGTCTACTACGTCAAGGTGATTGTGCCGTCCGTGTATAAGGGGAAGATGTGCGGCCTTTGTGGAAACTACAATAACAAGGTCGATGATGATTTCACGCTTCCCGATGGCAAACAAACCACCGACGTTGACAAGTTTGGAAGGTCGTGGGCGGTGGACTTGCCTGGGTTCTTGTGTGGTGGATGTGGAGGACAGTGTCCAGTTTGTGAGGAGGACAAGGCTGCAGAGTACAGGAGAGCAGACTCCTGCGGCATCATAAGTGCACCTAACGGACCGTTCAAAGCCTGCCACAGCTTGATCGACCCAGCGCCGTATATGTCTGACTGTGTGTTTGATGTCTGCGCCGCAAACGGCATCATGGAAACTCTTTGTGACAGTGTTCAGGCCTACGTCCTGGCCTGCCAAGGTGTCGGAGGGAAAATCCAGCCATGGAGAAATATTTCCTTCTGTCGTGAGTCCTTCATCACCTGATCTACTTTGTTCTCTGACAAAAATGTAAAATCTCACAAGTGATTTCTTTCTTTAGCTGCTTTCTGCCCTAAACACAGTCACTACGAGGCGTGTGTCGACACCTGCGGTGGAACCTGTGCCGGCTCTAAGCTTCCGTCAGCCTGTCCTGAAGGCTGCTTTGAAGGGTGCCAGTGTGATGATAATTTATTGTTTGACGGCGGCCAATGTGTTCCTCTGGATAACTGTGGATGTCTGTATGAAGGCAAATACCTCAAGGTAAATAAGTGTTGTTTTTTTTTTCATTATAAATGCAATATGTGATGGCAAGTTCTATAGCAAATTTAAAGGCAAGTTCTCTCTCCATTACTGACGCGTAATGAAACATCAGTGTGACCCAATCACTACACTGTATAATAATATAGTAGTATACAGCAGACCTGGGTAAACTAAGGTCCGGGGGCCAGATGCGGCCTGTTTGGCTGTTTATTCCGGCCCGCCCAACTTATCCAAATTATACTTTTAATTTATATTATTATTATCCTTCTACCTTTTACCTGCAAAGACAGCTTTTCCCCAATAAATAGTTTGAAGACACTAAAAGCATTTGAGCACTTAGCCTTTATTCAATAATTTACTCATCATTTATCTTAGTTCACGGAAACACTAAATCTTTCTGATCCTGTTCTGGCCTGTGACTTCTTTGACAAATTTTAGTACCACCTGTTGCCCATGAGTCAGAAAAATTGCCCAGGTCTGGTATGCTTCATCACAGAAGGAAAAACATACTTTATTTTATGGACTCCTATTTATAAATTCAAAAACTATCGCAACCCAACTCAAAAGACATACTTCCTTAATCACAGATATCTGACTAATTAGTATTACTTTAATTACTTCAAAATCAGTAATTGAACGGGCAAAACTGTGACCATGAAATCCAAGAAAACCTACAAGGCGAGACGACTAAAAAAATAGATCTCTTGAGACCCACCTGAGGGTCATGTCCATGTCCAATATTTTAGAGTCTCTGGTCTTGAGTTCCAGTTAGAAGAAAAAAATATCAATCCTGGAGCTTTTTCAGGATTTTTAAAGAACTAAATACAACCTGTATTCACCGGTTACCATTATTGTTTGATAAGCATTTCTATTCCAGAACAAAAAAAAAATCACGTGATTTTCTTTCTATCCCAAGCAAAATGGCAAAGGTTTTTAGCTTCTGCCCTGTTCATGACTCAAGTCTTTGGGAAACAATGCTTCACAGTAACATGTCTGTAGAGATTCTCAGTATTTCAGGTCCTTAAATCCAAACATAGTTACTTCGAGAGCAACTGTACATGGTAGGTTTCTTAAAGACATTTCACCTCTCAACCAAGAAGCTCCCCCAGTTCAGAATTGTCTTCTTGACATCTACTACGTCCAGTTGTCCTCAAATCGACTCTTGTTGAAATGCCTCGTAGTCTTTGATTGACATCATATTCCATGTATGTTTCCAGGTGGGAGAATCGATTATGGAAAAAGATTGTAAATCCAAGTGTTTGTGCCAGGCCTCTGGTCTGCTGAGGTGTGAAACAGTTTCTTGTACCAGCGGTGAGGTCTGCAGGGTGAAGGACGGGGCTAGAGGTTGCTACGATAAAGAAAGCATTTGCAACGTCAATCAGGACGGACATTTCTCAACATTTGATGGCTTGTCTGGAGCCACGGGTGTTAACGGTGCATTTGAGTTGGCATCGCTCTGTGACGAGGAATCCTGGGTGTGGTTCAGAGTGGTCGTAGACCTCAGGGTGTGCAATAAAGGAAAGCCGCCAATTGTCGCCACTGTTTATGTGTTCTTCAGGGACTACGTCATCACAGTGAACAGCGAGTATATCACATGGGTAAGATGATGAAGAACAATTTGATTTCTATAAAACCTTTCTTCTTTTTTTGATTTCTGATGTGTGTTTTTATTTTTTTTTACCAACTACAGGTGAACGGTAGAAAGGTTTCCCTTCCCAACACGTTGGGATGCCTTTTAATTGACAGAAATTCAGGGGTCCTGATCATCAAGAGAGACCATGTCACGGTCACTTATTCAATTTCCCAGGGTGTCACTGTGGTGGTTGACAAGATGCTGTTGGGTAAAATGTGTGGTGTCTGTGGCAATTTCAATCAAGACCCCAAAGATGATCTGGTGACTGCAGACGGGGAAGCAACCACTGACGTATCTGCAGTGGTTGCCTCCTGGAGCGCTGAAGACTTCTCCAAGTGGTGAGTACCATCATCTTAGAATTTACTCTTACTTTCAATTAAAGCTGGTCATACACCACCCTTGACTACCTCACGATCGATTTTCTGACTTTACACATGTTTGGATTCCTATAGATTTGCACACAGAGCAGCATGGCAGAATTGACAAAAATTGACCAGACTGACCATGTCTGCCAAGACATTTCATTGTCCATCACTTGACAACCATTTCTTTCCGTTTCCACACACAGAATTGCACAAATTTCCAGGAAAATAATTTTGTTTTTGCTGAAACTTCTTCTTTCTCCTATTCCTAGAATCATATTATCATAAGTCATAATAAATAATGTAAAAATAGAATAAATAGAATAAAATCCTGAAATCCTACATTTCTAATAACCTTTATGATGCCATCTACTGGGGAAATTTATTATTGCAAGGGAAAAGGCAAAGGTATATTGATAAATATATGATTTAATTTGGACAATCTTGGAAGGCTGCTTCAAAATGCTCAACCGGCCGCATCTGGCCCGCGGGCCTTAGTTTGCCCATGCCTGTCGTACAGTATGAACAGTCCAATAGCACCCGACCATTGGATCATACAGTGTGAGCACACGAAGCTGATCATCCCTGCAAATTCCTCCACCCCTCGTACTGTGTGATGGCAAAGCGCCCTTCTTTGGCCTCGGGTAAAACACTTAAGTCGTGAACCCTAAGATTTCCTTTATGATTTCCTTTATTTCTAATTTGACCAGTGAAATGATGGAGTCCAGATCCGTCTGTGATGGGACAGCTCCATGACCATTCAACCGCTTATTCACTTAACGGCGAGAACTAAACAAGGACTCCACAGAGCCCTTTTAAAGGAATGAGAGTGTGGTTTTTAATTGCGTTTGATCCAATTTAATTAAGAAATACCAGAGAATCCCCCATGGTAATTACTGATTAAAAGGCAGGTGAGGCTGACAGGCCTGGCCATCAAAAGCCGCCATGCTTGCAATCCAATCACCGCTTGTCATCCAAGGACACTTAAGACTCACCTGAGTAGGGCATTAATTTGAGTCCCTGTCTTTGGTTCTGTGCTCCAGCTTGGAGCCAGTCCCTGCGGGGATGAAGTTTTACACATCTGCTCCTCAGTCAAATTAGTTGCTTCATGTACAGCGACTTTGGACAAAGAAAGAACAACTGCAGCCTGAGAATCACTGCTAATTCTCCTGTAGGGCTTTTGTCTTGGAAAATCATTTTTACATGTGTCACTCGTCTGAGTGTTGAGTTCACACCACTCAGCCTCTCAGCCCACTGACTGCTGTGTATCTTTTCCACTCCAGCGGACTGCAGTGATATTGGAGTGCGGCAGTGAGGACGGCATCTGGTTCGAGGGTAAAAATCCAAAGGCTGTTTTCAAGGAGAAGCCATGAAGTGAAATAACCAGCTGCAGAATGTGGCTAACGCCTCTGCTTGTCTCCTCCCATTAAACAGGACGAAGAAGAATGTGAAGTCTTTCATCTGAAGATGACTTGTTTACATCCAGATTGTATTGTTATTTTCCCTTCACTTTTGGTAGATTCATAAATCGGTGTTGGTGGTGGATACTTGGTTGATTTTTTGTTTTCATTGTTCATCAGGGGAAATGAGGTCCATTCTTGACTAACACCTCCACCTAGTGGTGATAATAAATACGAAAATTACTTTTCTTTTCTTTTAAATCAACTGAAAATGTATTTTGTTATTGTGCGATTGGTCTCAATAAAATGAGTTTTCTGGGGAAAAAGCCTTTGAGAGAATTATTTTTATAAAGCTGGAGAAAACTCTCAAATACATATATAATATATTTTATATATGTATATATATAGAGAGAGAGCAGCTGATTCAACATGACTGACGTCATCACCGTCAGATTTAGTGGGTTGTCACAGATCTATATATATTTACAAATATATATATATAGATCAGTGACACCCCCACAATCCGGTCGGGGGGGTGTCACTCTGAGCACCCCCTCACCCCTCACTCCTCCCCCTCCTCCTCCTCCTGGTTTTCCCTCTCCTCTTTCTTGAGACACAACACTGGGAATCACGTTGTTGCCCGAACTACTAACTCGGTCGAGCTCCACAATTCAGTCCTTCAATCTGCACCGAACGCTTCTAGTATTTAGTTTTCAGTCTATTTCAAGGTCCAAAGTCACATGAAGACGTTTTAAATCATCCTCCGCGTGGTTTTAAAGAAAAAAAAGTCCAAAAGTTCGACTAAAGTTTGGCGGATAGCGGTTCTACCGACGTTTAAAAGCCGTACACACGGTAAGTTTTTTGGAAATAACTAATAAATGAATTATGGTAATGTGTGCTGTTTGGAATTTGAAATGTATGAATATTTTTATGAACTTGTTTATTTGTGTCTCCTTGTTCATGTTGTTCTTTTGAAATAGCTTCTAACCGATAAAACATAAATGCCTCCCTGACCACGTGACCATTTAATTGCCTCAAATTTGTTTATCTATTTACTGATAAAGTCTTCGCTGAATGTTCCAGAACATTCTCAAAACTGAGCGTTAGTTTAGCGACACTGTTATTTGGGAGCAGCTATTCTATTACTATATATCTTTGAATCTCATTTAGCATATACATAAATATATGTATGTCTATATTCTGTTGTGTATATATAAATATACATATATTAAAACGTACATATATATGTTATGTGATTTCATGCCATCTTTCTAATTAATATATTGTCTATTATTCAAGTTTTACGTGTTTCGTCCAGTAAAAAAGTACTTTTCAGCAGTTATACCATTAGCACCCAAAAAGTCTGAAAACTTTTTTCCACTTCTTTATAAGTTTCAGGTTCAATATTCCTGTGCATTTAAAGTTTTTATTCTACCTCACATTTTTATCATGAATTTAATCTTTCTGAAATATTTCTTGGCTCAACTTTAGTTTTTCTAAGTTGCTTTCAGCTTTAGTTAGCTTGCGGAAAATGATTAGGTAATTATGGATCCCGTAGAACTCCTGCCCTAAACTATTTGTCTACTGTTTGCTTCTTTGTAATGTGATTTTGATGAATGAAAGTAAGATCCAGCCAGTCCCACAATGTTTGCTAGTTGCTAACATTGTGTTGTTGTCAAACAACACTTACAATGTTGCCAATATCAACAACCAATATCAACTCATACTGTTATAAATGCCTCCTTTTAACCTCAAATCTGAGAAAAATGTCTCAGAACTCTGTGTAATTCCAGTACATTTAGCATAACAATATGCTAACCGTAACATTGTGTTATTGAGTTTTCATTATTGGAGGAAAAAACAATATTGATATTATTACTTTACACATTATTTTGCCAATATAAGGCCAACAATATCAGCCAGACGTTAATATTGAGCCTAATAATATTGATAAATGTGATAATCTGTACCTTATGTGAAGAAATCTTTCAATTATTTGTAAGAGCAGTGGTCCCCAACCACTGGGTCAGGGACCGGTACCGGTCCATAGAATCATCAATAATGCAACTATATTTGATTAGGAAATATTTTCTCGGTGAAGACACACACAATAAACACAGTTAATTTGCGTAGGAAGATTTTATAGGTATTTAATAATAAATATTACAGAACACCAGAAATGAATATCCAAAGGTTGGGGACCACTGCTGTAGAGGACGTCCTCGGACTAGAAAGGTTGACCTGAGCATTATCAGCAAAGGGTGTGACTGATTTAGACTAGATTTAGTTTACCTTTTCACTCATTTGTAAGTCCTCCTATATGAGTTGGCATCGAAAACTGTAGTGGTAGACATTACTGGAAACATCTCACTAAGGATTTTGGATCAGTTCTTGTTGTAACTCGCACCGTCAGTGTTGAATCCAACTTGATGGACAGGTCCTTGTTTTTGATGTTGCTTCCATGTTTCAGGTGTTTTCTTCTTCCCACATTCACACACCTGTCTGCTCATACATTAATGTATCAGCAACTCCTGACAAGCATTTGAAACTTGTTTGATGAGGTTGTTCAGATAAACCGTCACATCTATGACCTGGGCTTTGGTTTTATCTATAGTTAAAATTATCATATGAAAGCTAAGCCTTAGATAAGAACACATACACAGATAATTCCTACTACACTAATAACCTGGTTTGACTATTGAATTGTATACAGTGTGTATGTGAATGATATACTGTACTTCACCGTGGCAGTGTGATTAATGTTGTGTTTATAAAGGGCAGTTTCTGGATGATATGCTAGTTTTTAGCAGGTTAGCCTCCAACAAACAATACATTAAATAACTGAGATGTTATACTCCTTACATGTATATTTGCTGTATATGTAAATGCATATCCAATATACTGTCTAGTATATGTTATATATACTTATTTATGTACATATGTATTTGTGTGCATGTATGTACCCTGTGGAACAGGCCTGGGCAATTATTTTGACCCACGGGCCACAGCTGGTACTAAAACTTGAGTCATGGGCCAGGTCAGGATTAAAAAGATCGAGTATTTCCATGAACGAAGATAGATAATGAGTGAAGTATTGAATGAAGGCAAAATGCTTTAAGCATCTTTAGACCATCTATTGGGGGAAATGCTAGCTTTGCAAGGAAAAGGTAGAAGGATAACGATAATATCAATTAAAAAGTATAATTTGGACAGGTCTGGTGGGCCGGATTATAATGCCAAATGGGCCGCATCCGGCCCCCGGGCCTTAGTTTGCCCAGGTCTGCTGTAGAACATGCTTTTTTTCCACTGTACTACAATAGAATAAAGTGTAATGTAAAATAAAGTGTAATTGCACATCCTTGTAAGTTGAACTATATCTCTTTCTTTTTGTTTTCTTTATGTTAACAAGGATACGATGATAAGCAGAGCTGACCTAGAACTATTTTATAGACAAATGCTATTATTTAGAGTTGTGGCGGAGAGTCTGTGGTGGGGAGGTGGGCGCGAAATATTTTCTTCTTGCTAGGGGTGGCGCAAATAATTGAAAATAATTGAGAAGCACTGGTCTAATCTATCTTATATGTCTAATCTATCTTTGTTATCTAATCTATTTTTGTAATCCATCTTTCTATTCTTTTGAGTTTACTGCTGGGAATATCCTCTGCTTTTAGGTCATGCTGTTAGTTAAGGACACGCCCCAACAGTTTAATTCATGGGATGTGTGTATAGTGTTAGATTTAAGGTAAATGTAATCTGCAGACTACAAGTGGAAAAAGGCACTGGTCCATTCAGCAGTCGGTTACTGTGTTGGTCCAACTGTGACCAGTACAGTTTGAGTAAAAGTGTGTTGTTAAGTCAGATGACAATCCTGTTTGTTTTAGATATGGAGTTGCCATCATTGAGTCCAGATGCTCTTCTCTGCTCATTCCAATTTCTATAAGTGCTTCTCTAACTGCAGTCATTATCTCACGGTTGTTCCATCCAGACCACAGTTATCCTGAAACACTGCCTGCCCAGTTTCTGTTGATTATATTGTACTGTATTGTTAGAGTCAGTAAAGCCAAATGACTCCACTCTATCATCGTACAGCCAGAAACAGAAGGACCTTAGAAAACCTTTTGAATTAGGGAAGGGATGAGCAAATGTCAGACTGGGGGCCAGATGTGGCCTGTTTGCCCACAAACCTGGGCAAAATTGCACTATAAATTTATGTTATAGAGTATTTTTGGAACATAAAGTATACTGGGTTATAAGGCGCACAAAATAGTCCGTTCAAGAAAATTAGAATCCATTGCAAATTGAGAAAATTTAAGTTTTTTTACAACATCTGATGGTCTGGAAAATATGATTTAATTCTGCCTTTACCCTGCAGTACCTGTATTTCCCCAATAGATGGCATTTAAAAAGGCAATAAAATAATAATTGTAGCCTTATTATACTGCTTTTACTTTTATTATCGCCTCATGTCCAATTTTCAGACTCAGCGTGTCCCACGAGTCAAAACATTTGCCTGCAGCTGGTTTAAGGGCGTTGCTGACCTTGTGATGCCCCTCAGGTCACCGGTGGAATTACACCGTGAGACTTTAAACACAAAGGTGTTGATTAAGCGTAGAAAGTGCGGTCTTTGTAATATTTAAGAAGAGAAAACACCTCAAAGGGAGGTTGCTGCTGGGTAAACACCATGACCTTGTAACCCTAGCCCAAACCCACCGTCCAAATACCAATCGCAACTCGACACCATGTCTGCTGTTCACTGCTCTGCTGCCAGGCCTGGAATTCTGAACCACAGAGTCTGAAATAGATTCTCTCCCCTAACAGTCAGGGACCAGTAATATCAGTATAAAGACTGATGATGTGATGCCTTACAAACAAAAAGACCTCAATGTTTTAGCTCCAGGCCTGAGAGAGAACCACTAATTACACAATAGGTTTGTCCAAGGTCAAGTTATGATGGGATGGAATTCTTCTCAAACTTAACCAGTCACAACAACGACTGCTATCTGACCACGTCTGGTCCACAGTAAATATGGGTTGAGCAAGAAGAAGAAAAACTTCATGGAACCAACTGAACCACAAATCAACTAGACTGAAGTGCATGAGAAAATCCATATATTGGTGTATTTATCTACAAAAAAGTTTTTATGAAATGATAAGATGTAGCAGCACAAGAAAAAGCAGACATGTTAGTTGTTGTACAAATGGAAAAGAACAAAAGCTTCTTGACGTGAAAGTCATACATTTTTTATCCTTTGGCTGAGATTACAACTTGTACCGAGGTGCAACTGGTAATTTAAAAATATCTGGTTTCTCATTTTTGTTCTTTTTACACTTAAGGCCTCTAGAGGCACCCTAGTTTGTGTACCAGTATCTGATACTCTTGTACCACTACAAATTGTATATTCTTGAGTTTCACGATGACAGCCACTAGAGGGCACTCTTGCTGGATGGTGCAACTAATACTGCAGAGCGACTTGTAGTTTAGGTCAGTATTGTGACTTCAGGCCTTGGTGGGTAGAAAATTTTGACATGGGGACCAGTTGAGGACCAGACAGATAGAACATTTGAGTGAACTAAGATCAATTACTAAAATGCCGTTAGCCTTTTCTACGCTTTATACTGGGGAAATGCTGGCATCGCAGGGAAAAGGCTGATGAAGGATGATGGTAATATAAATTTATAGTGTAATATGTACAGATTTGGAGGGCCAGATTGAAAAGCCCAGCCGACCACTTCCGGTCCCTGGGCCTTAGTTTGGCCAGGTCTGTTCTAGATAACACTGTAAACATTTTTTGCTGTAAAACACCATAATGATGGCTGTTGTTAAAAGAACAAAGCAAGAAAAACACCAGAATGTCCTAATTAACCACTAAAAATTGTCAAATTCTATAGTTAAAGCAGTTTAATTAAATCAGTGAGTTACTTCAGACAGAAGAAGTAATGTTACTAACTTTACTCAGCACTGTACCCTGATTAAATACAGGACTGACGGAACAGGACATTTATTTATTTTTTTTTATTTTATCTTTTATCAGTCTGACGATGGTTCTCCCACTGTTACTCGTCCTCCCCTCCTTGGTGATTCCTGCTCTGGGTGAGTATGTCTTTTATCACAGGGTATTATTTCCTTACTCTACTCTGTTACTGACCACAACGCTGCCCTGACTGCTTTATGATGAGTTCCTCTGTGTTAACTCCAGCGTACACTGTGCGATTTTTTTTTTTTTGAGTAGATTTTGGCACAATGTTACTTTGTCTTTTTCACAATCACTCACTCAGATGTTAACCAGGTTTTTCCATTGTTAGTGTAGATCCTGCTCCTCTGTTCTGTTCTTCCTTCACTGCTGCACTATGTCAGTTTGATGTAAGGCAGATTTTCCCAGATTATTTCCACTCCACTATAGTTTACAACCTTGTAACGAGGCATATCTGCTGGTAACACAAGAATATACCAAAAGTGGAGTCAATAAAGATGATGATGATGATGTTGATTATTATTATTAACTCCAGTCAGTTTAATCCTAAAAGAGAGACTGAACATTTGGTGATAGTACAGTACAGTGTTCCCCAACCTATTTCTGGGCCAAGGACCGGTTAAATGTTTTGTAGTATTTTCACGGGCCGATCGTTAAGTTGTGGCAGATAAATACCCCTGAATAGAATTACATTTCTGGTGTTCTGAAATATTTTCCTACCTATAAAATCTTCCTACCTGAATTAACTGTGCATGGGCACAACAAGGATTTCTCAAGTGCACCCAGCCTATAATTTTCTCCTACCAGGTATAAAAAGTTCTTGAAGAATCTTGTATCAATGACCCTGCGTAATTTTGAGTTTATTGTTATTGTCTTCAGTGAGAAAATATTTCCTAATTAAATATAGTTGCATCATTGATGTTGGAATCCTAGCCATTTTATTGGTCAGTTCTTTTGTTGATATGAGTATGGATTAAGTGGAAGTAATAGCCAGATGGGGCCAAAAAGAAACATTATTGCTGCAGCCTGGCACCAATGCACCCATGGACTGGTACCGGTCCCCGCCCCAGTGGTTGGGGACCACTGCTTTAATACACAAACTTTCAATGTTGCATGCATCTTACAGCCACAACGCAATTAAGTTGGATTATAAAAAAAATTCCCCTACAGGGTTTTTATGTTTGTCATAATAAATTGCCTTTTTAATGTTGTGCAATGATAAAGATTTAGTTGGAAGACACTGCGATTATTCTCTGCTACAAGAATTCTGCTGACGCGTACTTTCATTTATGTAAACGAGTGGATTCATGTTGTAAACTAACTGTTTTTCTCAAACTTTTTTTCTCCCACTCCAACAGCGGACGATTACTCAGGTGGGTTTTATTCAAATAAAAGCATGAAAAGTCAAACTCACTTATGCCGCCCACATACTTAACTGTAGAAACCGATGCTGCTGCCAAAGCAGCTAATGAATTACTGCCAGTGTAAAAGTGCTGAGCTGTCATATAGTAAGTGCTCAGTGAAGTGAGTCTGCAGATAATCCTGCCTCTGGTTTTGAACCTCTGCTCCTCTTCTCTCCTCTCTCCTGCAGACGATGCCTTTGTCTACGGTGAGTGTTGACAACATGGACATGTTGTTTCTCTGACACACACTACACAGGAAACAGCTGAATAGAATTGACTGAGAACTATCACAGCAGGTCAACGATTTATTTGTCCACAGAACTTCTCGTGTAAACAACTGAGCTATGGATCAGGATCCGGCTGCAGGGATACAAGAAACAACACATTAATGTCATTTTGTTCATTTTTTTCAGCAAAATAATCTTTCTTTTGAGCCTGGGTCCTCTCAGTGAAGGCAACGTCGCTCAGGAATTGCATTTAGTGCCTTTCTGCCTTCTCATTACAACCAAAGAAAAAAAAGGATACATAAATAATAAGGGATGTCCAATGTTTACTTTTGCTTTGCAATATTAATCCCTGATTTTGCCAATATTTACCAAAGGATACAAATTCAACCATATATGCAATCACACTTGCCCCCAACAGTCAGGTGTACATCTGAAGACCTCACATGCAATTCTTAGGAACACAACTTAGGAAATTGTGATATTGGATTTTCTTTGTTAGAGGCAAAAACGATAGAGATTTTACATAATTATGTTTATATGAGGCAGATAGTATGCCTGTATGTTACATTTACTTTTGAATTGCTACATAATATTCTCGTGTTTGTATTAGGGCTTCAAAAAAACAAAAACTGGAAACTTTTGGTATTTTGCTTGCAACAGAAATGAAAGCACTTTTTTTTTCCTATTAGAAACGTTATCTAAAAATTAAAGTAACAGGTTAAAACCTGTGTTTCGTTTTGTACAAATCCAGTGTAGCCCACAATCAAAGTCATCTGTCTCCTAAAATGATCCAGGAAATATATTTTTTGTTCTAACTGGTTCATGAGTGTCACTGTCATGGTGGAACCCAAAACCAGAAACGTGGCTACCGTTGACTTTAGGAGATGAATAACTGATTGTAGGATACACAGGATTTTTAAAGAACAAAATAAAACATGGATGAATCAGCTACCACTATTTGTTAATATGCATTTCTGATCAGGAACAAATGTTTCCCGTTTTCGTTGTAGCTCCTTGAACCTGTTCAAAGCACTGGTTTGTGTATATATGTTCACACTATATGAATACAATTTATTTGACTGCAGCTCATAGGAATGTCATTTGTCAACATGACCACTAGAGGGCTCTCATGTCCTGCTACCCTATGGTTGAACAGTAATTTAACACTCCTTCAGACCATAGGCTTATTTAAATCAAACTGTATTTGTATAAATAACATTTCCTTCATGTTTTCCTTTTTTATGTATTTTTTTTTTATTTCAGATTATCTCTCTCTGAGAATCGGGGGCCTGACATTTGCTGTGGTCCTCTGTGTCCTGGGTATCATCCTCGTGGCCAGTAGGTGTCTTCGCTCTGGACTCATCACATGAGTAAAATTGAGAGTTAATGTCTGTATGCTGTCACCACTGTATATGTGAACTGACCTCGCAGTCTGTAGAAAGTACAAACAGGTTTCTTTTCCTCTCACACACATCTTACTCCGTCTCAACACTCCTGTGGTGAAGATCTGTCCTTCACACAGGTCACATCATCACCTTCTTCACCCACTGTCCTTCCAAGAGTCCCTGCCAACAGGAGTTGCAACTGTGAGCTGCAACGTTGAAATCAAAACCCACCAATAAATAATTCACTGTGACACACACTCTCCCTGAATCACAGTGGTCTCCTCACTGGGAGCAGCTGTATGATACTGATGATACAATAAATAGTAGCAGGACACAGCATGACATCTAACTGAGGAAGGTTAGACTAAAATTCACAGTGCGCCGAAAATAAAAACTGGAATAAAGTCTTGGACTAAACTCTATACTTACTACAAGATTGACAAGATTGTAAATAAAAATGAGAAAAAGAAAATGAAAAAGAAGCCAGTAGTGGAGGACACACTGAATGGAAAAATCAGTCCTGATTGTTGATCAAAAATACGAGTATTTCATATAAAAACACAATTTACACTCGCTGTCAACATATCAACTTGACCAATGTATGTTTTAGTTTATAAACTATTTTATATTATATTTTCATTAAGTTTTACCTTCAAATAGTGAGCCCTAATTCAGATGGTAGACAAAGCTAAAGTAACCGTTTTAAAATATTAATTGACTATTAATTTCTAGTTTTTATTTGGCTAAGGATTGTCTGCTTTGGTCTATGTGTTTTTTTTTTCTCCCAGTAACGGCAATAATTCAGGTAAAGATGTGACGAAGAAAGAAACAAACACTGAAAACTTTAACGCCCCCGATGTAGGTTCGAAAAACCTCGATATTAGTATTGGGCAAATGTTTATTTAAATTGCAAACGGGAATAAAACCTGACTTCTTTCGATTGTCAGTGTCTGAATAAGAGTCTGAGTGACATGACACGTGTCAGCTTTGAAGACAACCACAGTTTGTTTTATTTTGAGACAGTATGTAGGTCAGTAGATCACTGTGATATTTCCCAGACAACACTCTTGGTTTGAGGTGTTGACTTGTGTAAATTACAGTTACTTCTTTACACTGGATGACCAGGGTATTGAATGAATGCATTTGGCTTCTGTTCTCTGATTTACACATCTGCCTAACACACGCTGAAGGTCCTGTGTTTGATGCCAGGACAAACAACACTTTGTGTGGCGCCTCTAGTGGAAGAGACTTGACTAAAAAGGCCGAGTGACTCCAGTCTTTTTCTTCTTTTACATTTTACTTTACATGCCAACATATATTGTCCAACAGTAGTATTAGTGAAACAGTTAAATACATTGTATTTAACCAGTAATTACACCATGACAGCAATCGATGTACATTCAAGAACAGTTGTTGGTCATTCTTTAGGTCCACATGATTTTTTTTTTATTATTATTTTCTGTAATTCTCATATTCAATAGTTTGCTCCTGTCTCTTACTCATGTGTGTTTTTCACTCAAAACAGGCAGAAAATGTACTTGTAAAGAAAAAGACAAGTCTCGGTGAGTTGAGCAGCCCAAATGTACTGTCAATTTTATTCTTCCTTTTAATATTATTGTTCCTTTTTTTTAGTTCCAACAATGTAGAGGCTGGTGTTCCTAAAGGTAAATTTTTCTTCATTTTCTAAAGTTCTATTTAGTAATATGACTACTATTAAAACTCGAAGATGTCTCTTGGTATTATGTTATTTATATTCTCAAATATAGTTTATATAGCAATTATATGCTCTTGAATATTTTCACTTTACTTATATGGATATTTAAAATCATTACAACACACATTTTAATACTTTTATTATTATTGCAATACTACCTTGAACAGTAGCTTTTAACTAGTGTCTTGTGATAAGATGACGTTTGAGAACTGGCTCCTGCTGTTTCGACCTTTTTAGTGGTTTTGGGTAAATTAATCAAACACTAAATGTTTTTATCTACAGAGAAGATTCCACTGTTTAAAATTCCTCGCCTATTTTGTTATATATTCTTCAGTTTGGTATCGCTAACATATTAGCAGCTAGTATGCTAACTAAGTGGACGGATGGAACGTTCTCGAATTTTGTCTCATTCTCAATTTTTTACCATTTTTGTCTTTTAGGAAACACTCCGGAGGAATCATGAAAACTGAGTTAGTATTTTAGCAAAGAAAATTTGTTCTCAAAATAGAATATTTTATTTAGATTTTAATATTATTTTGTCTTACGCAGCATTATTCAATGACACCACTAGGGGCCGACATAGACCACTAGCAACGCAGAAGTGCATCTTTCCAAGGACTGAGGCATTCTTCATTTTCTAAAGTAATCATGTTCCCGTTTTCAATTCAGTGTTTTTTATCTGTATTACCCACAAAACCACAGACTCAGTATCTTCCTGATTATATATTATTACATAATCAATACTGTTATCAGTATTTGTATTTTTTTTGTGATTCCAAACTGAAGTGATAATAAATCACACGTCACTGTGACTGTTTGCTGTTTTAATGTTTCTGTGTTAATCTCTATTCCCTCCTCTGGATCAGCACTAAATGTCAGCCCCCAGCCCCTTTTGCTGCATACCTGCTTCTGCTGACACTGCAGACAGTTTGGTTACACATGCAGTAGTAACAAGCAGCAGTGACCAGAGTGGGTGTGAATGATTTATACTGCATTATGCAGTATTTCTGGGGAGGGAAAAAACAGTATTCACATTTCACTGTGTATTGCAGATGTATGTGTTTCCTGTCGTTTCTGCCGAGGACGGATCATGTAGCTGTTGTGAGCCGGGCTGACTGTGGATGTAGAAGCTGCATATGTTGGCTGTATTTTCTCCATGCAGCTGCAGAAAGGGGTGGTGGTGGGGGTGGAGGGGGACAATGCTGCACTGCATTGAACACAAAACTGCTGCATTTCCAGCAACTCAACATTTTCCTGCCAAACCGATTGTCCCACTTCATGGACTGTGATTGTCAGTAATGATTCTAATGTTTTCTGATCAGTTTTTCATTTCGCAAACTATTTATTTTTGCAAAAATCTACCACATGAATGCCATCCTCCCCATCGGTCCACACCCTAGTGGATGTGTCCCTGTGAAAAGTGTAGCGCCCACGTTCTCGTTTGCACCATTTTGATTACGTCTTACTCTCCGTGGCCACCAGAGGGCGCCCTGTTAAATGAACTCGAACGGTTTGGACATCAGTCCAGCCTTCTTTTCAGAGCTTGTCTTTATCTGCAACCCAGCAAACCCGCCTAATTTCACTGTAGAAGAACTGCTGGAATCTCTGCTGTACAGCCATGGCCACCACAGGTTTGTGTTCTTTTTTAATATTATAGTATTTTTAAGTTACATTTGTGAGTTAAATAAAAGGTAACTGTGTGTAAATGTACTTTTATCTGGTTAGTTATGTGAACATTTGCTGGTGTGGAATGATCTGAATTAAACAGATATGTGTTAAATGCAGTTAAATCCTATTAAAATTAAGATGTCAAATGATATTTATTTTGCATTTTCAATTTAACTGAACGGTTTGATGTCAGAGAAGAAACTTGTGATAGTTGCAAAGGGAATTTTATTAATATTATCATTCAATAAGCCACTCCTTACATTTAACAGCTGGTTAAGTTCAGCTAATCTGGTAATCTGCATTGTAAGAACACTTTTTCTCTTTGCTGCACTGCTTCTTCTGATGCATTGTTTCTGCTGAGCAAAGATGCTGCACTGAGAGACTCACACTTCAGGGGGGAAATACTCCCGGGGACTTGTGGAGCCAAGTCTGCAGATGTAGAACTGCATAGCCTTCAATTGCAATTAATGGGATGGGAAAAAACAGGACTAAGGTTTATCGCAACTGTTTTCATCTTTTCTTCATCTGCAGAAACGATGTTCACGGACAGGAGTGACTTTGATTATGGTAAGTTGACTCGTACACGGTGCAGTGGTGGCTTAGTGGCACCTGACTTGGCTTCCGGGAGGTTTCAGGTTTGAGTCCACTAGCTGCCAAGTTACCCCTGAACATGGCACCGTCCCCACTCACTACTCCTCCAGGAGCATGTCACAATGATGAGGAGTTTTCTTTCCTTCCTTCCTTTCCTACATACATGTCATAAAGCCATGCTGAACCAGTGAGGTGTGTTTACTGAAGGTGTGTGATTGTGTTTCTTTTTTTCTCTCTTCTAGATTATGAGACATTGCGGACCACAGGGCTCGTCCTTGCTATCATAATGTTTTTCTCTGGCATTCTCATAGCCCTTAGTAAGTACAGATCTCTTCTCAATGTTTCTCTCCGATCTCTAATGTATGTTTCTGACTAACCTATCATCATTTAAACAGGTAAAAAATTCACAAAATGTGTAAAATCCTCATCCAAGTAAGATTTCCTTTGACAGACTGTGGATGACAGGCCTGTGCATGTTGAATGATTCTGACATGAAGAGGAAAAGAAAAAAAAAAGAATTCATTCTGATTTTATTATTTTTCCCCAGTGTTGCAGTTTGACTAATTTTGTGAATAACACAGCTTTTATCTTCCCTGACAATAAAACCCCAAAAGTTCCAGCACAGACCAAGTTCACAGCAAACCCATTGTGACAAATCCCATGTGGGCAGAGCCTTGATCTTCAGTTTTTTTGTTTTTTCTTTCTGTTATCAGTGCTTGAAAAGCCATTTTAATGAATGCGTCACACTCCTCGTGTGTTGGCAGTGAGGAAGTGTAGAATCAGCTGATCGCATGCTGCTTGTGTGGCCAGTGGACGGTCCATGGGAAAGACCCTGCATATTGACCTACAGACTTTTCTCTCCCAGCCAGCATGTCAGGAAATGGGTCACATGAGTACAGAGTGACCAGGACTGGACAGAATATGTCAGATAAATATGGTCCTTGGTTGACATTTACCTACGTTTTATTGGACTTGAGAAGCCGTACAGATAAACTGATAATGTGTTGGTTTTTTTTCAGTCAACTCTGTGACCACATTTATCTGACATAAAAATGCTGGTTGGGCTGGAGTCTCCATTTTGATCTTTCTAACTTAACATCTGATGAAAACTAACTTTGACTTTGAGTTTTGACCAGTGTTCATTTCGATTTAGTAGTTAAAAAAATTATATGTGAATCGTTTAAAAAAAAAACTGCTAGCAATTAAATCATGTTATTGTTGTGACAAGCTTCATTTTCACATTAGATTTCACACATTCATTTATTGTATCATATGTGTGTATTATATATAATTGTACAATGTACAAACAATATTGTACAATGTACTATATATACAAAAAATAAATTATATATAATTAATTTTTATGTAATGTACAATATATGTCATATATTGTACATTATATAAAAATGAATTATTATATTCTTAATATCATTATATTCTTAATATCCCGAAAATAATTATATATAATACACACACTTATATATATATATATATATACTGTATATATAGAGAGAGAGACGTTATTTTTTAACGTTGACATATTCGACATATTGTCTTCTTTTACCTTACTTCCTGTACATACGTATCCGTTATGTTGTTTACGTTTTAACTCCCGCCTTGGAAGCAAACGAGTCTTTGATTGGCTCTAGTCTTCATAGTTTCCGCTGACGTCATCGACGAGCTCACCGCTAATTGAACATTGGTCACTTTCGTTTGTCACAGTCGACGAAATTAACACTGGTTGCAGCCATTTTTGATTTTATTTTAAATGTGTACGTTATTGTTAAAGTAATACACTAACTTTGTCTAATTGTGCGCTGCAGTTCGAACCCATCCGGCAGTGAAATCCCAAAGACAGAGGGTAAGTCTGTCTCACTGTAGTGATGTGTGACTCTGTATCGAGCTAATAATGCTAACTGTCTACATTGTCTCTTCCATGTTTTCAGTTCCTCCGCAAACTGTATAGAAAGTGTTGTTCAAATGGCAGCAAACGTTCACTCACACGTACGGACGGTGGCTCTGAATGGTCATTCTTCTGCTTTACCTTTGTCGACTGGATGATTAATAAACGGGGTTTTGCCAAAGTCTCACAGATTTACAGAATCTTCTTTGGAATCCACCAAGAGTTGTGTGAATACTCGAAAGATCGTTGTTGAGAAGTAAAAAAAAAAGACACAATTAAATACAAAACATAGATGCAACTGATGTTTACTTCATGTATTTATTTTTTGACATTTTGCAGCCAGTAGAATCATGATGCTTTGTCCAAATTACCATTGGTGATGACAATATTAAAAATCAGCTTAAATAAATTATAAAAAAAAGTTTTTCTTTGTTTCAGTGGCAAATAAATAAAACGAATAACAGGAGAACTTAATAAACGAAAAAGTTGTGTTAGACAAATCAAAGTAGTGACAAAAACATCGAGGTAATTGAACAACAAAAACAAAAAATTTGGGGGAAAAAAACAAAACCAATGTGACATACATTTGTGGTGTGTTTATGTAAAGTAGGGACTTGCAGTGCTTAAAAAGCATTGAGGTAAAATGAAAACTTACAATTTAATTCAGCAATTAATCAGATTTTCCTTTTACAGGAATTCCCTGAATGTCAAAAACGAAGCAGTCATTTCACAGCTACGAGTAAAAAAGCCAATTTCACTGTGACAAAAGTTCATGAGTCAGTGTGTCTGTGTGTAATGAAGTGAATGTTGTATGACAGCAGTGGTGAAGTCTACTACTTTGTAGTAGTGAAGTTATGTAGTATTTCTGTCTGTACCTGTAGCTGAAAGGGTTTTTTTTTTGTCGAACACAACATGAATCAGTCCATGATTAGAATAAACCTGTGTTCTACGGTACTTTGTTATTTGTGACTCATCACAACCACACCACACTACACTGACTCACACCAGGTTATTATATAGTCATTGGGTTTCACATATATAGTAGTTTTACATAGTAAACTATTTTTTCTTTCACCCTGAAAGAAGCATCACTTTTCAAAAGCATTCATTTACAATGGATAACTGTTATTGAATTTTTTTTTAACATAAACTGACTTAAAATGAATACCATCACTTAGTGTATCAATATGATAACATTATGATGGGTGGGTTGGACAAGAAGGTCCAGTAGGGGGAGTCAGAGATACTGTCCCACCAACGATTTCATAGAAATCAACATAAAACCAGGAGGCATACCTAATAGTAATCTAAAAAATTGATATTACTTAACTTTGCAGCTTGACTTTAACTTCTTATTTTTCAAATAAATAATTATGTTTTCACTCAAAATACCAAGAAATGTGTTTTTAAATAATTTAAAAAGAATCAAAAATTTTTCAGCTACATGTAAGTCTTGTTTGTATAAATAAAGTACAGCAAGATGACAGTCAATATGTCTTGGGTAATTTAAAGCAGTGTTCCCCAACCTTTTTTTGCGTTGGTTAAATGTCCCGTACTATTTTCACGGACCAGTCTTTGTGGCAGACAAATACCCCTTAATAAAATTAAATTTCTGGTGTTGTGAAATATTTTCCTACCTATAAAATCTTCCTACCCGAATTAACTGTGCATGCACACAACAAGGGTTTCCCAAGTGCACACAGCCTATAATTTTCTGCTACCAGACTGGTATAATCTTGTATCAATGACTCCATATCCATATGGGTATGGATCAAATGTAAGTAATAGCCAGATTGGGCCAAAAGGAAACATTTCTCTGTGGCCCGGCACCAATTCACGAACGGACCCGTAGCGGTCCCTGGCCCAGTGGTTGGGGAACACTGATGAAAAGCTTTAGGTATTAAAGCAAACTGTTATAAATCCACTGTGAATCATAAACAGAGACTAATCTCAACTATCTTGTTGCTCCCAGTACAGTCAACAGTCCGTCCTCCTCTCAACAGAGGAAACGACCCTTTCCTTCCAAATGAAGATACCAAGTGGTTAATTAAATTCCTGGTCCTGTAAGGACACGTTACGTCGACGAGAGGAAGCTCCTCTTTTCTTCAGCATCAGCCTCAGCTAGACGGAAAAGACAGTGTTGTGAGTAAAAAGGACGGTGTGCGGGTGTAGACAAGAGTATAGAGACGGTGGTGAGGGACTCACCTGCTCTCCCTGCTCTCCGCTCTGCAGCAGGTGAACGGGCTGGTCGTTCTCCAGGTTGCGGATACTGGGATCGGCCCCTTTACTCAGCAGCAGCTGCAGGATGTTCTTCTGGTGGGGGTTGCCATGGAGACCAGCTGCCATATGTAGAGCTGTGTGACCATGAGCCTGTGGCAAAGCAAGGAAGATGCAGAGTTTTATTTTTTCGTTTTTGGTATTATTCATTGCAGTAGTTTTCAATAATATTCCCCTGAAAATACTATCGAGACCTGATAACATGTACATCTCTTCTGTACAAACCACTGAATGAGTTACTGCCACCTAGTGACCAAAGGTTTGTTAGCATTTAATCACTCAAGCTTTACAGCAGTGATACTCTCAGTGGGCAAACGTTGGCCCGGGAATGTGGCCCATATTGATTTTTTATCCAGCCTGCAATACTTTTTCAAGTTGTATTTCTTATTTATACTAAGATTATATTTCTTTTTTTGTCTTTACAATGCATCTTTTCCATGAATAGGCATAGAAAAGGCTAAAGGTTTTCACACAAACTCTCCATCTGTTTACGCCTAACATCACACTCTGTCAAATTTTAGGACCAAATTTATTTAATACATCATTTGGTAACAATTCAGTAATTGTACTTTTAAGTTATTCGGTAACTTGTTCTGGCAATAACAACTATTATGACATTTTTTTTTCTTTTCCTTTTGGTTTGTCCCTGTGTTTTCCAAAGAGAGTTACCAAAGAGAGTCAACAATCCATCTCCCCCTGTCCTCTGTATCTTCTACTCTAACTCCAACTACCTCCATGTCCTCCCTCACTCCGTCTATCAATGTCCTCTTGTCCTCTCCTACCTAGTAACTCAATTTTTAGGATCATTCTTCTACCAAACTGTGCCTCCTGAACATGTCCAAACCATCTCAATCTGTCTTCTCCTGCTTTATCTCCAAACCTTCCAGTCTGTGTTGTCCCTCTGATCACCTCATTCCTGATCCTGTCCATCCCTGTCTCTCCCTCCAAAAGAGACTCCTCCACCTCCAGCTCCTCCTGTCTTCTACCTATTCCTGGTGTCTCTAATCCATCCACAACTTTCCTGTAAACCTTTTCCCTCTACTAACACAAAAACATTGATATATAATAATAATTATTATAATAATAATACATTATTATATTATATAATAATTATACATTAATCTTTCTAATGATGTGTTCCTTAGTTATGAGGACATACTGTACTGATTGTAGTTTTGAGAATATATACAGTGAGTAGCATTGGAGACTCCCATGTGTGAATGTAGCTGTATTTTATAGAGTATTTGCTTCTATGGATACAATTGTGTGTCAGTGGGGGTGATGTCAGCAGCTTCTCATGTTTGTGTGTCTAACAGTTTAATTTAGAGTCATTTCTCGTTGAAATTGTTCTAATTTTATCATCAGGGATTGGAAATTTAGATGACAAACATGTCTGATACAAGCAGAAAAAAAAACAGCCTTTGGTTTTAGGCTATGACTGCTCTGATGTCTGTTGTTCAAAGTGTTTGTCTGTTTCATGCCAGTCAATCGAAAGTGTTTTCTGGGACGGCAGATTATACGTGTGTGTGTGTGTGTGTGTGTGTGTGTGTGTGTGTGTGTGTGTGCGCGCGCTGAAATATCTAAGATTAGATTAAGGTTGACTTGACTGATCCCACACAAGGGAAATTCACATCATTTGCATCAGCAAAAATCACTTCTCTAAACAGAAAACTACAGATAACATCAACTAACTAAAATACATACAGTTACATAGATAAAAGGCTTTGGAATAGGTTAAATTGTATATATATATATATATATATATATATATATATAAATATATTTATTAGTCACACTGCTTCATCAAACACACATGATCTACTTGAAATGCAGTGAAGATATTCTACAGTTAAAAGGACAGATTATTGCACTTGTAAAGGTTAACTGATAGGACAAATGTGTATTTATACTTAAAATTATATGTTATAAAACATGTAAACACAGATAATTATAATGCAGGGAAAATACTGAGGAGTTAAATTTCAGTTTAGATAAATATTCAGTTCAGAATTTGGTAAAATCTCACTCTATACTCATACAAACAGACACACACACACACACACACACACACGTATATATTAGGGGTGTGCAAATTAATTGTTTTGGATCGAACTGAACCGAATCGGATCGAACGTTTAATATTTTTTTATGAATCGTTCCTGAATCGGATCGTAGCCTGTGAATCAAGATATGATTCGGATTGTTATGTGAGTGAATCGTCACAGCCCAATATACACTATATATATATATATATATATCTATATATATATATATATATATATTAGGGGTGAGCAAATGAATTGTTTTGGATCGAACTGAACCGAATCGGATCAAACGTTTAATATTTTTTCATGAATCGTTCCTGAATCGGATCGTAGCCTGTGATTCGAGATATGAATCGGATCGTTATGTGAGTGAATCATCACACCCCTAATATAAATACATATATATATATATATATATATATATATATATATAAAATGTTGGATGATACTTTTTGTTATCAAGGAGTGAAATTCACCTTACGATTTCCTGATATAAAGAAGTGGTTTAAATAAAATATACAAAATAATAAAATAAAAATCTATGTTTTGCGGAAACTCAGGAAAATAGCACAGCTCTAAAAGGTTGGATTTGGCCCAGACACAAATTATATTACACTATTTTGGGGCATATTGAGTGAAGGTGTGTAGGAGAGGAAGTTTTTTTTACACTGCACAGTTGTGCAATAGCACACATTAAAAATATTCCAATTCATCATAAAGTTTTGGCCTTATCATGTTTTAATTCTCTGGAGTTGCCATCTGCTCGTATTCTCTCCTTTAGACTTTCATCTGTTTTTTAATTATATGTGAAAATGCTCTTTAAATGTCTCCACACTGCCCCAGTGAGGTCATCTCATGATGCTGAAGTGTCCATAGTGTGAATTATTGTCTATTTTTTTTTGTGTGAGACTCACTTTCATGTTGACAAACTCTTTCATTTTAGGCAGGGAAATCCTCAGCAGATAATGAACCAGGTCGATGTTCCCCTCCTTCACGGCCAAGTGAAGCACCGTCTTGTTACTTTTGATTTCCTGGAATTTAGAAAGCCAGAGTTAGAAAGTGAAAACAGACAGCGAGGTTGGGAAATGATTCCTGTGGTGACGTCATCAGCGACAGATAAAACCTGGGCACTTCCCCAGCTCATTGTCTTGTGTTCTCAAAGGTCAGCTAGACTTTGATGATGTCCCCATGATGGCATTTTATCATCTCACTGTCAGAGAGACGCTCTACAGTACCTGGCTGGATATGCAGGCTCCGGCCTTGAGCAGCTCCTCCACACAGGAGAGTTTCTCTGCAGCCTGCCTTCGGAGATTAACGTCCACCTGCCCGCTGGCGAACAGAGCCTTCGTGGTGTCGCTGTGTGAAATGACTGCACAGTGGAGAGCGGTCATCCCTGAGACACAGATGAAGAAGAAAGTGCTGAGTACGACTGTGAGCCACAGGGGTTATTTTACACACATTGGTATTTGGGAATACTACAGCTACTGTGAAAGGAGGAAGAAAAAGAACCTTTTGTTATGGGAAAATAGGTCAAAGGGTTCTGCTTTTTCAGACCTCTGAAAGTTACTTTTTTGCGGTTAAATGTCTCGTACTACAGTTGTGGCAGATAAATACCCTTTAATAAAAGTACATTTCAGGTGTTCTGAAATATTTTACTACCTATAAAATCTTCCTACCAATATTAACGTTGCATACACACAATAAGGATTTCTCAAGTGCACACAGCCTATAATTTTCTGCTACCAGACAAGATTAGAATCTTGTATCAATGACTCTGTGTCATTTTGAGTTTATTGTTGTTGTCTTTAGTGAGAAAATATGTCCTAATCAAATATAGTTGCATTATTGATGATGGAATCCTAGCCATTCTAAAAGTACATTTCAGGTGTTCTGAAATATTTTACTACCTATAAAATCTTCCTACCAATATTAACGTTGCATACACACAATAAGGATTTCTCAAGTGCACACAGCCTATAATTTTCTGCTACCAGACAAGATTAGAATCTTGTATCAATGACTCTGCGTCATTTTGACTTTATTGTTGTTGTCTTCACTGAGAAAATATGTCCTAATCAAATATTGTTGCATTATTGATGATGGAATCCTAGCCATTCTATTGGTCAGTTCTTTTGTTGATATGGGTATGGATCAAGTGGAAGTAATAGCTAGATGGGGTCAAAAGGAAACATTATTTCTCTGCGGCCCGGCACCAATTGACCCACGGACCGGTACTGCCCCCCGGCCCAGTGGTTGGGCACCACTGTTCTAAAAGACTCTAAAATGTCTTCCAGAGTTCCACAAAGAAGGAATTCACTTCATGGAATGTTGGAGACCTGTCATGTATCATGTAGCACAATCACATGATCACTCATCAACTATGGTTTAAACCAGTGATTCTCAACTAGTGGGTCCGAGGCCTTTGTCGGGGCGATACAAGAAGATGAATAAAATAATATTTATATTGTGTTATAATACTGATTTACTGCCAAAAGAAACTAATAAATAAACTTAGAGTACAGTCACTGTACTCTTACAATTTGTAAAGTCCCACTGGTTTAAACAGCCAGAATAGCGCCCCCTAACAGGCAGCCATTTTTTTTTTGTAAAGTTTTAACAAAGGTTATTGGTCCAACTCTATGATCTACTACTACTACTTTATTTTATCAACAAATATATGTTTTAACCCTAAATGATGGCAGTGATATTTTGACACGACTATGTTGAACCACATTTACCTTCAAAGTTGCGAGCCTCTATGTTGATATCAGGTCGGCTTAACAGAATTGCCTGCAAAAAAAAACCAAAAAGCCATTGGTCAGCTGATGGTGGCTCATCCAATGACAGAGTAACAGAGTCTGTTTAGGTACTTTACCTTCACAACCCTTGGAAACCCAGAGTTGACAGCCAGATGAAGGGCAGTCTGTCCGTGCACATCACAAGCATTGATGTCTGCACCCAGTGACAGCAGGTCCTGCACGATCTCCGGCTGGTTTGCTGTTACTGCCACCAAGAGTGCAGTCTGTGGAATGACAGGTTAATGAATCTCTGGGGAAAACTCACTTGTAAAATGTTAATTTTTATATGTTTTCCCTCGTACCTTTCCCTTGTGTTCTTTGGCGTCCAGTCTGCCGACCTCCCTCAGTCTCTCGGCAGCAGCGTAGGCGTACTCTCTCAGTCCTTTGGCAGTGTAGATGTGAAGCATGCTGTTGAGTCACATGACAACAAAGTCATGAAGCAGTTCTGGAAAATAACCATCACACATTGCTTCCTCCCAGACACAACTCTACACTTTCCGTTAACCCCGGAATAATTTCTAATAATTGAGCGTGGACGACTGACGGCTGACTCATCGGCGACTTTCTCTGCCTTTCTAGGATTACAGAATCAAACTGTCTCCCACTCTGTCTCCTCTCCGTTAAGACTGAAAGCGAAAGTTTCAGTCAAACGTTATCGTATCGTGCGGTGACATGTCTTCGACTGTGTTGTTTGTATTTGTGTTGGGGTTTCCAGTATTGTCTCAAACAAGGGTGTCTGCTGTTAATGGCTTTCACAGAATTGTGATCATCTGTGGTTTTCGGTCTTTATTTGAAATAGGAATAGATGACAGTACTGTTGTTAGTTTACTTCTCTTTGTTGATATAGATTTTAGCTAAAAATGTCACTCTTTTTATTTAGATTTTAAACTGATTTAAGAAGGTTGAAACAGACGTGCGACATCTCTTTATGTTAAATTAAATCTTAATAATTCACATTGCACGTTGAGTGTAATTTTAAGCTAATGTATTGTATCTTTTATTTTATTTAGCTCTAGTGTTCTATTTACTATCTATCTATAGCAGGGGTTTCAAACTCAAATAAGTTGAGGGCCACCACCCACACTATCATTTCACGGAAGGGCCGCGTCAGTAATCAATACAAAAGAAAAAAATATATAAAAAATCAGTTTCCCATAGATTATGTGTAATACAACCCTGAACCAGAAGGGGGCTGTGAATGAGGTTTTGTAGAACTATAGGATTGACCATAAAATGTGGAGAACAAATCTATAAAATATTATTAAAAATTCAACTTTCACATCAAGGCGGGGGCCGCAAAATATCGTTCCACGGGCCGCAAATGGCCCCCGGGCCGCGAGTTTGAGACCCTGATCTATAGTAAAGCTATCTATCTATAGTAGATCTATCTATCTATCCATCCATCCATCCATCCATCCACCCATCCATCCATCTATCCACCCATCCATCCATCTATCCATCTATCCATCCACCCATCCACCCATCCACCCATCCATCCATCTATCCATCTGTCTATAAGGACTCACGTGTCTCCATCTTCGTCCTGTCCCATGGCGCTCTCACGATCCAGACTGTTGAACAACAACCTAGCTTCTTCCAGTCTTTTAGCATCAATTTGAGGGCCTGGACAGACTGATGCGGTCTGACTGGGACACAGAACTGACCAGGAGGGTGAACCCAGAGTTGGGTCGGTCATTGTCATCTGACAGTCCTGCCAAAAACAATATATGCAGTGGTTTAAATGATTAATTTTTTAAAAGAAATCATGCAACAGCAATGAATTAGTCACGATTAATTGAGATGGTAGTTCATCACAATTAATGAGGATTGTCAGTTGTGTCAGTCAGCCTGTCAGTCACTAACTTGTTGAGTTTATACACAGGAGGTATTTCAATCTTCCTTACAAACACTTGAGGAGTCGTATCCACATATCCAGAGAGCTGAGACTGTGGGCCGTATTCCGACGTCATGGGGAGGCTGTAGGCTGGAGCGTAGCTGGGCCCCTGGTGGCTGCTGGGGTAATAGGTCAGTGCAGCCTCTGGTGCCATTGAGTTCCATGGCTCAAAGCTTACTGCCATCTCTGAAAAGCTGCTTGAAGCACCTGGAGGAGATACATCTTTAATGAGAACCATGGAGAGGCAGGTTTGCACAGGTTTGTCATCCGTCCCTCACCTGTGTTGGTTGCCCAGCCCTCACTTCTGCAGGGATAGAGGTGTGAAGATGTCAACTGTTGGAGGAAAGAAATCATGTGAAGTGAGATCTTCTTTGTGGTCAGTTCTGTGAGATACTCTTACTTTGCGTCAGCTCTTACTGTAGCAGTATTTGGAAGATCAGAACTTGCAGCAGCCACCGGCACCGATGTGGTTTCACGTCTTCTCTTTTCCTCCAGGAGCTTCTTAACTGTGGGCAAACACGGCTTCTCCTTTGGCGCTGAAGAAGAATTGATACCCAAAAAGTTGAGTTTTTTTATTCAATATTCTGCGATTACTGAAGTTTTGTGAAGTTTGTATAATCTAATGTAGTCACATCGTATCTTCGGTCTTTTACTTCTACATTCCAACCATCTCCTCCAGTGTGCTCTCAGACCCTGAACTCATTCTTCATCCTCTTTGTTTTCCTCCGTCCTTGTCCTCCATATTTTTGTTTTACTTCTTCTGTTGCTCCCTCCCCTTCCTGTTGCTCTCCTCATACTGTGTCTTCGTATTTGTCAACTCTCTCACTCGCTGACTGAAGCGCCAAAGATATATTTGTAAGTTTTGGAGCAGAGAAGAGTTTCTAGAACTATTTGTTGCAATTTTTACAACATTTTGCCATATAACAGCATTTCCAAAACATTTTGTTACCTTAATTTATATCTACTTAGATGTTCTAACGTCTGTCCCTCAAATTCTGCCATAGTTACATGTATTTTCAATTCACCATCAAACACACTTTATTTGACTCTGCCTCCGTTTGGTTTCACCTGATATGACTTCATTTTCCCACTACTTAAAAAATAAAATTAGGAAAGTACATCATGAACGGAGCTCTGATGTTTCCAGCTGACAAGCAGACAGTTTCCTGAAAGATAATACGATATTTCCACGCCGTGTGTGTGCGTGGAACTGCCACGCAGAGGTAAATGGGTGATCGAACCTCCTCCATTAGGAACACACATCCTGTGGCCAACGTCAACGCCGCAGATTCATAAGAAAAGATTTAACATGGGATGGCTGCAGATTATTTTCTATGACATCTTCCTCTCGCTCTCCGTTACGCTCACAAACCACATCCTCCTGCCAGGTCACAAACACGTCACCTCGACACGTGTGCGTGCCTGGTGCTTTTTAAGTGCAACTACATGTCTCGAAGACAAGAATGATATATTTATTTGACTTTTTTTTTTCCCTGCTGATGCTCCAACTCAGATCTCTGCGGTGCAAATCGAGAGAGGCGTCATTATTGAAATAATGAGGCCAATGTAAAAAGTAGACGAGAACATGAGCTCATCAACTGCTTATTCATCTCTTCTTATGACTAAACGCTGACCTTATTTCCAGGCAAGTCCAGTTGCCACAGTGTGAGTCTGTGAGGGGATGTTGACTGTGTTCATAAGTCAAACAGTGTGACCCCACCCAGCATGCACACAGATGACATTAGCTAAAAGGTGACTCTTCTTTTCATGTTTCATGTTTGTCGTCGGTCTGTGCATTAGGTCTGACTCATTCCACCTTTTCTTAAAGGTCACTAAATAGTCACGAATCTAAGATTTATGTATATTTAAATATACATGTATGTATCTTCAAATGCATGTAAACATATGTCTAAAATATCTATGTATATATCACATATATTTATTTGTTTATATATAACTTTATGTTCACATATATCTAAATATGTCATATCACATGACACCTATACCTAATATTTAGATATATACATCTATATCTAAATATATATTTAAATATAGGTGTGGCTAAATATATACATACTGCCATATATCTTCACTTCATCTATTAGCACAGGAGTACATATACATATATACATATATATTAAGATATAGATGCGACTAAATATATAAAGAAAATCATTTATAAATATATATATATAAATAAATATATATATAAATATATGTGTGTGTGTATATATATATATATATATACACATATATGTAACCCTGTGCCAATGGATGTAGTGATTGATGATGAATGAATGATATATTAAGTCTAGAGCATATATTAATATATAATATGACATATTTAGATATGTTAATCTAAATGTCTGTATAAACAAATAAATATGTGTATACATATATGTATTTATATATCATATATACATGCATATAGGCATGTAAATGAAGTATGTTTAGATAATATTAAAATTGAACCAGATAGATAGATGGATTCATAGATAGAGCTAAACCATATTATATAACGGTATCGTTATATTATTTATTACATATAAGTAGCTGCTGAGTACTTTGGAAATCTCCCCTGACTTAAAAAAATGTAATTTTAAAATATACTGTCATTCTTATATGACGGAGGGAAAACATTTCAACTTCATAACGGTGGGAAAAAAAGCAAAAAGCAAAATTCAAATGATACTTCCTCAGTGTCCTCCAGCTGCACTGAACCCTGACCGTGTTAACGCCTATGTTCTAATATGAAAATCCATTTCACACCACCACTGCACTGCATCGATCTGTTTTGTATCATGTTGCAAATTGGACCTGTGGAAACCCCTGGACAGAGCACGTCATTTGTGCGTGGGAGCTCGGGGATTCCGGCGACCTTTCTTTTTTGTCTCAGCTTTGGGAGAAAGAGAAAGAACCAGTTCCCTTATTGTGTGGTTACACAGACCAGTTGCACTCTGCAGTATATGTGTAAATTAGAGCCTTGACAGCAAAAGTCTCGTCTGTCAGCCGAGCTGTCACGGAAGACAAATGTAATAAATATAAAAAGGGGAAATGAGAACAGGAGAAGTGGATCGGGTTTCCCCAAATGCTCGGACCGTGGTTTAACTCAGTGAAGACCGGTACAAAACGCTTGCTTTAACGTATGTATTAACAACAGGATGAATGTTCAAAATCTTATGTGCATGTTGTTTCTTTTGTTTCCATGTAGTGTGAGTTATCTTCTCCATCTAAGAATCTCTAAGCCCCATCTCGCCCCTGCCAGGATTAAAGACATTTTTCTGAGTCTGAGAGTCTTGAAAATGTCCTGATCAATTAAAAACACTGTCAGTTTTGTCATAACCATTTACTGAGGTGTATGTGTAGAGCAGCATAAATACAAGACTGGAAACCACATACTCACATTTGTCAAAGTGCATGACAGGTTCTGATGTGCTTGAGTTCCTCTCAGCCTCCAATCTGATTAGAACAGTCCGTGTGATTCCCACAGGCGGTGTGATCGTGTGTCTGTCCGTGCCCGGTTTGTTGTCTTACTGCTCTTGCTTCACATGCTCACCTCCACATCATTGCCTTATCTCCGCCCCCAGTCATGCTCCACCCCAACACTAATGAATCATATGTTTGTTTCTCTTTTTTTTTTTTTTTTGTCATATAACCTTTTCCATGCTAGTTGTATAGAATTTATTTCAGCAAAATATCTGGAAAACATTATACATTTCTGACCACAAAAACTCTGTGACACGATTGTTAATTTATATATTTGACTGTCATCTATGAACTGTACTGAGAAGTTACCACGTTATTCTCAGTTGTCCTCTTGGCTTCTAACAAGATATTTCAATAACTTCTACCTTTGAAAGCATGTATTGATCATTTCTAGTTAATGTTTCATTTGATTAATTATTAGGAGTTACATATTAACTATAGGATGCCTTGGCTAATACTTTGTTGGCTCTGGCAAGAAAATTTGCCTTAAACCTATCAGCAACTTTTTATTTTGGTCCTGGTTTTCTATATAATAAATATAATTTTTGGCACTTTTTAACAATACTTAGTCAAGAAATACCCAAAAATGAATTGTTTCGGGAGTTGTCTCTTATTACTAATTTGTGGGATTTTTCCTAAAATCCTCACGCAAAACCGTTCATAACCATTTTTTCTCAAAACAATGTTTAGTGCCCTTATTCTTAACTATGGGAGAATTTTTTTTTTACAAATGTCACATTTTACAAATGAAAAAGTTACAAATTGGTTGTATATTTCAACCTTTGTCAGCTCTGTAAAATATTTACATTTTTTTCATCATATTTGAAACATACTTTCAATTAGGCAATTTTTAAGTATGCCAACATTTCCGTATGAATCTTATCTACAGTTATAGAAAAAATATTAAAACCACCATTGTTTTCTTCAATTTCTTGTCCATCTTAATGCCTGGTTCCACTAAAGGTGTGTTACCTGAATACAATGAAGCATTGTTTTTGTCACTACAGTATCATATAGTAGTGATTTTGGTTATGATTAAGAAAATCAAGGAAATAATCTCTTACATTATATTATCTGTTGTTGCTGTTATATTTGTCTAAACAAATGCACCTTTAGTTGAAATAGGCATGAAATGAACAGCAGTAATAATTAATTCTGGGATTTTACATGCAATTATTGTGCATTATTAGTTTAAGAAAATACAACATTTTTAACAGTTCTACTATATTTTAAAACACAACCATTATATTATTATACTACTTTATTTTACTACAATATCATTATGTATAAAGAACTTTCAGCCAAATAAATTGATGCCACCTAATCACTGTCTATGCAAAAAGACACAATAAATTGTATAATTGTATAAATTGTATAAAAAATAAATAAGAAAGTGTTTTTATACAGTTATCACTGTAGAAAGGGGATGTGTTTTTTTTGTTTTTTTTCTTACAAATATGACTTAATCTCTCAGACTCCCTCACAGACTGTGAGCTAAATAAAGTGTCCTGTCTCTTAAAAACCTACTTTCATCCTCACCGGAAATTCTTTGTCACATCAGCAGCAACAGACTGGAAAACAGTGATCAATATATATATTTTTTTTTCCCGCGTGACTAATAGTTGAGTGTTCACCTGTTTGTTTCCGCACAGATCTTATCCAAAAAGGATGAATGTATCATCAACAGATCTGTTGTTTACAAGTGTTTACATGAAAACTCTCTTCTTCCCTCCTCTGTCTGTAAGTCTGACTGATAGAGTTTGATAGAAAAAGACATTTGTGTCTGAATTGTTGTTAATGTTACAAAAATAGACACAAAAAGGTGAAAAGAAGAAGTAGACATTGTGGGTCTTTAGTTATTGTGTAAAAAAGGAAGAAGTGAAAATAATGTAAAAGAAGAGCAGGGCAAAAAAGTCTGACGTAGATTGTGTTTCAAAACTAACCACAAAGATAAATTTTGTTCATTTTGTTAAACTCATGGGAAAAGTGTGTGTGCAGCAGCAAATGTTACAGCTACATATTTGGTCAAAAATATATAAGCTTAAAGCTGATATTTATACGATATTTAGCTATGTTCTTCAATGATTTTACCGCATCTCTGTTGTTTGTTAAGGAGAACTTTTGTTCTTTCTAATTATCCTGTTGATAATCATTGAGCTAAGCTAAACTCATTAATTAATAAAATTGTTTTATTTCAAAATGGTGAATGGCATCTGTAATATTTATCTTTGAAATTCTAAATACTTTTTGGGCTAGGTGTTTTTTTTTTGTGGCCCTTGTTGTTTACCTTCTCAGCAGCTTTAAAAATGTGACATTTTTCTTATGTTTACTTTAAGAATATGGAAGCTTTTTCATAAAGTTATGATAAATTTATATTTTACAGGGAAATTAAAGTGTGTCAGTAATTTAAATTAAGATTTTTTTTAATGACAAGTTAAAACCCAAGCCGAGGTTATTATACTGTGTAAACCTGTGTTTTATTTTTATTAATTTTCTTCACTGGTGACACACACCAGTGTCTCCACAATGGTTGGTATCAACTAAGCTTAGCAACCCGGGAAAGCCATTTAAACACCGACTTCTTCGTTGTCGGCAAAAATGGCTCAATAGCTCCCTCTGCCGTTAGACTCGGAAACAATTTAATACGAAACTAAACAGGTTTTTTTTAGTTCAATAAAAATTAAAAATATTTTAAAATAAAAAAGAAAGATATTTGGGAAAAAAAATAGCTGCGAAAAAAATGGACATTAATAAATAATATAAATATAGATAAATATA
>JAFBJS010002462.1:0-19319 GCA_016785265.1 Paraplagusia blochii
TATATGTATGTATATGTATGTGTATATGTGTATGTGTATGTATGTATGTGTGTATGTGTATGTATGTATGTATGTATGTATGTGTATGTATGTATGTATGTATGTATGTATGTGTATATATGTATGTATGTGTATATATGTATATATGTGTGTGTGTATATATATATGTATATATATATATATATATATATATATATATATATATAGTAATAAGTTACTCGGATCCTGGATCAGGACAGAGGGAGAGGAGAGAGAGAAGAGGAGATATAAATATTGCAAATTATTATGTGGAGTGGATGAGGCAACCAAACAGATGAATACAGTGCAGTTCTAGTGGCGGATTACAATGACAGCTGATGATTACAGTTACAGGTTTCCACCGGAATTCAACAGTCTAACAGCTTCTGGGAAGAAACTGTTCCTCAGTCTGGTGGTCCTGCTTCTGTTGCTACGTAGTCTCCTGCCTGAGGGGAGGCTGACGAACAGAGTTTGCTGGGTGGGTGGAGTCTTTCATGATGCAGGAGGCCCGTTTCCTGCATCTCCTGTTATAAATTTCTGCGGTGGAGGGAAGGCTGCGTCCTACGGTTCTCTGTGCAGCCTTCACTACCCTCTGCAGAGACTTTTTCTTTGCTGCTAAGCAGCTTCCATGCCATACAGTGATGCAGGATGACAAGACGCTCTCCACCACGCATCTGTAAAATGATGTTAGGACTGAGCTCCCCAGTCCGGCACGTCTCAGCCTCCTGAGGAAGTAGAGACGCTGGTGGGCTTTCCTGATTAGACAGGAGGTGTTGGTCTTCCAGGTGAGGTCATCTGAGATGTGGATGCCCAGGTACCTGTAGCTGGAGACAACTTCCACCGCTGTTCCTCGTGCAGGGGAGGTGGGGGCCGTCTGCCCCTCCTGTAGTCAATGATCATCTCCTTGGTCTTGCTCACATTGATGCAGAGGTTGTTTTCCCTGCACCAGCTCTCCAGTTGTTGCACCTCTCGCCTGTAGTCGGACTCGTCATTGTTGGTGATTTGTCCAACCACAGCTGTGTCATCCGTGAACTTCACGATTAGGCAGCCTGGGTTCAGCGCTTTACAGTCGTGTGTCAGCAGGGTGAACAGGAGGGGGCTCAGCACACATCCCTGGGGGGAACCAGTGCTGAGCTTCCATTGATCTTAACAGACTGTGGCCTGTCTGTCAGGAAATCCAAGACCCAGTTGCAGAGGGTGGAGCTCAGTCCGAGGGTTGACAGTTTGTGGACCAGTGTCTGAGGGATGATGGTGTTGAAGGCCGATGTGAAGTCCACAAAGAGTAGACGGATATAGGAATCCTTTCTCTCCAAGTGGGTGAGGGCTGTGTGTACCACAGAAGAGATGGCGTCATCTGTGGACCTGTTGCTGCGGTATGCATATTGGTGTTCATCCTCAGCGACGTCGACGGTGGCCTTGATCTGGGTCATGACCAGTCGTTCGAAGCATTTCATGACTATCGGGGCAAGGGCTACCGGCCGATAGTCATTAAGCCCTTTCACTGTGGATGTTTTGGGGATAGGAATTATGGTGGCGGTCTTGAGGCAGCTGGGGACCTGCGCCTGCCGGAGGGAGGTGTTAAAGATGTCAGCACCTCCGTCAGCTCGTTTGCGCAGCCCTTTAGTAGCCGTCCAGGGATGTTGTCGGGACCAGCAGCTTTGTGTGGGTTGATCCTCAGAAGGGTCCTTCTCACTTCCGCTGTGGTCACACTGGGTGGCTCTTCTCCTGCTGGTGGGTTAAGTCTGGGCGGGGTAAGTCTGGTGCTGCGGGGGGCGTTCGGATCCTCAAAGCGGGCGTAGAACCTGTTGAGAGAGTCGGGCAGAGAGGGATCAGTGGGGCATAGTGCATTCCTGGAGTTGTAGTCGGTGATGCACTTGACTCCCCTCCACATGCTTCGAGGATCGTTGGACATGAAATGACCCTGGATCCTTTCGGCATATGCAGTCTTGGCCCTCCTTACGCCGGCGTTCAACTCTGTTCTGGCCGCTCTGAGCACCACTCTGTCACCGGTCCTGAAAACAGCATCCCTGGCCTTCAGCAGAGACCTCACCTCTGCATTCAGCCAGGGTTTCTGGTTAGGTTGGACAGTTATTGTTTTGGTGACAGTAACATCATCAGCACACTTACCTATGTACCCAAGGACCGCAGATGTGTACTCTTCCAGGTCCACCTCCCCTTCATGGACAGCTGCTTCTCTGAGGACTTGCCAGTCTGTGGAGAGGAAGCAGTCCTGGAGTTGGGGGACAGTGTCACTGGGCCACACTGTGATGGTCCTCTGGGTCGGCTTCTGGTTTTTGAGCAGGGGTCTGTACACGGGCACCAGCATGATGGAGAGATGGTCGTAGAAACCCAGGTGGGGGTGGGGGATGGCTCTGTACGCATTCTTCCTGTTGGTGTACACGCGGTCCAGTGTGTTGTCTCCCCGTGTCGGTATGTCGACATGCTGGTAGTATTTAGGCATGACGTCTGTCAGGTTTACGTGGTTGAAATCCCCCACAACCACGTAAAACGCCTCCGGGTGCTTGTGCTGCAGCGAGCTGATGTTGTTGTGCAGCTCAGTCAACGCTTCCTTAGCTTTAGCGCCTTTAGCATCCGGTGGAACGTAAACAGCCATGACAAACACTGCCGTAAATTCACGTGGAAGGTAGTGTGGCCGGCACTTGACGGTCATAAACTCAATGGCCTCTGAGCAGTGACTGCTCACCTAAGTGCTGTTTGTACACCAACCTTTATGGATGTAGACGCACAGTCCTCCTCCAACTGTTTTTCCCGACTGCTGGTTGCGGTCTGCCCTGTACATAACCCGTCCGTCGATGTGGAAAGCTGAGCCGGCATGTTGTCCTTCAGCCAGGTTTCCGTCAGACAAAGCAATGCACAGTTCTTCATCTCACGGTAGACACCCAGCCTCAGTCGGAGCAGATCCATCTTATTGTCCAGTGAGCGGACATTCGATAGAAAAAGAGACGAGATCGGTGGCCGACCGGCGTTAGCTTTTAGCCTAGCCTGTAGTCCTCCGCGCTTCCCCCTCTTCTGCTTCCTAGCACACCTATATACATCAGATATGTATATATGTGTATATATGTATATATGTATGTATATGTATGTATATATGTATGTGTATATATATATGTATATATGTATGTATATATGTATGTGTATGTGTGTATGTATATATGTGTGTATGTATGTATGTATGTATATGTGTGTATATACGTATATGTATATATGTATATATATATGTGTGTGTATATATATGTGTATATGTGTATATGTGTATGTATATATATGTATAAAACGAACATTTACTTTAAACCAGCAGGAACAGTCTCTGGTAAAGTATATTTTAAGCCCAATTATTTAATTATCATTTCTCTCTGATAATTTCATAACAAAATGTTCCAACAGTCGTCAAATCAAGATAATACTTGTTTGTTTTTTTTCTATTTCCTTTACATCTGGATGACTTAAGAGGAAGGTAAATCTCTTATTTTGTTTCATCCACTGTCTCCATGATCATCTTCATATATGCTGTATATATAGTAGTAGACAGAGACATGGAACTATATTTATATAGTTCCATGTCTCTGTCTGTTATTTCCATTGTTGATCTGTAGCAGCACACAGTCTGTGCTGATGAGACGTATAGTGAAGAAGTCTCCGCTGACACCGACACAATAGCAATGGTTTCAATGGTTTTCAATGGCTGCTTTCAGCTGGCCTGCCTAGTAGCCTGCTACTGGGATGTTGTGTAAATGCAGAAACTGTGCCGTAACACCCTGCATCAAGTCAGGCAACTGGTCTGCCAGGAGGAACCCTGACCAATGTGGATCTCCTCCTGAACACCCCAAATTACCTGCTTATATTTACTATTGGTGATCTATAGAATGCATTACATGAACCCTCTCACCAAATTTGGTGTTTACCAGTTCCAGCATTACACAAGTCCTCGGAAATCCTTAGAAGGACTTCTCGTGTTAGCGTAACTTTTGTAGCCTGGAGTTGAACCTGAGCTCCCACTGCAATATAACATCAAGGCGCCAGCACAACAGACACCTCAAGCACCCTCAATAATTATTGGTACTGAACAGTTTAGAGGTCCTCTAATCTTATTAATTTATGGGCACAAAACATGTGGATGTTCAGTTCATGTCCGGGTATGTTGATGCATGGTTATTGTAGTTTTCTTGCTTTAGATTAGGGGTAAGCAACCCAAAATGTTCAAAGAGCCATATTGGCCCACAAACACAGAAACCATACCTGTCTGGAGCCTCAAACAAAAAAAATTAAAAGCCTTGTATAAAACTAATATGAACAAATGATACACTGTTGTACAATATTTGGTGCTTCAAGTTTAACTTTTGTTACAATATAAATGTTTTGTGTTATGTTTCCTTGGTTAAATTATAGAAATACATTAACAATAATTATAGAATTATAATTATTATTATAGAAATACATAGATATACAGATTTTTGGTGCCATTCTTTTAATTTAAGTGTTCAAGAAAAAAAAATGGGATGGGCATTAAAGGCCTCTTGTATTTCAGACCTCAGTAGGGAAATCAAATGCAGTCCTCTTTGAACTTCATATGATAATACTTTTTTCCTCCCCTCTTATTTGAGCCTCAGAAAGCAGTAACCCACAGCCTGCAGTTAAACACAGCCTGCAATTATTAAAATAAAACAAACTAACATTTATTAATATTCATATTTATCAAATGAGTAATGTAAATATGGTTGAACTAATATTAGCTTAAACTCATCATCCAGCCATTGAGCTGTCAGGCTCAACATTGACACTAAGCTCACGTTTGAGTCTAAATGTCTATTCTCACCTGGCGAGAGAGTGGCAGCAGGTCACAGCAGCTCCTGGATTACCTCTTTTTTTACTCTTTTTTGCATGTAATTGCACTATTGCTTCCCAATCTTTTTATTTTTTTTCAGTCCAGTCAAACACTCAAGATGCTTGGGGCGTTTTTGTTATATTTTTTCTTTTTTCTTCTTTTTTTCTGGCCTATTGGTCAGTGACTGTCTGGCCCAGAAGAGCAGTCATCAGATTGTGTATTCCCGGGAGCACCTCATCTCATTGTCTAAGTCTCCAGTGTTGCTTGGAGCTGGGCCTGACATCCCTGTCGAGCTGAGGTGGAAAACGCGCAGAGGACGGCGTGGTGGAAAGATAGTGAAGCAACGTAGAAGAAAGTTCCGACCTGCAGTCCCTTCTGTCCTCATGGGTAATGTACGGTCATTGGCTAATAAAATGGACGAACTGTGTGCACTTGCTCAGACCCAGAGGGAATACGCTGTGAGCAGTATCATGTGTTTTTCTGAGAAATGGCTTCACTCCAACTTCACTGACCACAGTGCAACTGTACCAGGCTTTAAGACTCTGTGGGCAGACAGAGACACCCATCTTAGTAGGAAGAAGGGGGGTGGTGGTATTGCTATCCTTGTGAATGAGAGGTGGTGCAATCCAGACCATATTACTGAGAAGGAGCATTTCTGTTCACCTGATATTGAACTTCTAGCTTTGGGAATGCGTCCATACTATCTGCCAAGGGAATTCACTTCTGTTTTCTTCATTGGAATTTACATACCTCCTTCAGCGGATGAAAGTGCCGCCTGTGAAAAACTACAAGCTGTGGTGGCTGGCCTGCAGTCTAAACATCCCGATGCTTTACTGCGGATATCTGGTGATTTTAACCATGCTTCCTTGGACACTGTTCTACCTATTTTTCGTCAGTATGTTCAATGCAAGACGTCTGTGAAGATTCTCATTCATCCAGGTCATGATATCCAAAAAGGGTTTAGTTGTAAGCAACTGGACTTCTTCTTGGAGTTGAAAGGCATTTCATTCCTCAACTGAGGAACTTCATCAGTTTCTGGTTGTTGTTGGAGGGAACTCTAGTAGTTATACTACACTACACCACTCCCTTCACCACTGGACAAAGGTGTGAAGAGTTGTTTTGATCACACCTTTTTGGACAGAAACTGCTTCTGATGTTAATAAGCAGTGCAAGACCCGAGACAATAGAACGCTGGACTTGCTCTACTCAAATGCAAAAGAGGCTTACTGTGCTACGGCCCTCCCCCCTCTGGGCCGTTCAGATCACAACCTGGTGCTGTTAACACCTGAATATGTTCCCATAGTGAAGAGGCAGCCTTTGACCATAAGAACTGTGTGGAAGTGGAGTCATGACACCACTCATGCCCTCCAAGACTGCTTTGAAACTACAGATTGGTATGTGCTCTGAAAGTCTCATGAGGAAGACATTGACAGCATGGTGGACTGCATCACAGGTTACCTCAACTTCTGTGAGGACACAGCCAATCCAGAAAAAACTGTCCGCTGTTACCCCTACAACATCATGGATCACCAGCCAGCTGAAGGATCTGCTTAATAAGAAGAAGCGGGCATTCATCTCTGGAGACAAGGATGAGTTGAGGAGGATACAACGACAGCTTAGACACCAGCTGAAGCAGGCAAAGGAGGCCTATGGCAAAAAGCTCGACTCCAGCAAAACAACACCAGAGATGTTTGGAGAGGAATGAAACACATCACCGGGTTTAATGTCAAATCCAAACAGCAGGACAATACCATATCCAGGGCCAATCAACTCAATACACACTTCAATTGCTTTTTGTCGCCCATCACTCCGTTTCCACACCTCCCAGGGCACTAATCCACCTCCCAGCACACACCACTGAGACGTCCATTGACCTGCTAAACACCTCTGCTTCTCACCCTGTACACTCCCCCACTTCTGCAACCACTTCAGTGTCTTTCTCACCTGCCCTAGTGAGAAGGCAATTGGAGAAAGTTACTCCAAGCAAGTCTCCAGGACCAGACAAAGTAAACCCCTGTCTGCTGCGGAACTGTGCTGTACAGCTCACTGGGATATTCCCCTTTCTCTTTGAGCTGAGTCTGAAGCTAGAGAGGATACCTGCGCTTTGGAAAACATCCTGCATTGTACCTCTTCCAAAAAAGACCACACCATCTGGTGTTGATGATTTCAGACCGGTTGCTTTGACATCTCATGTCATGAAGGTGGGCCACTTGTGTCATGAAGGGCCACTTGTGGCCCTTTCCATGGACCCTCTTCAGTTTGCATATCAGCCCCATATTGGTGTGGACGATGGATGGAGGCTCTGTGTGGATATTGGTTTTTTTATTTCTCAAGTGCCTTTAACACAATTCAGCCTTTCCTGATGAGTGAGAAGCTGCTCAAGATGGGTGTCAGCACCTCCATGGTCTCCTGGATTGCTGACTACTTGTCTGGCAGGCCACAGTATGTGCGCTTAGGAAACACCCTGTCAGATACCGTGGTCAATAATGTAGGTGCCCCTCAGGGTACTGTCTTGTCTCCATTCCTGTTCACTCTGTACACCTCTGATTTCCACTACAGCTCCAGGTCGTGCCACTTACAAAAGTTCTCTGACTCTGCGATGGTAGGATGTATCAGAGATGGACAGGAGCTGGAGTACAGGGCATTGATCGCAAACTTTGTGCAGTGGTCCCAGGAAAACCACCTGTTACTGAATGTCAATAAGACCAAGGAACTGGTTATGGACTTCAGGAAGAAGAGGACACCAGTGGAGCCCATCACCATCCAGGGCTCGGTGGTGAAGTGGTCGAATCATACAAGTACCTGGGCGTTTATGTGAATGACAGGCTGGACTGGAGAGACAACTGTGATGCTGTATACAAGAAAGGTATGGGCCGGCTCTATTTCCTGAGGAAGCTTAAGTCTTTCAACGTGTGCAGCAAGTTACTGGAGATCTTTACCAGTTTGTTGTGGCCAGCGCTCTGTTTTTTGCAGTTGTATGTTGGGGGGGGCAGCATCAGCAAGAAGGACCTTGGACAAATTAACAAACTGATTCACAAAGCTGGTACTGTGATTGGCTGTCAGCTGGATACTTTTTGTCACAGCGAGGGACAGGAGGACACTGGACAAATTGCTTTCTATCATGGGCTTTCCCACTCACCCACTTCACAAGGGTGTTGTGAGTCGGAAAAGCGACTCTAAGCGACTCCTTCAGCTGCGCACTCGCAGTGAAAGATACAGGACCACGTTCATTCCTCACGCCATACAACTGTTTAATAACTCACCACTCAGTGTAAGAAAGTAGATAAGAACATTGCTCATGTTCACACTCACGCTCTACTTTTATTTTACTTTTGTTTTTGACCCTTGTAGTTCCACAATTGCTTACTGTGTTTAATTGTATAGTATTTAATCCTTGGCCTTCTGCTAGAATTTTATTCCTCTTATTGTGTTTGATTGTATTGTTCTTAATCTTTTATCTTCTGTTAGAGTTTTCAATCTAACTCAACTTTTGTATTTCTACCTATTCAAATTATACTTTATTTCATTTAATCTTATTCATTTCATTTTATCTGCAATGGTTCAACGTGCTGCTGTGCCAAAACAATTTCCCATGTGGATCAATAAAGGATGTCTAAGTCTAAGTCTATGGTATACTGTATGGTAACTAATCGGGAACTTGGTGGCGTCAAGCAATTTGCGTGAATGGCTTCAAAAGCTCTCAACCAACTCTGAAAGCGCTGAATCTGAAAAGTAACACCTAATAGACAATTGTACCATGGACTCTAGTGTTTCACCAGGTTTGCAATGCATGTATCCTGTACCATTTTTACTGAATTTACGTCAGTGACAGCAGGTCACCAATCAGGTCGGTTGGATATACTGGTCCTTCTCAAAAAATCAGCATATTGTGATAAAGTTCATTATTTTCCATAACGTAATGATAAAAATTAAGCTTTCATATATTTTGGATTAATTGCACACCATCTGAAATATTTCAGGTCTTTTATTGTTTTAATATTGATGATTCCGGCAAAAAGTAAAGAAAAATCTAAAATCCCTGTCTAAAAAAATAGCATATTTCATTCAACCAATAAAAAGGGCTTTTAATACAAAAAAACAACCTTCAAATAATTATGTTCAGTTATGCACTCAATACTTGGTCGGGAATCCTTTTGCAGAATTGACAGCTTCAATGCAGCGTGGCATGGAGGCAATCAGCCTGTGGCACTGCTGAGATGTTATGGAGGCCCAGGATGCTTCGATAGCGGCCTTATGCTCATCCACATTGTTGGGTCTGGTGTCCCTCAACTTCCTCTTCACAATATCCCATAGATTCTCGATGGGGTTCAGATCAGGAGAGTTGGCAGGCAAATTGAGCACTAATACCATGGTCAGTAAACCATTTACCAGTGGTTTTGTCACTGTGAGCAGGTGCCAGCTCGCGCTGAAAAAATAAAAATTCATCTCCATAAATCTTTTCAGCAGATGGAAGCATGAAGTGCTCCAAAATCTCCTGATAACTGGCTGCATTGACCTTGCCCTTGATAAAACACAGTGGACCAACACCAGCAGCTGACATGACACCCCAGACCATCACTGACAGTGGGTAGTTGACACTGGACTTCAGGCATTTTGGCATTTCTTTCTCCTCAGTCTTCCTCCAGACTCTGGCACCTTGATTCCGAATGACATGCAAAATGTGCTTTCATCCGAAAAAAGTACATTGGACCACTGAGCAACAGTCCAGTGCTGCTTCTCTGTAGCCCAGGTCAGGCACCTGTAGCCCATTTCCTGCACACGCCTGTGCAAGGTGGCTCTGGATGTTTTTACTCCAGACTCAGTCCACTGCTTCCGAAGCTCCAAGGTCTAGAATCGGCCCTTCTCCACAATCTTCCTCAGGGTCCGGTCACCTCTTCTGGTTGTGCTGCGTTTTCTGTCACACTTTTTCCTTCCCACACACGTCCCACTGAGGTGCCTTGATACAGCACTCTGGGAACAGCCTATTCATTCAGATATTTCTTTTTGTGTCTTGCCCTCTGGCTTGAGTGTCAATGATGGCCTTCTGGACAGCAGTCAGGTCAGCAGTCTTGCCCATGATTGCGATTTTGAGTAATGAACCAGGCTGGGAGTTTTTTAAAGCCTCAGGAATCTTTTGCACGTGTTTAGCGTTACATTGTTGATTCAAATGATTTGGTTAATAGCTCGTTCAGAGTGCCTTTTCATGATATGCTAATTTTTTGAGACAGATTTTTAATTTCTCTTTACTTTTTGCCGATATTAAACAATAAAAGACCTGAAATATTTCAGTTGGTGTGCAATGAATCTAAAATATATGAAAGTTTATCTTTTTTCATTACGTTATGGAAAATAATGAACTTTATCACAATATGTTAATTTTTTGAGAAGGACCAGTAATACCTGCATTTTAGATCGACAGCCAATTGACCGATGCATCATTAGGTAAAACCTTTGAAAAAAAAATCCTAGGATGATCTTTGGTCCATTTTGATGCCCTTTCAGTCCTTTTTCTGTTTTACACGTTTTTGAGAAAAATCTTCAGTGAGCCACTAAGGTGTGCTAAAGAGCCGCACTCTGGAGCCGTGAGTTTGGCGGCCCCTGCTTTAGGCGAAGCACTTAAGAATAAACACATAAATAAAGGAGTCTGATTGCTTCACACACAGACGGACACAGAAAACTACTACACCATGTTGTCCATTTTTGTGTCTTAGAAACTTGCCATTGCATTGAAGTCATGCAAAGTAGTTGGACTGGACATATGCAGGCAGGAACTACATGCAAACAGTGTGCACCTGCTGCCCCCATTTGTTGTGTGAATGTCTGTAGCATCACGTTGCTTTGTTTGTTTGCGTTACATCTGTATGTGTTTGCTGTAAACAAAAAAAAAAAGACAACAGCAGTCTGTATACATTTGAGCAGCGTTGAAATATATATTTTTTAGGTTTCATTCTACCATTGGAAATCGCCAAGATACTTCAGGGTTCTCAAAAAAACTTTGAACTAGACTTTCTACATGTTTTGAATGATAATGGCAAATACTTTGCGAGCTAACGCGACAATTTGATGTTTGATGTTTGCAAAACAAAATTTACAGCAGGGATATTTGAATGTCCCACTTCCTGCTTCCCTATTTGTCAATTGTCAAAGAATGGATCTGGCCATCAGGTCAGAGCCATTCTTTACCTTATGACAGAAACATGTCATAAGGTCATGTCATCAACATTAATAAATACAGCACTGAGAAAAAGGTTCTCAGATAAAGGTACAGGGATCAAGACACCTGATAACCAGGTCAGAACCAGGTCTGTAAAGGTCTATATTTTGAGTAAAAATCTTGATACTTGCTTGATACTTAGTTATGGCAGCACCTTCAATATTTTGTTTACATCTGCTGCACCCTCTCAGAGTAGAATCATCCCAAGCTTGCCAGAAGACTGCCCCATGCTGAGAAACACACACACACACACACACACACACACACACACACACACACACACACACACACACTCCTGTGTCTTAACCTTTGACTTACAGTTGTGTTTCCCTGCAGGACGAGTGTTTGCCAACTCTGAGGATACCTGTTGTCTTCTGGGGATGCGTCGAAGAGCTCTAGTCTTTCAGCCTGTTGTGCAGCTTAAGGATCAAACAGACTTCATGTATGTGTTACTGACCTTTCAATAATTAAAAAAATTATAAAAATTCTTTGTCATTGTGACTCACACCACTGCACACAATGAAATTTGGCCTTTACATTGAACCCATCACCAAAGTGAACAGTAGGCAGCTTTTGAGAGTCGGGTGAGCAGTGTGCGGGGGTAACTTGGCGGTAGGGGATTAGAACTGGGGACCTTGCGGACTCAAGTCCGCTCCCTTAACCACTAGGCCACCAACTGCCTAGTGGTTAAGGCATTTGGATGTGGTTCCGGGAATCGAACCCGGGCTGTGGCGGTGAGAGTGCCGAATCCTAACCACTAGACCACCAATCACAAAAATTACAATTTTTAATGTCATTTTACATTTGTAACCTTTTTAATTTGTAACCTTCATTAATATGCACAGAAAACTTTTAATTTTTTTTTTTACCTTGCATCTCGTAACATGCATATGCACCAACAATTGCTGATCACCATTTTAAGTACACGGCTAATGTATTGCTACTGAACCAAATGCAGATAAAATATATGATAATATCCTCAACTGAGCAACAGTAAAAGGACATCAACAGGCTTTGTTCAGTGTTATTTCTCCTGAGCACTTTCAGGACGTACAGTTTCTGCTGAGCCTTTTTAATCGTTTCAGTGATGCTCACCCCCCATGTCAGGCCCTCGTGCTTTAAGTGGATCCCCATGAAACAGAAATATGTCACCCTCTCCCTGATCCAGCAGGCGGGATTAGGACCAGATAGCTGGAGTACACACGCAAACTAAAATAATTTACATATAAAAGCTGTGCAAAAAGATCAAAACACATGGGTGCATTTTATTTCGTCATTTTTAACAGGGTTTTTTTTTTCAAAGAATTCTTTAGGGAAAACACAGGCAGAAGTAAAATCACTTCTATTCTAGTTTATTCTGTTCCTCCCTGCTTCTCCAGATGGGAAACTACAGCATGAAGAGAAGTGGCTGCTCGTGCTTTGTATGTCTATTTGCACAGTAAGCAAAGTGGTGTGGGTCAAGGAGTGGACATAGAATTCTTGCGATGTAGTTATGGACCAGTTTTTTCAAAACATTATTAAAAGGGTTAATGATATTAAGTAAAAGTTTGAGGGCTAAACAAGCATTAACATCCGGTAGAATGAACAACCGTCACCATGACAGCGGTCTACATTTAACTGTCATGTACCCCAGGTCTGGGGAGCAGTGTCTCTTCCCAGATACTATTTTTGTGCACCATTTGTTGTTGATGTACATACATACTCAGCCCTCCTCTTATGCGTAGTGTAGCAGACTAGCTCAATAGCTGTCTGTGGGATCGATGAATGTAGCCATGTTAATAGCAGCCTGTAGCATTAGTTCATCTTATTTGTGACGGATCTGGGATTGGTTGGAAAGAGGGTGGGTAGCAATGGTTTGAATGGCTGCTTTCATAGCGAGGTCAGCCGGCCTGCTTACTAGCCTTGCTTCCTTATCCTTCTCACTGGACTTCTTCCCATACTGCTGGTGGGAATAATAAACCAGCCAGGACACCTTGCTTTGTCTACTGGGATTTTGTTTAAATTAGGGATGTCCAATACATCAGTCCACCAATCAATATTGGGCCGATATGAGCATATTTCTAAATATCGGATTAAATCAGTATTGGTTTTTCGACCGATATTGTAAATCAAATGCTGCAAAGCCGCAGTCTTGGCAAATACTCTGGACTTCCGCTGTACTTCTGCATGAGGAACTGAGTCCAGCCTAGAAGTAACAAAGGCATGGACCAACTTCTCAGCTGCATCTTAAAGAAGTATCTGCCTCACTTTCCTAATGTTGCGAAGATGAAAGTAGGCAGTCTTAGAGACATGTTTAATATGTGATTTGAAAGAAAGCTCCTGGTCAAAAACAACACCTAGGTTTTTAACAGAGGTGTTGGAGGCAGTGGTTAAACTATTATCAGATGCTATTATGTCAGACATAGAGTCCCTTACATGTTTTTGACCTAGGACCAACAACTCAGTCTTATCTGAATTAAGTAACAAAAAGTTGCGGGTCATCCAGGTCTTAATGTCATCTAAGCAGGATTTAAGCCACTGTAGAAAATCTTGTTCACCAGCCTTAACTGATAAGTATAATTGAGTGTCATCAGCATAACAGTGGAAGTCAATTGTTTCCTGATGACATCACCCAGAGGGAGCATAAAAAGGGTGAACAAGATTGGACCCTGGTACGAGGGGACTGAGTGTTATTGATATGAACAAACTGATATTGGTCAGTTAAGTATGACCGAAACCATTCTAAGGCAGTGCCACTGATTCCGAGCAAGTTCTCTAGCCTCCTGAACAAAATCTGGTGGTCGACTGTATCAAATGCTGCTCTAAGATCTAACAATACTAGCACTGAAACAATACCCTGGTCCGAAGCCATCAGAATGTCATTAGTAACTCTGACCAGAGTGGTCTCAGTGCTATGATTAACCCTAAAGCCTGACTGGTAGGTCTCAAATAGATTTTTGCAATTTAAATAATCAGAGAGCTGGTCAGCAACAACCCTCTCCAGGATTTTGGAGATAAAAACCAAATTGGAAATGGGCCTATAATTAGCTAGGACCTCTAGGTCCAGTGAGGGTTTCTTAAGGAGTGGTTTAATGACGCCAACTTTGAGATTTAGGGGAATATAGCCAATTGTAAGAGATAGATTGATTATATCTAATATCGGGGTGCCAGATAAGGGGAACACCTCCTCAAGGAGCCTAGTGGGAATAGGATCCAAAATACAGGTAGAACTTTTAGCCAAAGAGATCATGGCAGTGAGATGATGTACGTCTATGGGGTCAAATGTGGTTAGGGATATGTCTGGTTTACCAGCTACCCCCTGCACTACTGTCTCTCCTTCTACAGAGAATATAATCTACCTAGATGGCCTGCCTCCACTCTTGTATGTCACCCGGTATTCCTCTCTTTTGTGGAAATAGGCATTTACCACCGCCATTCCCATTCTTTTTTTTGCAAAATCCACCACTGCATGTCCTTCCAATCTCCTACATGGCTATTGAAATCTGCTCCAATCAACACTCTCTCTCCCCTGGGGATGTTCTCTATGACCAAATCCAGCTCATTCTAAAACTTCTCCTTTTCTGCTAACTCACAGCCTACCTGTGGAGCACAACCACTAACATTCAACATCACTCCTTCTATTTCTACCTTCACACACATCATCCTGTCTGACACTCGTTTCACATCCACCACATTACTTGCAATTTTTTTTCCTGATGATCACCCCTACTCCATTTCTCTTCCCATCAAATCCATGGTAGAATAACTTAAAACCTTAAAACACATACACTCTTCTCTCCACCTATCAACTAGCTCCCTACCCTTTCCTGTCATTGTACCTACGTTCAGGGTTCCCACTTTCAGACCAACCCTTGCAACCTTCCTATTTTCCCTCTCTGTCTTAATCAATTTCCCTCCTCTTCTTTGTCTTCGAATGCTGAAATGTGTTTTTTTCTCATTATAGAGGGCTTTTTACTCTTATACTGCAGCTGTTCCAATCTGTGCCCATTTGTATTGACTATTGTTGTGAGGGCTGACTGAGCCGGGATTATAATGTTAATCAATGATTTTGGAAAGTTATTCTGTCCAACACAAGACATTTCTTGTTTACATCAAATGCTGCACAAACAATCATAGGACTGTTTCAGACAAAATGGTAAAAAAAAGTGTCATTTTCCCATAACTTATATTGAAGTAGTGTGTTTATGTTGTACACAGTTATTTATAGAATGCTTTAAGTCTGGTATCACACTAATTCAGGAGAAATTAGCTGCCTATATCGGTATCGGTTCATATTGGTATTGGAAATTAAGTGTTTGGGCAATATCGGTTAATATCAGTATTAGTAAATGTTAAATTGGACATCCCTAGTGTAAATGCATAAAAGGTGCCATAACACCTTGCTCAGAGCCGACTCCCATCTAAAGAAGATCGTTACGGCTGTAGATTATTTGCTCAATGAAATTGATCCAAAAAAAAAGACATTCACACAACACAACACACACAGATATATGTTTTGACCAGAGCACCTCTATCAAGAAGCCAAAACCAAACTTCAGTCGACTGTTTGTGAATGATGATGCTCATCTATCCTAGAGACATATGGTTTGAGAGAGGAGCGAAGGAAGCCATCTACACCAAACCCTTCTCTTTGGAGCAGTGGTGGCCTAGTGGGGTCTGGAGTGTCCCAGGTTCAAATCTACCAACTATTAGGTTACCACTGAGGTCAACTAAGCATCATCTCTGGGGCAGTGGTGGCCTAGTGGGGTCTGGAGGGTCCCAGGTTCAAATCTACTAACTATTAAGTTACCACTGAGGTCATCTAAGCATCATCAAAGCTGCACATTGTTTGGTGATGGGTTAAATGCAAAAGTCACTTTCGTTGCAGTGTTGTGAGTTACAATGTCACAATGGCTAGGGGTTTGCATTCCTTTCCTTCTACACAGTAGGTAGATTAGGACAACTTATTCTAACAAGCAACAAAACAAAGTATGACTCAATTAAATCACATTCACATCTCTAAAGTATAAATATTGTAGTCAGCCAAAGTCAACTCTATTGTCATATATACCATATATCCAGGACATATGGCACAATGAAATTGCAGCAACAATATGACAATATGGTAGATATTTACGAGAGGTGAATCAATGAGGTAGTACTTGATCAACAATGTCATACATTATAATACTATGCAGAAGGTTAAACAGTGTAATTACAGTGTACAGTATAATAGTGCAATGAGTACTGGAAACAGAGTAATATGATGTAAAGTACAATATACAGTATAGTGGTACAATGACTACTCAATGCCATAAAGTTAGATGTTAAATGTAGTGGTTAGTGCAATGTTTGCAGAGTCTTCTTATATATATATATATATATATACATGTATCAAATCCTGGATTTGTTGCCGGCCAAGCAACATCTAAAAAAAATAAAATAAAATCCTACCCGGCACCTTTGCCCACGGGTAGTCAAAGTGCAAACCAAACGCCAGAAGGTTTGACAAAGGTGATTCTTAATGCTTAGGTTCATTCTCTGTTCACAGTCACAGGATCCCTAACGAGCAGTGGTGGCTGAAGCTTCGTCCCCTCATGAAAATCCTGGCTAAATACAGGACAAGCTACGATGTCTCTGACTCTGGACAGCTGGAGCATGTTGTACGCAACACGTCCAAAGAATTAGATGCTTCAGTTGCTATGTAAAGTCCTCTGTAAAGTCCTCTTCCATTTTGCTTTTCTAAGTTCAGACATTGTTTTGTGTGTTTTAGACAGTCACCAGTAACAAAGATGTTAGTAAGTGTTAATTTTTAGTCTGGACCATTTTTTCCCTTGTAGCTGTATACCCATGTCATCATAGAACTTGACTGCCTAAGATAGATATCCCTATGCTGTGCTCACACTTACACACTGATCATTCATCTGGTTGCTCTTGATGTTTGTCACTGTCAATGTTTAACATGCATACTTTCTAGCATCTGCAGTTGCACCATCTGCTGTAAAACCATTGTTTGTGCATATATCTACCTAGAAACATGCGAGAGGACCAGGATATTGATCAGGAAAACAGTCCTCAATGGAAACCACATGCTGTGCTTAACATAGAAACTAATATTTGTCTTGGTAACATTGTTAATCGTTTTGCTATTGTCAGTGACACAAAGCATGATCCTCTGTCCTATTACAGATTACGCGCAAAATCTACAAATAAAAGCCATACTCCGGAAGTGTACTCATTGATGTCCTAGCATTCTTTACTTCACTAAACAGTAAATATTTGTCATAATCCTTGTAGAAATATCCTGCTTTCTTTACAATAGTCAAGGACCGGGCAATAAAATACTTTTTTTCATTTGATTGAAAGATAGTGTGAGGCAGGGCAGTGGTGAACACTCAAATGTGGCAGGAAAAGCAGACTAGTGGCAAGACTGATGCTAATGCACCAGTGTAGGTGAGTGCAATAGTTTTAACCCGATGTCTTCATATGTAGGTAGAACCTGGGACCAAAGAAGGGGGAGTACTAGTGGACAAGCAGTATACTTTGAGAAATGTGCCTAGGGTGCTTAGAGAGCAAAAAGCAGACAGAAATTACAGAAAACTATAAACCCACAAGCTATCATAATTAGCGCCTAACAAGCCTAAACACTATGGCTGACCAGCAGAAAGCAGCAGTAGCACAAATTATGGAGGAGGTCGTTGCAATGCACCCGGATCATGTGGTGGCTCAACGGGAGCAGATGGGGGAACTGCGTGCGCAGACAAGGACCATTGCTTAGCAGTTGGCTTGGGCAGAGCAGGCAATATTTTTCCCGACTACTGGGTCATTCCTGGCAGGCGTGACTTTGCAGAAGATGACACAGCATAATGACATGTAGCCGTTTTTAGACACCTTCACCGCTATCGCAGTGGCAAGCTCCTGGCTGGAGGAGAAAAGGGCAGTTCGCCTACTGTCGCTGCTCTTCAGAGACGCTCAGATTGGCCTTGCAAGGGGGAGGTACCTGGATGTCAGAAAGGCAGTGATGGACCAATTAGGGTCTCTTTGCTCAGCAGCTAGGGGACTCCACTGGGTGGCTGAAGCTGGAGGAATCAGCAGCAGAGGCTCGGGTGCTGGAGAAGGTAGTGATGGTACAATTTATTGAGGCGCTTCCTCCACAAACATCTGATTGGGTCAGATGTCATTGACCAAACAGTCCGTGGGATTTGGCCAGAGCCAAATCGCCAGGGACCATTTGGCTCTGTATCCCCTGCAGCTAGAATCGTCACCACAGCAGCCATGGGCCATCCTATCCCAATGCCCTGCCAAAGACTGTGGCCCAACTCTCCACCATCCCGGTTCCCCAGCTCCGCGCCAAACAATCCTTAGTGACTAAAGTCCCTTTTTCTCTTTCTTTATTGGCCCCGGGAGACTGTGATGCTGCATTAGCCTCATGGTCAAAACACGCAAGTGTGTGGCTGAACGGAGGGAAGTTTGGTATATTGGGCACTGCTTGGATCGGGTACAAGGACATCTGAATTTGGATAAGACGGTGGCAATGGCATCCTGTCCACATCCCGAGTCCAAAAAATGAGCTCAGACAGTTCTTGAGGCTGGCAGGGTACTACCCACATTTATCCCACGATTCACTGACTGGGCCATTCCTTCAATGGATCTGATCGTGAAGAGTGCTTTATATCTGGTCCAGTGGATGGATCTGTGCCAGCCATCATTATCACTGCTTTTGCCCATTGGAATAACTGCCAGTCTGTTAACATTAAAAGAACTGTTCTTCCTTTCGATCTCCTTGTCTGCAATTGAGTCCGCAACCATTTCAATAATTTCCCGAGGGATACTCCTGAGGGATTAATAAAGTCTATCTATCTATCTATCTATCTATCTATCTATCTATCTATCTATCTATCTATCTATCTATCTATCTATCTCTGGAGTAGGTCGCAAAATTATGTGCTCCTGTTTATTTTGTCTTTTTTACATGAAAACCCCAAACATTTTTAACACATTTTAGCCCCATCGTCTTCGTAAACTTATACGCGTCGTTTACGCGCCACCGTTGTTTTATTTTTCGCCCCCAAAACCCTGTTTTTGCCCGTTTTCGGCTCCCGTTAACGGCCGACGCATGGCCGAGACTTCGGCTCCCTGTCTCTTATACACATCTGAACATGCAAACAGACCTCAAGTGGAATTACTAAAATGTGCCGTCTCGGGAGAAAAGTAGCTCGACAGCTTCTGAAGGCTGTTTTTAAAAAAGGCCACTCAAGGTGGAAT
>JAFBJS010002462.1:20801-66922 GCA_016785265.1 Paraplagusia blochii
CTATCTATCTATCTATCTATCTATCTATCTATCTATCTATCTATCTATCTATCTATTTAGATAATTGAATGAGAGAATGTCAACAGGAGAGGGCTAACCAACCTGCTTCCCCTAGCTTTGAGTCGTCCTAGGATGGATCGTTTTCTCTGGATCCTAGGATGGATCATTTTCCTTCTGAAGCGCCACTTCCTGAGGAACCTATGCAGGAGGACAAGGCTGAGGTGACAGTTAGGAGGGACTGTGCGATCACAGGCCACTGTTTTTACTGTGGCAAGCTGGGCCATTTAATTAGTTTTTGTCCGATTCGCCCAAAAGACAGGGTTCATCAGCCAAAAGGGGTGTACTGATGAGCCATTCTTTAACCAGGTCCCGACCCTTGTCCCCTCACACACCACTCCAGGGGTCACTCTTATGGGGTGGAAACTCAATTTCCCTTCCTGTTTTCATTAACTCCAGTGCAGATGGTAACCTTATTGATTCTGCACTTGTACAACAACACAATATTCCTATTGAGTCAATAGGCGCACCCCAGACAGTTCTAGCATTAGATGGGAGCTCCCTCCCTCCCATTCAACAATGCACGAAACCAGTAACTCTGGTCCCGTCGGGGAATCACCGTGGACAGATTAGATTCATGGTGATCTCCTCTCCCCATGCTCCACTAGTGTTAAGGCGTCCCTGGCTTCAATGCCACAATCCCCACATCGACTGGGTCTCTGGCACCATACACAGCTGGAGTACTCATTGTCACGCCTCTTGCCTACAGTCGGCCCCTTCTTCCTCTAAATCCCCTGAGCCCGAGGTCGTTTCCCCCGACCTCTCCAAGGTGCCCCGTCTCTACCATGACCATGGGTTGGTTTTTAGTAAGGAGAGAGCCTCCCTTTCCCCTCATCGCCCCTATGACTGTGCCATTGACCTACTTCCTGGGGCCTTCCTTTTTCCCTGTCTGTTCCTCAGCCAGAGTGAGGGTCTATATGGACAGGGGATTTATTCTCTCTTGTATTGAAAAAAGGACCTACTACTGGAGAACAAATTGTTTGTCAAGGCTGAGAAGTGTGGTTTCCACACAAAATCTGTATCCTTCCTTGGACTAATTATTGAGGAGGGGCAGTTAAAGGCAGACCCCGAAAAGGTCAAGGCTGTGACTGACTGGCCTATCCCCGCAACCCGCAAACAGCTACAGCCATGGTTTTGCAAACTTTTGTCGCCGATTTATTTGGAACTACAGTGAGGTAGTTGCTCCGTTAACAAACTTGACCTCCTCCAAAGTTCCCTTTTGTTGGACCCTTGCAGCCGAGAAGGCTTTTTCTATTTTAAAAAGTCTGTTTACCAGAGCACCCATTCTAGTACACCCTGACCCTACCCGGCAGTTTATAGTCGAGGTGGACGCTTCTGATTCCGGGGTAGGAGCAGTTCTGTCCCAACGTTCAGCCTCAGACCAGAAAATCCATCCCTGTGCCTTTTTTTCTCGACGGCTCACTCCAGCTCAGAAAAATTATGACGTGGGAAATCGGGAGCTGTTGGCAGTGGTGCTGGCCCTGGAGGAATGGAGACATTGGCTAGAGGGAGCCGAACACCTCTTTTTAATTTGGACTGATCATAAGAACCTTTCCTACCTCAGTTCAGCCAAATGTTTGAATTCCCGTCAGGCCCGCTGGGCCCTTTTTTTTGCATCTATTCCGGTTTTCCCTCACTTATCAACCCTGGGTCCAGGAACATTAAGCCTGATGCTCTTTCCCATATCTTGGAATCTGAGGTGAATGATTTGAACAGGGAGGAGCCATCCAATATACTTCCCCCCAGTTGTGTTGTCGCTGCTCTTACCTGGGAGATGGAGGACCTGGTTCGACAGATGCAGCGGGAGGACCGAGGCATAGGTCCACCTAACCGTCTCTTCGTGCCAGCTAGTGTCCGGTCTCAGGTGCTCCAGTGGGGACACTCCTCCAAACTGGTTATCCAGGCTACCACCGCACACTGGAGTTCATCCTGCGCCGTTTCTGGTGGCCTTCCTTAGTACCAGACGTCCGGGAGGTTGGGAGCATGTCCCACCTTTGCCCGTAGTAAGACTTCCAGTCAGTCCCCAGCTGGTCTCCTTCAGCCTCTGGAGGTGCCCAGACATCCTTGGTCCCACATTGCCTTGGACTTTGTCACAGGGTTACCCCCATCCTCAGGTAAGACCTGTATAATGACTATTGTTGATCGATTCTCCAAGGTTGTCCATTTTCTCCCTCTCACCAAGCTCCCAACAGCATTCGAGACTGTGGACCTTCTGGTGCAGCATGTTGTCCATCTCCATGGGATACCCCAGGAAGTGTTGTCGGACAGGGGCCCGCAGTTCTCTTCACAGGTGTGGCAAGCCTTCTGCCAGGCTTTGGGAACCTCAGTCAGGTTGTCTTCTGGATACCATCCGCAAACTAATGGACAGGCACAGCGAGCAAATCAAGGGCTGTGGTCAGCCCTTCGCTGTGTCACCGACCGCCATCCATCATCATGGAGCTCCTTCCTCCCATGGGTCGAATACGCCCATAATTCCCTCACCTGCTCCACCACAGGTATGTCCCCATTTCAAATCACTCTAGGTTACCAACCCCCTCTGTTCCCTGAGCAAGAGCAGGAAGTGGCAGTTCCCTCAGTGCAGGCGAACATCAACCGGCTAAGAAAGATTTGGAAGACAACACAGGCGGCATTGCTTCGGTACGCCTCCCGCACGAAGCAGTCGGCGGACAGACACCGCCGTCCTGCCCCAATCTATCAGCCAGGACAGTGAGTGTGGCTGTCTGCCAAGGACATTCCTCTCCAGGTTGAGAGCCGTAAATTGGCCCCTAAATTCATTGGTCCCTTCCAGATCGAAAGAGTCCTCAGTCCGTCAGCAGTCCGTCTGAAACTGCCTAAATCCCTCAAGATCCATCTTACCTTCCATGTGTCCCTAATTAAACCAGTGGTTACTAGCCCTTTGTCTCCTCCTTCCAGACCCCCACCACCCCCCCAGCTTGTGGATGACCATCTGGCCTACAGGGTGCGACGGCTGCTGGAGGTGCGTCGCAGGGGCCGGGGATGGCAATATTTGGTGGACTGGGAGGGGAATGGTCCGGAGGAACGTTCCTGGGTGGCCCCCTCCCTTATTTTGGACAAGTCCCTCATTAGGGACTTTTACAGGACCCACCCAGAGAAGCAAAGGTTGCCAGGAGGTGGGGGAGGTGGTCTGTTGTGGATGGTGTTGTGGTTCTTTGTTTTTGTTTTCTTCTCTCCTTTTCCTGAGGCTGAGGGGAGGAACGCCAACGCCTGCGTTGAACCACCGCTGATTGACAGCACAGCTGAGGCATATATCAATCAACGATCAGCTGTATTAAAGCCTCAGCTCTGCAATGGTTCAGCGCCACATTTTTGTCCCATGCTGCCGAGTTCAACAGGAGTTGACATAGGAATCGTTTGTTGCTGCTGCTGCTGTCTCAATGCTGTGGTTGCTCTCCTGCCCCAGCCTGTTCAGCGGTGGACTGAACCTGTTTTTATGGACACTCTAAGTTTTTTGGTTTTTGAATTTTCTCCTTGGTGGAGTCTCTTTTTGTTAACATTAAAAGAACTGTTCTTGCTTTCGATCTCCTTGTCTGCAATTGAGCCCGCAGCCATTTCAACCGGAACCCCCATGTAACAAGAAGAGTGTCAGCTAAGGTGAAGGAAAATGTTTACATGACAGTTATGAGACCAGCCATGATGTACGGATTAGAGACACTAGGAATAGATAGAAAGCAGAGGCAGAGCTGAAGGTGGTAGTGTTAAAGATGCTGAGATTCTTTTTGGGGGTGACAAGGATGGAAAGGATCAGGAACAAGGTAATCAGGAGGACAAAGACACAGACAGGAAAGTTTGGAGAAAAAGCTAGAGAAGCCAGATTAAGATGGTTTGGACATGTTCAGAGGAGGGACAGTGATTATATTGGTAGAAGAATAATAGAGATGGAGCTACCAGTAAAGAAACGAAGAGGAAGGCCAAAGAGAAGATTAATGGATGCAGTGAGGGAGGACATGGATGTGGTTAGAATTAGAGTTGAGGATACAGAGGACAGGGTGAGATGGAAATTGTTGACTTGCTGTGGAAAAGAAGAAGACACAAGCATTTAAGTTCAGACACCCCTGTTAAGTCCAGTAATAATTCCAATAGTAAAGAGTGGATAAAAGGTCCAGAACAGCAAACAACCTTCGAGGTCCCTACTAAGAAGGCGGCACGTGCACACGATCTCCACCACTTCACCCAAACCCACAAGTGGAGCGTGCAGAAGAGGGGTAAACATGAAGGTGCTTTGTACCATTACATATGCGAATGTTCGCTCTCTCAACAACACGGGTGATATTTGTTTACTTTGCAGCACGTCAAGAACAGTGGGACCCCAGTGTTGAACTGGGGACCTTGCAGACCCAAGTCCGCTTCCTTAACCACTAGGCCAGCACTGTCATACATTGGAGCAACAATTTTCAATACAAGAGAAAATAAATTCCCTGTCCATATAGACCCTCACACTGGCTGAGGAACAGACAGGGAAAAAGGAAGAAACCTCAGGGTGATCGACAGTAGAGGGGATCCTCACCCAGGATGGGCAGGCGAGCAAACTAAACAGTGACAGAGAATAATATGAAGTTCTCCCATTGCTTTAAGTCTTTAAGTTTTTAAAGTCCTTCCATCGCTGAGTAAGTCCATGACATCCTGGGTCCAGATCTCGGCGAGCAGGGTCCTTGGGGAGTTGGGTGCAGTTCTGAGTGTGGCCCAGAGACGTCCCCAGCCAGGTGTTAAGTATATTACAATGTTTGAGACAGGAATAAGGAGACGTTAAAGAATTAGGAGAGAGAAAGAGATAGAAACAGAGGACAACAATAGAGGACTCAGTGTGCCACAGGACCCCCCACGTCCCCAGCCTGCAAAAGCATATCTAGAACCTTAGGTCCAGCCATAGGTCTCACATAGGGTCTACAACTGGATCTGTAGGCCATTATGGGCACTGTCAAATAGAAAAGTCTTCAAACTAATCTTGAAGGTAAAGATTCTGTCGGCCTCCTGGACTAGGACTGGCAGCTGGTTCCAGAGTAGAGGGGCCTGATAGCAGAAAGTTTTGGTTCCAAATCTAGATTTGAAGATTCGTGGAACCACAAGAAGACCTAAACCTAAAGAACAAAGAGTTCTAGTGGGTTGATAGGTTTGTATCAACTCCACTATGTAGGAGGGTGCCAGCCCATGGAGGGCCTTAAAGGTAAGCAATAGGATTTTAAACTGAATTCTAAAGCGAACTGGAAGCCAATGAAGAGAGGCGAGGACCGGGGAGATATGGTCTCTCTGCCTAGTCTTGGTTCACTCTGCTGATCCATGACTGCACACCGACATTAAGCTCCGACCTCTTCATTAGGTTTGCTGATGACACAACTGTTGTGACTGCTGTCTGGCCACGTGGTGCAAGAACAACAATCTCTGCCTGAATGTGGAGAAAACAAAGGACCTTATTGTGGACTTCAGAAGGAAGCAGACCCACCACACTCCTCTACACATCGACAATGCCGTAGCGGAGAGGGTGACCAACACCAAATTTCTGAAGTGCACATTTCTGAAGACTTCACTACTGGACAGTAAACACTGCATCACCAAGAAAGCAAAGGAGGCCCAAAATAAATATTCTTTCTCTGCGAACTGAGAAGTGCGCTAGCGCTCATCATACAGACTTTCTACAGGGAAACCATCGAGAGAGGGTGAGAGTGAACAAGATTGGACCAAGCACTGATCTCTGCGGGACACCAAGGCTGACCCTCAAGCCTCATCAATAGAATCTGGTGGTCGACTGTATCAAATGCTGTACTAAGATCTAACAATACTAGCACCAAGACAGAACCCGGATCTGAAGCCATCAAAAGGTCATTAGTGACTCTGAGTGGTCTCAGTGCTTTGGTTAGCTCTAAAGCCTGACTGGAAGGTCTCAAATACAGTAGATTGTTGCAATCCCGGAAGATAGTACTTCCGGGATGGCGGCGCATGCACACGTAGCGGCCTCTCGCTCTACCGATTGCGCCTTGTTTTGTTTGTTAAAATGTGTTTACACAAAGGTTTTTGCCATCAAATTGCATCGGAATACTCCTACAATTGCAAGACACTGCTGAAGAAAAGAAATCTGCAGTGTTCTTGACATCGGAATAAAGAAGACGCTAGACGAGCTCGGACTACTTCACTGGTCGGCCGCTGCTACACCGGACTCGCCTACCATCCCACGCCCAGCAGGAAGGCACAGGAAGCGGTGTGCGAGGACGAGGAAGAAGGGGAAGCGTGGAGGTATCCGGGCTAGGCTAGCGGCTAACCCAACTCGCCCAGCCATATCCTCTCTACTTCTGGCAAACATAAGAGCAATTGACAATAAAATAGACCATAATAGACTGTTTGCTCAGCCGACCGCACAGTGAGTAATTGTTGTGTGTTTGTTTTCACCGAGACATGGTTGAACGACAACATTACCGACTGCGCTGTACAACTGAAGCAGCTAACCTGCTATCGAGCAGACAGGAAACTGGAGGAGAGACCCAAGGCGGTGGGGTCTGTGTTTACATCCGTGACGATTGGTGCCAGGAGCCTGTGCTTTTCTGCAGCCAGCGTGAAGCGGGCACTTACCAGCATAAACCCACGCAAAGCTGCAGGACCAGACAACATCCCAGGTCGGGTGCTGAAGAACTGTGCAAAAGAGCTAAAAGATGCCTTCACAGACATCTTCAACGTCTCACTGGAACAAGCCATCGTTCCATCGTGTTTTAAAGCCGCCACCATCATCCCTGTGCCGAAGAAACCATCCCCATCCTGCTTCAATGACTACTGCCCTGTAGCACTGACACCCATCATCATGAAGTGCTTTGAACAGCTAGTCAAGTCACACATTCAAACCATCCTACCACCCACCCTAGACCCATACTAGTTTGCATATTGCTCCAACAGCTCTCAGCCCTCACCCACCTGGACAAAAAAGATGCATATGTGAGAATGCTGTTCATCGACTTCAGCTCAGCATTCAACACCATGATACCTCAACAACTCATCAGCAAACTGGACTAGCTGGGTCTCTGCACCTCCCTCTGCAACTGGGTGCTACACTTCCTCAGCCAGCGACCACAAGCAATACGTGTCGGTAACAACACCTCGAGCACCATCACCCTGAGCACAGGAGCCCCCAAAGGCTGCATACTCAGCCCTCTGCTCTTCACCCTACTGACACACGACTGCACAGCAACCCACAGCTTCAACCACCTTCAATCGTGAAGTTTGCGGACGACACAACTCTGGTGGGTCTCATCACTAGAGGAGACGAGACTCACTACAGGAAAGCGGTAGATCTTCTTACCACGTGGTGCAATGACAACAATCAAAGGAAATTGTCATCAACTTCCAGAGAAGCCGCAGCAAACACCCGCCACTGACCATCAACGGTGCCGCTGTGGAGAGAGTGAGCAGCACCAAGTTTTTGGGGGTGCACATCAATGAGGACCTCTCCTGGACAACCAACACCACATCACTGGCAAAGAAAGCTCAACAGCGCCTCTACTTACTGCGCAAACTAAAAAGAGCAAGTGCATCACCATCCATCATGATCATTTTCTACACAGGAACCATCGAAAGCATCCTTTCAAGCTGTATCACTGTGTGGGCGGCAGCTGCACTGACTACAACAGGAAAGCCTTGCAGCGCATAGTGAACACAGCTAGGAAGATCATTGGTGCACCACTTCCATCACTAGCGGACTTATACACCACACGCCTCACTTGCAAAGCCATCACAATTGTGAGTGACGACACCCACACTGCACACAGCCTGTTCAGACTCCTGCCCTCTAGGAGGCGCTACTGGAGCCTCTCATCTCGCACCACCAGACTGACAAACAGCTTCATCCACCGAGCTGTTAGATTGTTGAACTCTCTCCCCTCTCCACCGACACCCATCACTCCCACTTGAACTCTTCCCCCACAAACACACATACAGAGCACCTTAAAATGAAACTGTTTACTGCACTTTTTATCTTGCACTACAACCATCTGTACTGTACCTATGACCTCTTGCACAACCATCATCTGCACTGTTGTAATATAATGTTATGTAATGAAATGCACTATTTTACATCTTTTCTGATTATTTATTTTATGTTAGTATATATTATGGCTGTAAACTCCTATTATACTCATCTGGTCAACTGTAATGCCCACTATCCATCTTTTTTATACTATCTTTTCTGATTGCAGACCACAATACGGCAGACTTTATTGTAAACTGTATTGTAATGTTGTGTGTATTGTAATGTTGTGTCTTGTCTGTGCATGGGATAGCGGGGAATGCAATTTCGATACCCTTGTATGTTTTGTACATGTAAAGGTATTGACAATAAAGCTGACCTTGACCTTGACCAATTTAAGTAATCAGAAAGCTGGTCAGCAACAACTCTCTCTAAGAGAATGCGGACCACAGTCGCTAGGCTTGGTAGCCTCACTGCTTGTAAAACAAAGTCACCAATGACCAGAGTTTTGCCCTCAACGGGTGTGTCGTCGAGCGGGGCATAGCGGTTGTAAGTCTGAAGAGGTGCGTGGGCCTTTGAGGGCTTTGGTCAGGACTCGGGAGCTATGCTTTTCTCTGACCGTCACCCAGCGTGCCTGCTGAAGGGGAAGAGCTGGGGGTGACAATAAAGTGTAATTACACATCTTTGTAAGTTGAACTATAGCTCTTTTTTTTGTTTTCTCTATGTTAACAAGGATACGACGTAATGCAGAGGTGTACCTATAACTATTTTATAGACAAATGCTGTTATTTATAGTTGCAGCAGAGAGTGGGTGGTGGGGTGGGGGGCGTGAATTATTTTCTTCTTGGTGGGGGGTGTAACAGAAAAAGATTGAGAAGCACTGCACTACACAGAGTCTATTATCAGAGGCCAGTAAAGATCAACTAAAAGCTACAAACAATTAGCACCGTTAGCACTAGGCCGGAGCGGGAGCAGGAAGACGCGGAGTGTAAAAAACCATACAGGAACGAAAACCTACTTGGTGGTCCGGCTCCTGAACGAGACGCCACTGCATGCTCCGCACGCTGCAACAGCACACTGATGTGAAACGCATTTTTGAAAAAGGCTACCTAAATCACCCATAATGCAAAAAACCTTCCTTAAACTACCGTATATTAACCTGGACTTACATGCGTGTTCAATTCTAGTTCACATTTCACACTCTCACTTATCTGATTAAATGGACCTGTTCCTTTAATAGACTGACTGAAATTAGCTAGTGGTAAATTTTCAAAACAGCACATGCACTTTGACCCTTTCAGAATAAATGTCCTTGTACCCTGGAGACAGGACAACAAGATTTAACTTTCATAAAACCAAATCAGTGTTGAACTTTTTATTCCATTGAAAAAGTGCAGAACAACGAGGCAGATGACCATAAAGGTTCTTGCAATAGCAATGGGATCTAATAAATAGTGGTAGCCCGAGATCTAGAAAGCAATTTAGTTTTTTCCATATTTTCTCCTAAAATAATAGTCTTATTAATATAAAAAAACAAATGAGTATATAATATATTAAATTATTATACTGTTGAGGGGCAGTTGGTGGCCTAATGGTTAAGGAAGCGGACCTGGGTCCGCAAGGCTCCCGGTTCGAATCCCCCTACCGCCAAGTTACCACTGAGGTCCGCTAAGCATGGCACCGTCCCCACTCACAGCTCCCCGGGCGCTCAAAGCTGCCCACTGTTCACTTTGGTGATGGGTTAAATACAGAGGTCACATTTCGTTGTGTGCAGTGGTGTGAATCACAATGACAAGGAGTTTCCCTTCCTTTTTTTTACTAAGGATCGGAATTCAGAAAAAACACAGATATGGCAGAAGTTATGGATTTTAGATACAACTTGTCTCCAGTCTCCCTTGGTTGCTAAGTAAACAATGGATTTAATCCAACAAAAGCAACCACACAATAAAAATCTGATGAACCCCACTTTTTTTACCCCAATCCCAGTTCTCTAATCCAGGATCTGGTCTGACAAACTCAGTGTGGCAATGAAAACACCAGTAGACACAGGGAAAGATCACAATTCCCTTAGCTGTTGCGCAGCTTGACCCTGTTGTTAAAGTCCTTCGCTTTCTCTCTTAAAGCATACACACACGTTCTGTTTAACCCTGCTGTGTTATGAACTTTATTAACTTAAGAGCGTCGGGTACACATACAGATATGTTGTATGTTGTTGACGCACCACCGGAGTTACCGGTGGCCGGGAGTGCGAATTATACTCTGGTGCAACTTATGTGTAAAATTATTAACACACTATTATATGATTTCTCATGTTATTTTCACACTAAACCACAAAAAGGCACTTTAGGCCTGTGTTGATAATTTCAACATTGCCAGTGTCGTGTTGAGGTATGTCCACCCGAAGGAATTCGTCGCCCCTGAGTTTCATTGCTCCGCTAAGCTACAGTACTGTTCAGACTTCGTCTAATGTATGAAAAATTAACAGATACATACACAGAACATATACATAAAATAATTCTTATACTTTTTATTTTTTTATATATTAGACGAAGTCTGAGGGGAATTGTAGCGTAGCAGAGCTTAAAAACTTGGGGGTGGGGCAAATTCTGATGGGGGGACGCACCTCGGCAGCACAGTGGTCCCAGGATCATCTGTAGCCATCTTGGTCAGCTTTCCCGTCGTAGTTGCTGCACTGCCACGGGCAGTCGAACCGCCGCTCGGTTTGGACATAGTACCACTCATTTTATTATAAAAGTTAACTTAACCTCAGATAAAACAACGTTTCTGACACAGTTGCGGTGTTTACAAGAAAATGTGAAAGAGGTAACCGTGAGACCTCTTTCACACGTCTTTCTCCTACATCGCCACTACCGGAAGTCCAACATCAATTTGAACCTTGGTGTAAATTTTACACCAGTCAGTGTTAAACAAATCACAATCAACAAGATACTTTTTTAAAGTAATCTATGGGAACCTTTCACATAATGCTTCAAAACGTAGTTTGCATGCCATATAAGAAAATAAATATTTTCAATACATATATGAGTGTATATATAAACAATATATAAAAGATTTATGTGGTGGCCGAAATTGTGCGAAAGAGCCTGTTTTCTGACACAATACCAATTTATTTACAGATTCATGAGATCCACGGGTCAGAGGGCACTGTCTTATGGGAATGGAGAGTGCACATTGGGGCACTTGATGCGTAATTTTCATCCTGGTTGCTGCTACCAGACATGGGGACTCGAGTCTGAGACTCGGACTCGAGTTGCACTTAAGTCGCACAAATAGAGACTTGTGACTTGACTTAAGACTTGCCCTGTAAGACTCGAGACTTGACTCGGACTTTGGTGTTATGACTCGCAAGTCGTAAATAAGGTCCATAAAAGGTTATTTATTTTAACGTCCAGTCGGACGTATAATTTAAGTAGAGGCTTTACTTTAGAATTCCGCATTTATTGCAAAGTCTTACTCACAGAATTTGGTCACTGTCGCCCGTAACCACGCCAATACATAGAGCAAACACAGACCTGCTGCATCTCTCTTACTCTCACACACTCCTGCTCCCCCGCCTCCTTGCTCATGCATTCACCCAGACGCATTCACAGACCATGGAAAACAACAGAACTCTTTAACTAAAAACTAAGTTCATGATTGTAAACCGAAGAAAGAGAAATAAAAATGACGCGCCCTCGCTCGCGCTCTTCTAGGGTAAACGTCTGGGGGAAAGACGGTCCGTAAGACCCTTTGTCGTCTGCATTACTGTATGAGAACAAAGAGACGCACGTCACCTTTTTTCCTCCTAATTTTTTCCTGGGTCCCATCTTCACATTTCCCGATTCCCGGGAAATGGTTCTGATTGCATTTTCTTGGAGCCCGGTTCCCGGGATTAAACGCTAAACGTTACCGCAAACTAATTCGGCCATAGTTATAGTCTGTTGGCTTTTATACTTCAGGCCAGGCAAGTAGCAGCCTGCGTGTATTGAGCCTAACGTTAATTCTATGAATGAATGGCTGTTTTAGTTTAGACTAATGTTGTCACTGACATAACAGAAATGGAAAACCTCTCCTTAAACAGCATGTAATGCATATGATTTCTTAGCACATTCACAGAGGCACTGTAGTACAGTACCGTACATACAGTACTCAGTTATATATTTTCTTTTTCCTTAATTTGTTATTTTCAGTTGGTAAAAGGACAAGACCACTTACACAAATCAGTTCGTATGTATCCTGTAGTATTCACAAAATACAGTGTTCAAGCTTAAAGCTTTTCTGGTGTTTCTTCACATTGTACATGCGCAGTACATTGTTTTGATCAACTTTGGTGTAGTGTGCAATAGCATATTAAAGGCCGATAGTACAGTACAGTACATACTTTTAATCTAAAATAAACACTGCATTGCAGTATTATCTCAGATAGCGTCTAATATGAAAACTTTCAGCTATTTGTGACTTGAGACTTGACTTGGACTTGGGACGAAAGACTTGAGACTTGACTTGGATTTGGGACGAAAGACTCGAGACTTGACTTGGACTTGCACATAAAGACTCGAGACTTGACTTGGGCTTGGAAAAAGTGACTTGTGAACTCTCTGATGGCTACTGAATGCATCTTTGGTAAGTGAATAAATTTGGTAAGTGAAACTAAAGTATCCTTAACAACACTTAAATATATAAATAGACAACAGTTTTATTTTCAATCAAGCTAATACTATTCCCAGAACAATGATCAGAAAACGCATTTGAAATATATCCTTTTCAAAATTGTACCTATCCTTGCAAATAAAGCATAATGTACATTTCATACACAGCACAGTATGAAAATATATAAAAAAGGCTAAAACATTGCAATAATAACAGCTTCATTTTGAATAATCACAGTGTCAGAAATGAGCGAATAATTTACAAATGATTTACATTGTTATCACTATTGTGTTTTGGTTTCGTGGATTTTATTCACTTACTAGCCAAGAAATAATTTGCTGTAGCCATGCAACCAGGATCACAACAAACACACTGCAGCAACCCATAGTGCACTCTCCGTATGCTTAAGCAGTGACAACTTGGCGCTGTCCGCAAATCTTCTGGATCTCAGGAATCTTTCATAAACAAATGTTTCTGATTTAGATATGGCCTCTGTTGTGGGAAATTCACTTTAAAACCATTTTGTATTGATATGAGAAGTAATTCATATATAACATATTTTTAGAACATAGTAAAAGTGTTTTGTGTCACGTTTCGTGAAAAACAATAAGTGAAAAATCTCTTTATATGGTTTCAAAAGTAATAACTTTATGTTGAAATGATTCCATTCTCTCGGTCTGAAAAGCACGATTCTGACACTGCATTAGATCAGAGGTATTTTCTATTTTTTCGTCTTATTATTGTGTTTATATTTTTATATTTGTGTTTATATTTACAAATAAATATTGCAAACAATAAGTGCAAAATATCTTTGTTTTACCTAGTAAAAGTAATAACCTTATGTTGAATTAACCTTAATGAACCGATACCGATGTGAACCGATACCAATATAGGCAGCTAATTTCCCCTGAATTAGTGTGATACCAGACTGAATTAATTCTACAAATAACTGTGTACAACATAAACACACTACTACAATATAAGTTTTGGAAAAATGACACATTTATTTTTTACCATTTCGTCTGAAACAGTCCTGTGATTCTTTGTGCAGCATTTAATGTAAACAAGAAATGTCTAGACAGAAGAACTTTCCAAAAACATTGATTAACATTATAAACCGGGCTCATTCAGCCCTCACAACAATAGGCAATATAAATGGGCACAGATAGAAACAGCTGGAGTACAAGAGTAAAAAGCCCTCCTTAATGAGAGAAAAAACATTTCAGCATCGTCACAATGTAAAGTCTGAGAAATACTTATTTAAAATACAATTCGTCCTGACATAGCCCGGCTACAGATACTCCACATGTTAAGTAAAAACACTGTCTTGAACGGGAGAGAATGGCTGGTTCTCCAGGACGATAAACTCAGTGAAGTTAGTCTGATTTCTTTTTCTTTTCTCTGTTCTTTACAGTATTTAACTCTTTTGCTCTTGTCTGTTCTTCACCGTATTTAACTCTGAGTCTTTGAGAGAGAGAGAGAGACAGCTGCTGCTGCGGCTGCAGCTCCCGCTGCTGTGGCTGTTGCTGTGTTATTGTCGTTTCACTGAGTCCATTCCATGCTTTTTTTCTTTACTTCGCTGCATTGAAACGCCTTGTGATAAATTGTTAAAATCTTACCCCCACCCTCACATGACCAGCTCCTTGCAGTCATTGAAAATTACAGTTTTCTATCCACAAAAACACTCCAGACCAGGACATTTACTGTAGCATTGCTCATTGTAGCTGTCTCTTTAAATGACATCATTAATCACGTGCCGGAGTGTCAGTACTGCAGACTCAGTTCCACCATGCGTGTACATTATACATCATTATCTATTTTAGGAAATACTATTGTAGGAGCCGCATGGTATCGGTTTTTACACCGATAATGTTAATCCAATGCTGAAGTCCAGTGTATTTGCCGAGATCACGGCCTTACATTAAAATAGTATTATAGCTTAAAAAACCAAGGCCAGAAGATAAACCTCAGGAGCAGGCATTGTTGTATAATGTAAGAGTCTGGGAACATTTAACCTTCCTTCTAAATAAATTGTTGAAATGGTTAGAATTGGTTTAAATATCATGGCCTGCCATATAAAAGTCTAAGCCAGGGGTGTCCAAACTGTTCCACAAAGGGCCGGTGTGGCTGCTGGTTTTTGTTCAAACCAACCAAGAGCACATAGCTTGACCAATCAGGTGTCTGATGACTGTGATCAGTTGATTAAACCTGTCAACTCAGGTGTGCTGCAGCTTGGTTGGAACAAAAACCTGCAACCACAGTGGCCCTTTGTGGAACAGTTTGGACAACCCTGGTCTAAGCCATTTACACCTTTCTTCTAACAATTATTGTATATAGGTTTTAAAATGCCATGGCCAGCAGTCAAAAACAGAATACTTATTCTCAATGGGGGTAAGGTAATGTTGTGCAATGTAAGAGTATGGGGCTATTGTCACTTCCCTTTTAATTAATACTGTTGATTGGTTTAAATACCAAGGTCAGTAAACAAAAACCTTATAGCAGGTCCTAAAATAGGTAATTGTTAGGGGCCTGAAGATTAATCGTTTTGGATCAGTTATCATTCTGTGGTCACATGATCCAAGTGTACCAGTCCAGAAAGCCCCCATCGATTGAAAATGCAGTTAAAGGTCCGATGGTTTGGATTATTGCCTGTGGATTGGTTTCCTTCTCCATGGTCCCACCAGCAAATTGATGTTAGACATAGACGAGACATTGCCCGATATGCCCACTAGAGGAGTGGCAAACACAGAGGCATTTCCCCTTTTAAATCAACTATATTTGAACTAAAAAGACTGGGAGTTTTATAATGTTGTTGTAAACGGAGTTGCAAATTTTATTCAAGATGCCACAAACTAATTGAACTGAACCCAATCGGATCAAACTGGATCGATTGTTGAATAATTTTTATGAACCGTTCCTGAATCCGATCGTAGCATGTGAATCGAGATATAAATCCAAACATTATGTTAGTGAAGATTCACACCCCTTGTAATAGTGTATAATGCAAGAGCCTGGACCATTCACTCTTTCCTACTAATTATGTTAATTGTGATTAAGTGTGATATTTATATTTTACTACTAACATTTAAAACAAAATGTATTAATTTCAAGATTCTTACATTACACACCAATACCTTTTTTCAGGACCTAAACTTCTGTATGTATGCTGGCCATGGCATTTTAAACAATCAATAGGATAATGTAAATTTACATCACATGCCCTTACCTCCACTACATTGACTGCTTCCTCCCACTGCAGCAGCGAGCCCAAAGACACATATACTGTACATCTATTCACATATGTTTTTGCAGGTTGTCGATGAAAGTTCTCAGTCATCATAGTCATGGTCAAGATTAAAGAGTTTAGTAAGCCAAACTGGACATTCAGTTTTTTGGAAAACCTTTCGAACCCCATCCAAGCGGCTTTATCAGTTCTAATTGTTAGTGGGGAGTAACAGAAGTTATATCCTATGAGTGGGGAGGAATGGGTGTTTCAAGTCCCTCTTGTTGGGTGGACCTAGGTATATGTGTGAAGTGTGATACCAGTCGTTGGGTGGGTATAGATGGGTTGTTACAGTCATTGTCGGAGTGGTTTTGGTCACACAGCTCGTTAATGTGAGAAACTGGTTGTTGAGAATGTAATCTTTTGGATATTGTTCCCAAAAAAGTGGGTGAAAGGTTATGTCTCAAGCCACCACCTCTGTTGAGGTCTGGTTTGTCCAGGTGACAAAAAAGGCTTCTTTAAAATCTGTCAAACCATCTGTCTTTTGGTCCTTAAAAGAGTGGTTGGTAGCCTTTAAGTGTATGTGGACGGCTGAGTCCTGACCTGAGGTGTTAGCCCTTCTATGCATGCACCTGTGTAGCAGCTGCTTGGTCTCCCCAATGTAGAGGTCCGCACACTCCTCGCTGCACTGAATGGCATAAACCACGTTGTCCAGCTTGTGTCTTGGGATCTTGTATTTGGGTGGTTGTTTCACTTGGGGTGTGTGAACTGTGACGTCAGCTGATTTGATTGGAGTTCACACAGATGATATTTACAATGTTTCTCATTAAAAATCGAAGGTTTCGACATCACGTGTTTTGTTCAAGAGGGATGGAAAGATAGGTAAAAGCTACGCAATATGACGACTCTATATAGCAACTATTGAATACACTGGAGGTACAACAAACCTTAAGCAGTCCCTGATGAGACGGCGGAGTGGGACTGATGACTGGGTGCCGATAATGGTTACGCTGGCACGGCAGGAATGGCCAGTAGTCAGAGGAGCGGACAGGATAAAATTCACAAGGTTTTTCCAACCGCATTTCGTCAATAATTCAGCAAGGTCCAAGGCAATAACAGAATCTGTCTACTGGTAAACTTTTCTAAAACTGTAAGCATGTATTTCACTAAAATGTGTCATCTGATTCTGATATACTTGTTAATGTACCGGTAGATACAATTCAAATATTCAATCAGTATAAATATCTTGGGTTAATATAAGATTTACAGCTCTCCTTATTTGTCAATATAGGTCATATTGACAAATTATGTAAAAAAAAAGTTAAATCTTTCTTAATGCAATTTAAAAGGAGATGCCAGATGAAGCCGAAAAACATTTTTTCATTCATTCATTCATTCTCATCCGCTTGTCCGGAGCCGGGTCGCGGTGGCAACATTCGGATGAGGGACGCCCAAACTTCCCTCTCCCTAGACACTTCCTCAAGCTCGTCTGGGGGGATCCCAAGGCGTTCCCAGGCCAGCCGGGCGACATAGTCGCTCCAGCGTGTCCTAGGTCTTCCTCTGGGTCTCCTCCCAGTGGGACATGACCCAAACACCTCCCGTGGGAGGCGTCCAGGGGGCATCCGATGTAGATGCCCAAGCCACCTCAGCTGACTCCTTTCGATGTGGAGAAGCAATGGCTCTACTCTGAGCTCCTCCCGTGTGACAGAGCTAAGGGAGCGCCCTACCACCCTGCGAAGAAAGCTCATTTTCGCCGTTTGTATCCGGGATCGCGTTCTTTCGGTCATGACCCAAAGTTCATGACCATAGGTGAGAGTAGGAACGTAGATTGACCGGTAAATTGAGCGCTTCGCCTTTCGGCTTAGCTCCTTCTTCACCACGACGGATCGATGCAGCGAGCGCATTACTGCGGTCGCTGCGCCAATCCGCCTGTCAATCTCCCGTTCCATCCTTCCCTCACTCGTGAACACGACTCCAAGATACTTCAATTTCTCCACTTGAGGCAGAATCTCTCCCCCGACCTGGAGGGTGCTTACCACCTTTTTCCGGTCGAGAACCATGGCCTCGGATTTAGAGGTGCTAATTTTCATACCAGCTGCTTCACACTCGGCTGCGAACCGCCCCAGCGCATGCTGTAGGTCCTTGTTCGAAGAGGCCAGCAGAACAACATCATCTGCAAACAGCAGAGATGAAATCTGGTGTCTCCCGAACTGGACCCCGCCCGGCACCTGGCTGCGCCTAGAAATTCTGTCCATATAAGTGATGAACAGAACCGGTGACAAAGGACAGCCCTGCCGTAGTCCAACATGTACTGGAAACAGATCCGACTTATTACCGGCAATGCGAACCAAGTTCCTGCTCCGTTCATACAGGGACTGGACAGCTCTTAGCAAAGAGCCTCCAACCCCGTACTTCCTGAGTACCCCCCACAAGAGTCCTCGAGGGACAAGATTAAAAGCCTTCTCCAGGTCCACAAAACACATGTGGACTGGTTGGGCAAACTCCCATGATCCCTCAAGAACTCTCTGGAGGGTGTAGAGCTGGTCCAGTGTTCAACGACCAGAACGAAAACCGCATTGTTCCTCTTGAATCCGAGGTTCGATTATTGGCCGAATTCTCCGTTCCAATACCCTGGAGTAAACTTTCCCTGGGAGGCTGAGGAGTGTGATCCCCCGATAGTTGGAGCACACCCTCTGGTCCCCTTTTTTAAAAATAGGGACCACCACCCCAGTTTGCCACTCCAAAGGTACCGACCCCGAATGCCACGCGATGTTGCAGAGACGTGTCAGCCAAGACAGTCCCACAACATCCAGAGACTTCAGGTACTCAGGGCGGATCTCATCCACCCCCTGCGCCTTGCCACCTAGCAGCTTTTTGACTGCCTCCGTGACTTCAGCACAGGAGATTGGTGAGTCATCCACTGAGCACCCTGTCTCTCCTTCCTCCAAGGAAGACGTGTCAGTGGGATTTAGGAGATCCTCGAAGTATTCCTTCCACCGTCCAACAACACTCCCCACAGAGGTCAACAACTCCCCATCCCCACTGCAAACAGTGTGGATGGGGAACCGCTTGCCCCCCCTGAGGCGCCGGACGGTTTGCCAGAATTTCTTCGAGGCCAACCGATAATCATCCTCCATGGCCTCTCTGAACTTTTCCCAAGCCCGAGTTTTTGCTTCAGCCACTGCCCGCGCCACGGCCCGCTTAGCCAGCCTGTACCTATCGGTAGCCTCAGGAGTCCCCCGAGCCAGCCAGGCTCGGTAGGACTCCTTCTTCAGCTTCACGGCATCCCCAACCCTCTGGACACAAAAAAAAAACATTTTTTAATTGTATAAAAGTACTGGCATATTTATTTTTTATTGGATATTTATTGTGTGCTTCTTGAATTTTAAACATCATGGCCAGGGGACGACAGATGAAATTTTAGGATTTGGCTAATTCATTTTTATTTAACCATGTGTAATCATATGTTTATGAAAATCCATTTCCCCTTTCAAATAAGCTACTCTAAAACTAAAAAAGACTGGCAACTCTATACTCTAGTTTAAAAGCGGAGTTGCACATTTTATTGAATAGAACTGAACCTAATGGGAATCAAACTGCATCGATCGAATATTTTTTATGAATCGTTCTGGATCGGATCATAGCCTTTGAATTGATATTTGACTTGGATTGTTAGGGGTGTGAAGATTCACAGCTTGATAGCTGGGGTGTTTAAAGAGAATAGACAGACCTTGTTCACGAACCACCATATATACATATATATATATATATATATATATATACTGTATGTATGTATATATACATTATATATGTATGCACTACACTACTAAGTTTTAGAACACTCCAATTTTTCCAGTGTTTTTACTGAAAATTGCTGTTTAATGTCTCATTGCACTCAGACAGGAAAGCATAGTACAAATAAGCAGGTGCTGGTGCTGGCCACTCCATGTTTTCATGTTTATCAGTTTGATCTTTTTTGCAAGATAGTTCTGGCATAGCTTGGACTTATGTTTTGTGTCATTATCTTGCTGTAAGATGAACCCCTGACCAACTAGACACACACCACAGGGTATTGCATGACGCTGCAGGATGCAGTTTTGGTTCAGGGTGCCTCTCACTCTGAACAAGTCACCAACCCTGGATTCAGTAAAACAACCCCAGACATCACACTTCCACCTCCATGTTTGACGGTTGAAGCTACCCACCATACGTGAAACATCCTTTCACGTACTCTACACTGCACAAACATTCCTCTTCTGCTTGTCCGTTGTCGGGTTGAGCCCACAAGAAGTTATGTGGGTTGGGACGGTGCTATGCTCAGTTGCGACCTGGCAGCTGGTGGATTTGAATCGGGGACCCATGTCCGCTTCCTTAACCACTAGGCCACCACTGCCACTTCCTGTTAAATTCAACAAATGAAAATAATCACATTTCACTATTCCAAAGAAATCATATATATATATATATATATATATATATATATATCAATATTTGAATCATAATTATCATTTACTTTCTATCTAATCACTAATCACTCGTTATATGCAGTATTCTCTGCTCTGCTCCATGTCAAGTACCCACTTTAAACTGGGCAAAAAGGAAAAATATAGTTTACATACTGCCCAGGCATCTATTTCTTTAGGTCTGAATCATGTTGAAAAAATCTCCCTTGGCATAGAGAACATGTCTAGTGATATTCCTCCTCGGTTGTATATATTTTGTATAAAAATTGTGCCAACTATGATTCTCTTGGTTAATTATATAAGAATACTGAGGTCGAGCTTTCTTGACACTATGCAGCTGACCTGTGATTCGTGAAAGATCACTGACACAGACTGTGATTGGTCCAATATTATGGTGATAGCCTGTGGATTTATAATATCACTGACTTAGTCACTGATCGGTCAAAGCCACAGTCAAAACCACCCATCTCCAGGAACTGCCTTTCACAGCGTCCATAGTTTTTTGTTAGTTTTGTTACTCTACCAGCTTATTTCCAAACTTCCCCGTTCCAACAAACTAATCAACACGCTCTGAAATTCTGGACTTCTGCGCCAACCCCCCTACATTCGTTGTGATTCAGATAAATTTGATGTCATCACATCACATGTCATCAGAACGTGTCAACTGTGAACTTCTTCAATGTTCGGACAATCCCAACTTTTGCCACAACAACTTCAAAACAAGAGCAACTGAAAATCGCCTTGTTTAACACAAGATCCCTAAACAATAAAAGCCTCATCTTAAACAACTTCATTACAGATAACAAACTTGACTTGCTGTGCCTAAATTGAACATAACAAAAATCCCTGGACTATTTCTCTCTAAATCAAACCACACCTACAGGTTATTCTTATTTGGACAGCCCACCCAGTGAGGGCCGGTGGGGTGGCATTGCTGCAATTTTCAATAAAATTCTCCAACCTCGTACACTTTCACTCCCCTCTGCCCCATCATTTGAACATTTGGCTTTTAAATTCCCTGGGCCTAAACCCATCATCACAGCCATTATCTGCCACCCTCCCAATCCAAACCCTTCCTTTCTATCTGACCTCTCTGAATTTGTTACCACGCTTATTTCGATACCATCATCTCTTTTGCTCCTTGGTGACTTCAACCTCCACATAGATTCCCCTGACTGTAAAAATGCTCAGGGCCTTCTTGACCTGCTCAACTGTACCAGTTTCACCCAACACATCAACTTTCCCACCTACAACCGAGGACACATCCTAGACCTGGTCTGCTCCACTGGCCTTCACATCCACAACATTTCCAGCCTTGGCCTCTCCATTTCCGACCATCTAGCCATTATATTTCATATTGATATCCCTACCCTGAACCAAAACAAAACTGCAGGATCACATTCCGTAACCTGAAATCCATTTGTCCAGCCACTCTGTCCACCTGCATATCAAACACTCTTTCCTGCCTTACCCCTCTGAAAGTCCAATCTCCACAGAACTTGATAACACCCATTCAGCACCATGGTTCATTCCGGAACTCCACAAGCACAAGAAACAGCTTGGACAAGTGGAACGTTTTCACAGAAAAACTGGCCTTACAGTCCATTCCCTCGCATACAAAGACCAAATGCAAATCTACAAATCAGCTCTCAACAAAACCACTTAGTTTTCTGTTATCATCCATTCTGATTCCTCAAACGTACGGTCCCTGTTCTCCACCAATAACAATCTTCTTCGTGACCCATCACTAATCAGTCACATGACTTTCTAAAAGCGAGCATCGCTTTTAGAAAGTCATGTGACTGATTAGTGATGGGTCGGGCAACACTGACGTGTCGTCACATCGCTTTAGAAAGTCACGTGACCGATACAGGAACTGTTTCGAACTGACATGAATGCGTCAAACTGTGTCTGAAAGGACGCGCATCTGTCAATAGGTTGTATCCATCACAACAAAGAATTTACGTTGTGATCTTATCCATCTCACCATTGAATTATGGCGCAGCCTCCAGGAAAAAGAAACGTTTCTGCCATTTTGATCTCATATCGGAAAATAAATGTATATCCTTGTTGTTTGTCAAACTTTACCATTTGTCCTTACAATTTATCTGTATCCCAGCCTCATCTGTGCCCTGTGTGAGTGGGTGTTTTCTGCAATTGGTGAAGTAATTATAATTAAAAAAAAGATAACTTCAAGACGTAGGAGAAACTTCTTTTTATGAATAATAAAAAACATTCCACAAGCATCCTTATTCACAACACGTTCACTTTCATTTTCACATCATGATATATGTTCACATTATCCATGATTGTATCTGAAAATATAAAGTATTAAATAAATAAGTATTCTTTATGTGAATGAAAAAAAGGACAAAATACATTATTGTACAGAACTAGGACGTCAAAGGGATGTCAGTTGTGTCTGTCAACAAGGTTGCCTGTAGGGATTTATATGGTCCAGTAGGTGTCAGTATTCAGTGACACAGTTTCGCCACAGCATCGATACAGTTTTGCAATGTGTCGAAACGCTTCACGAAGCTCCATTGACCCATCACTACCTGGCCTCAACCCTGATGATCCCAATAAACTACAGACCCATCTCCAACCTCCCATACCTGTCAAATATTCTGGAAAGAGCCGTTGCAACTCAACTTAAGACCCACCTCCTCTTAAATAACCTATACAAAACATTCCCTTCTGGTTTTCGAAGGCACCATAGCACGGAAACGGCTCTCAAAAAATACTTCTTTCTGCTGACTCCTGCTCCCTCACAATTCTCCTTCTCCTTGACATCAGTGCTGCTTTTGACACAGTAAATCACTCCATACTTCTAAACTGTTTGGAATCCATTAGCATCACCAACACCACCCTCTCCTGGTTTAAATCCTACCTATCTGATTGATCCCACTATATTAGCATCAACCAACATAAATCTCACATCAACCCCGTTGCACATGGAGTTCCTCAAGGTTCAGTCCTGGTTCACATTCTCTTCATCCTGTACATGCTTCCGCTCGGACACATCATCCCCGCCATGTCCCTCAACTCCACTGCTATGATAGATAGATAGAACTTTATTGATCCCTCAGGAGTATCCCTCGGGAAATTACAGAATGCTGATGATGCACAGCTTTAAATTGCCTCATAACTTACAAGGCCCTCCACAACCTTGCACCCCCATATTTGTCTGAACTCCTCCACTGCCATGCCCCCACACGACGACTACGCCAACCTTCTCGAACCCATCACTAAAACACAATACAAAACAATTGGAGACAGAGCCTTTGCCCTTGTCGCCCGCACCCTCTGGAACTACCTGCCTCTGGTCAGCCGCAACTTGGACATTCTATCCTCTAAGAGCCGTCTAAAGACCCATTTATTTAAAACTGCATTTCACAATTGACTCCCGCCGACTCCCATTGTTTTTTTTTTGTGTGTGTGTATTTAAAGCGTCTTTGAGTAGCATGAAAAGTGCTATAAAAAAAACTGATGTATTATTATTGTTATTAATTTATTGAGAAAGAAACCAGTGACCTTCTCTCTGATGGGTCAAGTACTTTATGATTCTGCTGTGATTAAACAAAGGTAATTTATCTGTTCTGTGATTGGTAAAGTACTAACCCTCTGTTTAGCCAAAGATCCCTGATCCCCCCTTTGAATGACAAGGGACCAAGGAGCTGTAAAAAATCGGTGAAAAATCATTCATAGAGCTGGCCTCTGAATGCTTTGAGAATACTGATCTGCATTTGATTGCTCAAAAATAGGGATTTCCGATATGACTTTTACCGATACTGATATTAACCGATGTTGCCCAAACACTTAATTTCTGATATTGATATGAACCAATACCGATATAGGCAGCTAATTTCCCCTGAATTAGTTTGATAACAGACTGAATGCATTGTATAAATACCTGTGTACAACATAAACACACTACTTCAATATAAGTGATGAAAAAAACAGTCCTATGATAATTTGTGCAGCATTTGATGTAAACAAGAAATGTCTAGTGTTGGACAGAATAAATTCGCAAAAACAATGATTAACATTATAAACCAGGCTCATTCAGCCCTCACAACTATAGGCAATATAAATGGGCACAGATAGAAACAGCTGCAGTATAATTAAGAACAGAACATTAAGAGCATTAAGAATAACAGTTTTCTATCCACAAAAAACTCCAGACCACAGACATTTACTATAGCATTGCTCATTGTAACTGTCCCTCTAAATTACATTATTAATCATGCGCAGGTCAGAGTGTCAGTAGTGCAGACTCAGTTCCTTATTAGAAGGTTTGCATCGAGACCGCGGCTTTGCAGCATTGGATTGATAATATTGGTAGAAAAATCGATACCCATATAATGCGATATTGAAAATTATGCTCATCTCGCCCAATATTTATCGGTGGACGGATATATCAGGCATACCTGCTCAAAGACTTGGCTCTTGCCATAAATTGGTTAAAAATTCCAGTAGATTGCTCAAACACATTTTAACTTATTGGACAAAGATTACTGAATCGGCCTGTCACCTTTCAACGTTTAATGATCCCACCTGGGGTGGGTGGACGCGATAGGACGCTTTTCCGGTAATTAATATAATCCTTGCAAACTTCGAGTGTCCAACACAGCTCAACCATCGCAGAGTTAGAGCAATCTAACAGTTCTGACGCCATAACCTAACTCCAGTCCAACGTAAAGCGCCTAACAACAGAAGATGAACATCTTACAGATAAATATGGCGAGTTGGAGGACCGTTCTAGAAGACAAAATATTAGGATCGTGGGACTGAAAGAAGGCTCTGGTATGGACATTGGAAAATTTGTATCCGGGCTCCTGAAAAACGCACTATCATTGGAAGACGACATGCTGGTGGACGGCGCACATAGGCTTATGCGAACGAAGGAGACAGCAGGTGATTCAACCCCCGCCCCCGCCGCCCCCACGCGCACTTGTTGCGCAACCTTACTACTTTCGGGATGTAACAACGGTGCTTAGACGATCGGCAGAGGCAAAGGTGTTTTCCTTCAAAGGACAGCACATCCATATATTCCCTGACTTCACTCCCGAGGTGGCGAAGCGCAGAGCTGAATTTAACAGAGCCAGAGAACTTCTATGAGATCAACGATACGGATTGCTATACCCGGAAAAGCTGAGAGTGACTTATAATGGTACAGAGACTGTGTATACAGACGCCAGCAAAGCCTGTGAGTTCGCAGAGCGCCACTTTGAAAGCAAGACCAACGGACATCAACATGCTGACGAAAACCCGGGTGGTGGGAGAGAATAATGTGGTGGAAACTTTCTGTGTCCCTGTGGGTTCTTCAACTACATAACACTAAATAAAAAAATCTTGTCTGTATAAAAAAAAAGAAAAGTCTCTCAGATTAAAAAGCCGGCCTTGTTGGTTTTTTATTTTCTGGCTGCAGCACAGAATGAGATCAGGTACACAGCATGAACAGCATACAGGATACAAACAGGATGGAGCGGTTGAGGCGTTTTTAAATCGTTCAATCGCATCTGCATCTTCTTCTTAATACCATACATGGTAACATTAATGGATCTTAACCTTGTGACCGGTCGCCTGTGTATTGACCTTTGAGCTGTCACTTAGGTGTCTCAAGTGCCAGACAGTTTTCTGAAACTATCTGTCTGAAAACTGAAAAACAGGAAACATAACTCAACCTACATATCCTTGTTCTAAGCAGTTTAGGCGAGATCAACAAAATCAGAAAACATCAGCAGTAGTATCAAATACACTTTTTACCATTACAATAATTGTCCTTCTTACAGCCGGCGTTGAAATCCTGAGTATACTACAAGTATAGATTTTTTGCTGCTTTATACTATGCTTGTGCACACATATTGTTTAATTTTGTTGTGGAGCTATTTTACTTCTTAATAGAAGTGCTAGGTTTGGGAAGTGTTAGTAATGCTGTGTTCCAGGACCTGACAGTTTTCCAAATTTTATAAAGAATTCAGTAATCTCCTTTCTCCATATCTTTTGAGAATGTATACAAGGGCTAAAGAAGATGGTGCTCTACCTCCCTCGTTGAAGGAAGCCATCATAACAGTAATACCCAAAAAAGGGAAAGATCCAATAGAAGTGAGCAGCTGTAGACCTATTTCTCTTTTGACCTCTGACCAAAAGAGTCTAGTTAAAACTCTGTCTCTTAAGCTCAATTTGGTAATAAGTAAACTCATCCATCCTGAGCAAACAGGTGTTATACCAAATAGACACTCCTTCTTTAACCTTAGACGTCTTTTTAATATAATGTACTCTCAGATAAAGAAGCCATCTGACTTAGTTATATTGTTGTTAGATGCAGAGAAAGCGTTTGACCAATTACAATGGCCGTATCTATTTTCCACTCTGGGGAGATACAAAATTGGTGACTGTTTTAAAAAGTGCCTGATGGTTTTGTACAATAGACCCAGTGCCAGAATTTAACCCATGGCATGCTTTCTCCACCTTTTTTGTCATATAGAGGCACTAGAGAGGGATGCGCAACCGTTACTATTTGCCCTGGCACAGATGACTAGATCTGAATCCTGCATACACGGATATGAAGTACCGTATTTTTCGCACTATAAGGCGCATCGGACTATAAGGCGCGCCTTTAATGAATTACCTATTAAAAAAAAATCATACATACCGCGCACACAATAAAAGCTTCAGTAGTGGCTGCTGTTGCGTTATGCATCCACTAGATGAAGCTGCACTCAAACGAATGTCAACAACACAGTCAGACTAGTAGTGGAGGGGAACGTTTACTCGATTCAGTAAACACTTAAAAGAAACAGTCTGATACATTACGGCAAATTAAACGTTAGTGCAATGACAGTATAGTAACTCTCTAAATAGTGTAACGTAATAACAATATAACAATTACTCAACAATGTTTAAACGTCAATGTCCATATTCACAATATGAACCACCTTGTTCAGCTGTAAACGCTTAAAAGAAAAACGTAAAGCTCTCTAATCACTTCATTCATCATCATCGCTTGAATTCTGCTTTTTCAGTGTTCGAATTGAACAGTTGGGCGAATACGGCATCCAATATGCCCGGCTGCGTCTCGTCCAAGTCGGCGACTAATTTGAGACTATTCTGGCTCCATACTGGTGCATTTATTCTGAAAGCACATTTGTGATTTCTTTAAAAATACTCTTATGTCCCGGTGACAGACCAGTCAGACGCGTCCGTGCTCTGAAAAACTTTATTCACGATTACAGCGAACTTATAACTTATTTCCAGACTCTAATTGCGGCACCGCTCCCTGCAGCTTTGCTCCTCACTCTCACACTCTAATATCCACACAGCTCTAACCACGCCTCCCCACACTTGGAAACATAAACCCTGTAACTGCTGTATAAAACCTTATAACCATTACAATACGTTTGTGGATCCGCGCTTGTGCATTTATTCTGAAAGTACATTGGTGAATGAAAATGCACGTCCCATAGTCACATATCCCAGCATGCACCGTGCGCTATTTCTACAGGAGAAAATGGAGTCGGCTGCTGCTTCTTGTAGTTGTGAGACCTGTTGCGGCTCAGTATTGGTTCATATATAAGACGCACCGGATTATAAGGCGCAGTCTCAGCTTTTGAGAAAATTCAAAGCTTTTAGGTGCGCCTTATAATGCGGAAAATACGGTAAATAATATATTAAGCAAAATTTCTCTATATGCGGATGATATCCTATTATATGTGACTAAACCTTTATCTTCAATAACAGTCATATTAGATGTAATATCCCACTTTGGAAGCTTTTCAGGTTTTAGGATAAACTGGTCGAAAAGTAAATTAATGCCATTAAAAGATTAAAAGATAATGATATTTCAGCCTTGCAGAGGTTTCCCTTTAAGATGTCACTGCAAGAATTTAAATACTTAGGTACCAGAGTCACAAGGGACTTCCAGTAGCTTTTTAAGTACAACTTTCCTCCACTAATGTCTAAGCTACAGAATAATATTGAATTTTGGAGATCACTGCCCATTTCATTAGAAAGAAGAGTTAATGCGATAAAAATGGTCTTTCTCCTGCATATTCTATATCTGTTTCAAAATATTCAAATTTTTCTCCCTAAGAAACTCTTTAAAAAACTGGATCCACTTATCAACCCAAGCTTGTGCTCTTCACATTATAATAATGTGGCTGGATCTCACTTTTACAGGCCCAACCTGGATTGCTATAGAAAGAGCGGACTGTGCGCCATATGATATAGGCACATTGGTACTAGCACCAATAAAAATTCAGAAGGAGTGCTACAGCCATAGTTGTCTAATCTACAATGCCATTTGTATAAGGCAGCAAATAAAGTCTAGGTTTAACGCTAAGTCACTGTCATTTCAGCTATCTAAAGCTAGAAACCCATCTTTCACTCCTTCTTGTATGGATTCTGCTTTCTCACAATGGAGAGATGAATAACAGTTGAACTTTGGAAAGATTCTTTGGAGAACATACATAAGTGTTCTGTTAACACAAGACACTGCCTTATTCAGTTCAAGGTAATCCACAGACTGCACCTTGCAAAAATGAAAATACATTGTTCCCAGACGTTTCTCCACTATGTAATGAATGTAAGGTATACGAGGCCTCACTCCTTCACAGCTACTTTCTCTGTCCTAAGCTGATGCCATTCTGGTCCCATATATTTCTCTCAATATCTGATATGCTAGAAACCTCAATAAAACCAAATGCAATTCTAGTAACTTTAGGAGTTTCGGATTAGTTTAACTCATTTAAACCTCAACAGATATTAATATCATATATGTTAATAACAGCAAAGAAATTAATTTTACAGTTTTAAAAGAAGAGGAATGATCCGATTACTACACCTAGAAAGGATACGATACTTGCTATCAAACAGATTCAAACAATTTGAAAAGATATGCTACCCCATCTCCCAGCATATCTAGTGATTAGATTGTGCAATTCACAATATGTATGTAACTTATTTGCCTCAACAGTTATATACTCAGGAAGTCCCAGGGAGATTGCGTGTAGGGGTGTGGGGTGGGATGAGGGTTTAATTGATGTTCACTTTGTTTGTGTATTACTTAAAAACAAAATAAATGAATGTATATGAATATTTAAGATGCCATTTTCAATAAAAAAGATTTGAAATAATGATCCCACCTGTAATTGGTCAAAGACGTTGGGGCTTGTTTTGGATTGGCCCTTTTAATTTTCAGTGACTACTAACCTGGCCTGTGATTCATCAACAATTACTGATCTGACCTGTACAGAACGGATATGGCCCGATATTGGCCAAAGATCACTGACCTAGTCTTTTGATTGGTTCAAGGTCACTGACCTGGCCTCTGATTGGTAAAAGGTCACTGATCTGGCCAGTGATTGTTTAGAGTATCCAGACCTTTTTGACCTTTTTACTGGTCAGGGCTCACTGATCTATCTTGTGTTTTTCAAGTACTATATGTGTCGCCTAGGATTCGCCAAAGGTCATTGATATGGTGACGGATTACAGGGCTGTGATTGAACAAAGGTCACCAATCTGCACTATTATTGATCATTGACTAGGATCGCTCCTCCAAATGGTGAAAGATCAAAGACCTTGCCTGTGATTGGGCAGCCACTTTTTATAAGATTAGTCAAAGATCACTAATTTCGCCTGTGATTGGTGAAAGACACAAGCCAGTGTTTTTTAGTGCTGGTCCCAAGCCCAGATAAATGATGAGGGCATCCAGCGTAAAATCAATTTGCCAAATTTTACTGTTGGTCCAAGACAAAGAAGAAGAGGAGGAAGATTGATTAAGACAAATAATGAAAAGAGGAAGGTTAGAAGTGTTGGTCTGAAAGTGGGAACCGTGAATGTAAATACAATGTCAGGGAAAGGTAGGGAGCTAGCTGACATGATGGAGAGAAAAAGAGTGGATGTGTTATGTATGCAAGAGACCAGATGGAAGGGCAGCAGGTCTAGAAATATTGGGCGAGATTTTGAGTTATTCTACCATGGATTAAATGGGAAGAGAAGTGGAGTAGGGGTGATTATCGTGGAAAAGTATGCCACAAATGTGGTAGATGTGTTAACAAGTGTTAGGTTGATTTGTGTTGAGGTAGAGATAGTAGGAGTCATTTTGAATGTTGTCAGTGGTTATGCTCCAACAGATAGGCTGTGAGTTAGCAGAAAAGGGGAAGTTTTGGAATGAGCTGGGTTTTGGTTGTAGAGAGCCCCTTTTGTTTGCTCTGGTGATGGACAGATTGACAGATGAGGTCATACAGGAGTCTCCATGGACAATGATGTTTGCAGATGACATTGTGATCTGCAGTGAGAGCAGGCAACAGCTAGAAGAGAATCTAAAGAGGTGGAGGTTTGCACTGGAGAGAAGAGGAATTTAGGTCAGTCGTAGCAAGACCGAGTACTTGTCTGTGAATGAAAAGGGGAACAGTGGTGAGGTTACAAGGGGCAGAGGTGGTGAAGGTGGAGGAGTATAGAAACTTAGGCTCAACTGTTCAGAGCAGTGGAGACTGTGGAAGAGAGGTAAAGAATAGAGTACAGGCAGGATGGAACAACTGGAAAAAGGTCTCAGGAGTGATTTGTGATAGAAGAGTGTCAACTAAGGTGAAGGGAAAGGTTTACAGGACAGTTGTGAGACCAGCCATGATCTATGGATTAGAGGCACTAGGACTAGGTAGGTAGGTAGAAGGTAGAAGACAGGAAGCAGAGCTGGAGGTGGCAGAATTAAAGATGCTGAGATAGTATTTGGGGGTGACAAGGATGGACATGATCAGGAATGAGTTGATTACAGCAACACACAACAACACAGACAGAAAGGTTTGGCAAAGAAAGCTCAACAGCGCCTCTACTTTCTGCGGAAACTAAAACTAGCAAGTGCATCACCATCCATCATGATCATTTTCTATAGAGGAACCATCAAAAGCATCCTTTCAAGCTGTATGGGGTGGCAGCTGCACTAACTACAACAGGAAAGCCCTGCAGCGCATAGTGAACACAGCTAGAAAGATCATTGGTGCACCACTTGCCTCACTATTGGACTTATACACCACACGCCTTATTCGTAACGCCATCACAATTGTGACGACACCCACCCTGCACACAGCCTGTTCAGCCTCCTGCCCTCTGGGAGGCACTACAGGAGCCTCTCATCTTACACCACCAGACTCACTAACAGCTTCATCCACCAAGCTGTGAGATTGTTTAACTCCCCCCTCTACACCCACACTCATCATTCCCACTTGAACCCTTCCCCACAAATGCACACACAGAGCATTTGTGGGGTTATTTATGAAACTGTTTATTGCACTTTTTCTTGAACTACAACCTTCTGTTTCTGGACTGTTGTAATATAATGTTATGTAATGAAATACACTATTTTACATCAGTTAGTATCTATTATGACATGACTGTAAACTCCTATTCTACTCATCTGGTCAACTGTAATGCACACTACACACTATTATCAAAAACATTTATGTCAGGAAACTTTTCTGTAAAAAGGACTTTCAAAGATAGCTGTCATACCCAAGCTTCCTAACACACAAAAGGCTAAGAGTCAAAACTCAAGTCAATTAATGTAATTGCAGAAGCGGGTACAGTGCAATGATTACATACAAGAACTGCACCAAAGAACACCTTTGGTGCCCACATATTTTTACAGTCTTGTTCCATCAAACACATGTGACAGCTACGCCTACAGAGTTTTTGGGTTTTTCCACTGCTCAATAGTTGTTCCTTTTTTATAATATCAAAACGAGACAGGACCATGTCTGTCACCCCACATATACCATGTGACCATGTGTTCATCTTTCAGTTTCAGTTTGCAAAGCCCAAATTTAATATGAAAATAACAAAGTAAGCAAATACAATAGAATTTTCCTAACATTCCCTGCTGTTTATCATATTAATTTGGGCTGAATTACAGAACATCTTCCCACATCAGTCATATGCAACTTCAAACAGATTTTCAGCAAAGTTATAGTTTCTAGCATGGCAGTTGGCCGTGGAGCAAGTATAGGATTATGGTTTGCGTGATATGGTAATTAAGAACAAACAATCAGTTTGGTTGTAAGCGTTTGCAGTCATGTTTGCTACTGGAACCAATGGTTGTCACCGTGATCATCAATACTTTCCAACTCCCTTTTTGGTCTGGATAGTAGAGTTGGAATGATCTCATCAATAGTAGAGTCGTTATCATTGGAATCTCTCTGAGCCTGAAACTCCCACCACAGAGTGGGTAGAACAACAATCAAAGAAATCAAAGTTAGTAAACATAGTGTTCCTCTGAGTCCGCACAATCCTGGATGTCGGAAGGGATGCCAAGGTGCCATGTTTACACACTGGGGATGAACACCACAGGCGTCCACCTGCTGGTTTCTTCACCGGGTTTGGGCAGTGTCTCGTCCTGCACACAAGGAGGGAGACCTGCAGCCACATTGTCCAGTTTTTTGGAATAGTAACACAGAGGACGCTGAGATGCGCCATGCTTTTGTGTTAACACAGCAGTCATGTGGCTCTCTTTTGGGTCACAAAAGAGATGAAAAGGTTTGCTGTAGTCTGGCAATTTGAGAGAAACTACTGAGGACAATGTTTTTTTGAGTTGATCAATGCATTTTAAATGATCAGGTTTTAATTAAACTGCTTAATTCAACAGTTAATGCAGAACCAGCAAGTAACGAGCACAAGGGTCCAGATAATTGTGAATAGTTTGGGATCCATTGTCTACAGTAGTTGAATCAGAATCAGAATCAGAATCAGAATACTTTTATTATCCCGAAGGAAATTGCTCAATTGAATGTGCCTAGAAAAGATATCAACTGTTTTCTGTTAGTAGGAGCTGGACGGTGTCGATCCCATCAGGTGACACAGTCTTTCCTGCCGCTGAAACCAGGTGACCAAGAAATTTCACCTCAGTCTGAGCAAGTTGCACTTTTAGTCTTACTGCACTTGTGACCTTGGGAGTGCAAAAAACGTAACAGAGCCAAATTATCATTGAGGCAAATATCATAGTCAGGTGAAGCTAAGAGTATGTCATCGACATAAAGCAAAATCTGAGAGCCCCCTGGTGGTTGGAACTTCGACAGGTTTGCAGACATAGAGAATATACAGGGAGATTCTGTATATCCCTGAGGTAAACAAGTGTAGGTGTAGCGTTTACCCTCAAAAGTAAATACAAACTAATATTGGCAGTCTTTTGCTACTGGAATTGCGAAAAATGCATTAGCCAAATCAATTACACTGAAAAATGTGTGTTCTGGCTTTAAATCATTTAACAATGTGTGTGGATCTGGCACCACTGGTGCACGTGGTACAATAGCAGAGTTAACTGCCTGTAAGTCCTGTACTTACCTCCAACCAACACTAGGTGCTGTCTTAGGTACTGGAAAAATTGGAGTGTTCACTGGCAAATCAGAACACTCAATCAATACGCCTGATTGCAGGAGTAATGTAATGATTGATCGAACTCCTGCTATTGCTTGTTGTTTTAAAGGATATTGGCGTACAAAAGGTCTAAAACCTGATTTGGGTGTTATTTTTACTGGTTCTACCCCATTTATAAGACCAACATCAGTGGGGCCTTGTGACCACAAATCATCTGGTAAGTCAGCAAGAGGTCAACTCAAATCAGATGGCTGTTGCGCAAAGATCATGAACTTTCATGACTTTCAGTTCCACATACAGTTTCTACATCGAAAGTACAAACAAATGTCTGCACAAATTTTGTTTTGTACAATGCTGTTGATGGTGAGTACAGGATTGAGTCACCATATGGACTTGGAATCCAGTCAGTGGCATTAAGGGCTTCATTAACCATATATCATTTGTTGCTGGCCGTTAAAACCAGCTAATGGATTAGGCATTTCAATGAAAGGAAAGTTAGCAGTTGTTGGTACTGATACTTGCATACCATGAAACATTTGACAAAGTTCTGTAGAGTTTTCATTTGTACCACGATCAGCAGCAGCAGCAGAAGTAGCTGCTGCAGCTGCACCCAAGGCTTGGTATGTGACACTTTGGGAAGCTGGGCTAAAATTAAATGATATTCCAGCTTCACATGGAACTGTTGCTTTCGGAACAGACGGAGGAACGGGCACAGGCCTCTTTAAGGGTAATGGTTGTCTTGTTGTGACCGTGGTACGAAAAGGATTATTATGAAGATAGTTTTGAATGACCCCTGGTTGTTGTGGTTGTTGGGGCTCAGGTTCTACATTACAATGTGGGCAAATTTTTGTCTGTGCTGCTACTACTGCTGCTAAATCAAGGTCATCCATTTTCTGTTTTTCAGCAGCGGCCTGAGCTTCTGCAATCTGCCTCTCATTTTGCAACTTAGAAGCTGTGGAACACCACATCAATGCACACTGCACTTCAGGGTGTTTGACATCACCTTTCTTACCACCTTTTTGGTCTCTTAACGCAGCCAATAGAGCAGCAGTCTTACTAGGTTCCAGAGATGTTCACAAGTCACTTTTTCCAAGTCCAAGTCAAGCCTCGAGTCTTTATGCACGAGTCCAAGTCAAGTCTCAAATCTTTGGGGCAATGCAATGCCAAGTCAAGTCTCAAGTCTTTCGTCCCAAGTCCAAGTCAAGTCTCAAGTCCCAAATAGCTGAAAAATTTCATATTAGACGCTGTGTTGTTTTTGGATTCAAAGTATGTACTGTACTGTACTGTAGGCCTATGATATGTTATTGCACACTACACCATCAAAGTTGATCAAAACAATGTACTGTGCATGTGCAATGTGAAGAAACATCACAAAAAAAAAAAAAGCAATTTATAGACCAAGATGTATTCTAATCAAATCAAAGTAGACACCTTTGGCAGATATAACAGTTGAACACACAAGAGGCATTCTTTCTACAATAGAAATCAAATATTCTTCAAAAGTTCTTCCCATGTCTGTTGCAGAAGTTCCCATAAATGTGTGGCACTTGTGGGTTGCTTTGCTTTCACTCTTGTGTCCATTTCATCCCAAACCAGCTCAATGGGGTTTAAGTCTGGAGACGTTGCTGGCCTCTCCATGTTTTTAGGTTTATCAGCTTGTTCTTATTGTTCTTACTGGGTACTGCAACACATCACACTTCCTCCATCATGTTTGACAGTTGAAGCCACACACTGTGGAAGCATCCTTTCACCTACTCTATGCCTTACAAACATCCTGCGTGATGCGTGAAATGATGCTTCCACAGTGTGTGGCTTCAACAAAGAACAATAAGAACAATACATCCAGAACTGCACCCAAGAACACCTTTGGTGCACACATTTTTATACAGTCTTGTTGCCTACATAAACATGTGACAGCTACGCCTACAGAGTTTTTGGGTTTTTCCACTGCTCAATAGTTGTTCCTTTTTTATAGTATCAAAACGACCATGTCTGTCACCCCACATATACACTTTTGACCTTTCAGCAGACAGCAAAACATCCTGTTAAGAAATTAGTGACCATGTGTTCATCTTTCAGTTCTTTCTTCTATAAAGGTTACAAAGCAGGGCAAGCCCAAATTTAATATGAAAATAACATAGTAAGCAAATACAATAGAATTTTCCTAACAATTTAAAATCAAAATCAGCAAAGTTGATCATATATTGGCCTAAGAGGCACATTTTGCCACCTGGAACAATATAAAAGACAGAAACGAAGAATAACCCTTTAGCTTATGTGTTGTCCAAATCATGCTTTTCTGGCTGAGAAGGATTCCTTAAGACATTGTTACAATTTTTTAACAATACAATTAAAATTGCAAAAAATTACGAGAAAACAGCTTAAAGTTATTTTCACACTAATGGGTCACACTTCACACGAAAATATTAAGGTTTTACAGATTCATCAGATTGAGGTTGGCAAAGGTGAAACGGCTGCTTGTCATTGCTTTAATCCGGCAAAGAGTGCACTTGGGGTGGCAGTTGTCGTTGAGGCGTCCCGGCTGCACTGCTCCATGTAGTGATTGTATGCCTGATAAGTTAATAAATTCAGTAAGCACAGTGTACATCATTATACAAACAGCAATATAAAATATTAGTTTGTTGTAACACACACTGTGCTTGATTGATTTCTAAGTGGTTAGTTTCGTTCAACAGCTTTAGACCCTCGTTTCTAATACTTTGTTGGATAGGACACCAACCTGCAACCTTTCCAAAAATAATTATTAGAAAAAACATTTAAAGTCAAAATCAGCAAATTTGATGATATCTCGGCCTTAGAAGCACATTTTGACACCTGGTACATCATTTGACGTTGTTATTTTCTTCTAACAATACTTTTAAAATTGCTAAAAATCATGAAAAAAAAGCTAAAAAGTAATTTTCGCTCAAATGGTAAAAAAAAAAGTCAGAGATATCAAGGTTTTACAGATTCATGAGATTAAGGTTGGCCGAGGAGAAATAGCTGTTTGTCATATATTTAAGCCAGCAAAAAGTGCACTTGGGGCGGCAGTTGTAGTTGAGGCATCCCGGCTGCCGGATAGAGATATTGGTTAAATTCACAGGAAGTTGAATCTTTTTTCCAATAATGATTATCAGAAAAAAACTTTAAAGTAAAAATTAGCCAAAGTTGATTATATCTCCACCTAAGAAGCACATTTTGACACCTGGCACACTATATAAGAGAAATGTATGTTTACCCATCAGCTGAGGTTTTGTCCGAATCATGCATGTCTTGTCATGCTTGTCATAAAATTACTCTTAAGCTGATGTTTTGACCGAATCATGCTTTTCTGACCAAGAAATAATTATTTACTACATTGTTACTTTTTTCGAACAATACTTTTAAAATGGTAAAAAATTACAAAAAAAGCTAAAAAAAAGTAGCGGCAGTTGTCGTTGAGGCATTGGTCCCGTTTGTACTGTTCCACAGAGTTGTTGTATGCCTGAAAAGTTAATTAAATCAGTAAGCCCATTGTACATCATACACACAGTATATAAAATGTTAGTTTGTGATAACACATACTGTGCTGTGCTAAGTGTAGTGTTTATGATAACCTCAGACATTATTTTCTCATATATTGGTTAAATTCACAAGAAGTTAGAACATTTAAAAAAATAATAATTATCAGAAAAAAACTTTAAAGTTAAAATCAGACAAAGTTTATAATATCTTGATCTAAGAAGCACATTTTGACTCCTGGCACAATATATAAGACAGAAACGTAGATTTACCAACCGGCTGATGTTTTGACCGAATCATGCTTGTCTGATTAAGAAACATTCATTTGACATTGTTGGTTTTTTCTAACAATACTTTTAAAATTGCATATGCAATAAAATATGAAAAAAGGCTAAAAAGTAATTTTTGTACAAATGGGAAAAATTACTCAAAAATATTAAGGTTTTACAGATTCAAGAGATTGCGGATAGTGAGAAGCAACGGCTGCTTCTCGCTGCTTTATGTGGTCAGAGAATGCATTTGGGGCGGCAGATGTCTCTGAGGCATTGGTCCCGGTTGCACTGCTCCATAGAGTGATTGTATGCGTGATAAGTTAATAAAAATTAGTAAGCACAGCACACACCATTATACACAGAGTAATATAAAATATTAGTTTGTGGTAACACACACTGTGCTTGATTTAATTATATATTAGTTTCGTGTTTTAACAGCCTCAGACTCTCATGTCTGGCACTTTGGTTAATAACATACGAAGCTGAAACTTTTCCAAAAAGAAAAAACATTTAGAATCACAATCAGCCAAAGTTGATCATAACTCGGCCTTAGAAGCAGATTTTGACACCTGGCACAATATAAAAGAAAGAAACAAAGAATTGCCCTTCAGCTGATGTGTTATACAAATAATGCTTTTCTGGCTGAGAGACATTCCTTTCGACATTGTTACATTTTTCTAAGAACACTATTAAAATTGCAAAAAATAACGAGAAAACAGCTTAAAAGTTACACTTCACTCCAAAATATTAAGGTTTTAAAGATTCATGAGATTGAGGTTGCCGAGGTGAAATGGCTGCCTGTCACTGCTTTGAGCCGGCACAGAGTGCACTTGGGGCAGCAGTCGTTGTTGAGGTGTCCCTCCTGCACTGTCCCAAAGAGTTATTGTATGCCTGATAAGTTAATAAATTCAGTAAGGACAGTGCACATCATTATGCACGCAGTAATATGAAATATTAGTTTGTGGTAACACACACTGTGCTTGATTGATTTATTTGTTTAGTTAGTTTCGTAGTTTAACAGCCTCAGACCCTAATTTCTGATACTTTGATTGCTAGCACACCAAGCTGCAACCGCTAACAAATAATTATCAGAAAAAAACATTTAATGTCAAAATCAGCTTAAGTTGATCATATCTCTGTCTGAAAAGCACATTGTGGCACCTGGCACAATATATAAGACAGAAACGTAGATTTACCCATCGGCTGATGTTTTGACCAAATCATGCTTTTCTGACATTTATTTACCACATTATTACTTTTTTCTAACAATCCTTTTATAATTGCAAAAAATGATGAAAAAAAAGCCTCAAAAGTAATTTTGGCACAAATGGCAAAATCTAAACTCAAAAATATGAAGGTTTTACAGATTCAAGAGATTGTGGATAGTCGAGCTCCAACCTGCTTCTTGTTGTTGTCTCTGAGGCATTGGTTCCGGTTGCACTGCTCCATAGAGTGATTGTATGCCTGATAAGTAAATAAATTCAGTAGGCACAGCTTATATCATTATACACAAAGCAATAAAAAATATAAGTTTGTGGTAACACGCTGTGTTTGACTTTTTTACACGTGAAGGGTATTTCTATGTCTGACATTTCTTATGTCTGGGAGCCAATGAAGATAGTAGATTGTTTTGGGACAGGGCGACTCTGGAATTTTTCTGTCTGCCCTTGAGTCTCTCTGAGTCTCTCTGTGGCTTGCTTTCAATATGTCTGAATTCGGTGGCCAGATTCAGCCGAGCCGAGCTGACAATTTCTCCAAGTTGGTACCCACCACGCAAAAGTGTTCCGGAACCGCATCCAGTTTACGGTTAAGCTCACCCATTGCTTGTATCAGATCAGGGCCAGAAGCTTGTTGAACTCCAATTGCTGCTTCACCCTTTCCTTTCTTGACCAGCTATGATTGAGGAAACTCGCAGGTGAGTGCAGAGAGAGGCTCCAAGATAGTTAGACAAAGACAGTACAAGACATAGAGCAGCAGCAGGGCAAGGAGGGAGCAAAGGAAAAAGTGTCCGCCTTCTTCGAGAGCCAAAAGAAGATGAGTTGTGTTACACCAATCAAAGGCCAGCTCTACAATCTTTGACTAATCACAGTAGATTAGTATTACACTTGGCTGATAACAACCCGAGAAGGATGTGGCAGGGGATAAACCACATAACCAACTACAGAAGCAGCAACCGGGAAATAGCTAGGACGAACATCTCGCTGGCAGAAGAGCTGAACCACTTTTTCACCCGCTTTGAGACAGCCAGGCCCTCAGCCGACACACCACTCCCACCCACCCGCAGCACAGACACACTAATACTTCAGGAGCATGAAGTGAGACATGTGTTAAGGTCAGTGAACCACAGGAAGGCGGCCGGCCCTGACGGAGTACCAGGCAAAGTACTCAGAGCATGTGCTGACCAGCTGAGTGGAGTCTTCACCAAGATCTTCAACCTCTCCCTATCACTGTCCATTGTCCCACCCTGCCTCAAAACCTCCACCATCATCCCCATCCCCAAAAAGTAAACGGCGGACAGCACAAATGACTACAGGCCTGTTGCACTTACGCCTGTAGTCATGAAGTGCTTTGAGAGACTGATATGTCAACACATCAGGACCTGTCTGCCCCCCACTCTGGACCCCCACCAGTTTGCCTACAGACCAAACCGATCCACCAAGGATGCCATCACCATAGGGCTCCACACCGCACTGAGTCATCTGGAGCACCGGGGAAGCTACGTGAGGATGCTATTCCTGGACTTCAGTTCAGCTTTTAACCACATCATCCCAGAGATCTTGATCCAGAAACTGTCCCACCTGGGCCTCTCCTCCCCCATCTGCCTGTGGTTCAAAGACTTTCTCACTGACCGCCCACAATCTGTCAGACTTGGACAACACCTGTCCAGCACCATCACACTCAGCACCGGTTCCCCACAAAGATGTGCCCTGAGCCCACTCTTGTTTTCACTCTACACATCCGACTGCTTTCCGACCCATCTCTCAAACACCAATCATCAAGTTTGCGGATGGCACCACCGTGGTCGGGCTCATCTCAGGGGGGGATGAGTCTCACTACAGAGATGAGGTACACAGACTGTGTGGTGTTCAGCAAACAACCTTCAGCTGAACACCACAAAAACAAAAGAACTTATTCTGGACTTCAGGAAGGGCACAGCAGACCACGTCCCTCTCTACATCCACGGCGACTGTGTGGAGAGGGTCCACTCCATGAGGTTCCTGGGCGTTCAAGTCGATGATCTCTCCTGGTCTGCAAACACCACAGCGGTAGTGAAGAAAGCTCAGCAGCGTCTCCACTTCTTGAGAGTGCTCAGGAGAAACAACCTGGAGGAGAGGCTGCTGGTCACCTTCTACAAAGCCGCCATAGAGAGCATCCTAACGTACTGCGTCACAGCGTGGTATGCAGGGTGCTAAGCTGCAGATAGGAAAGCTCTGCAGAGAGTCATCAACACAGCCCAGAACCTGTTCGACCTGTTACCATCAGGCAGACGGTACAGGTCACACAAAACCAGGACAAACAGACTCAGAGATAGCTTCTTCCCAAAAGCTATCTCAGCTGTGACAACAACAACATAACTGCCTGAAATAGATGAACAACAACAACATGACTGCCTAAAATAGACCACAAACTCTCAATTTACTGATCACATTGATCAATGTGCAATAATAAAAATATTACAACTATGTGCAATAAACAATTACACCAAGTGCAATTTACCCACACTCAGGGCCACTTTTACTGCTGATAATTGTATATTTTTCACTGTATATTTTTCATTCACTGTTATTATTATTACTGTTATTATTATTACTTTGATTTTTGTTTAATATATTGTTTTTACTCTTCTTGTTTTTGGCACCAAGAGAGAAGCGCTCAAATTTCGTTGTACACTGTACAAGGACAATAAAGGCAATTCTTCTTCTTCTATTATTTTTACCAACCACAGGCAAGCTCAGTAAACACTGACCAATCAAATGCCAGCTCCTTGCTAATGACAAATCACAAACCAGCTAAAAAGTATTCACCAATCACCATCCAGATTAGAGAACATAGACCACTAACTGGGTCACTAACTGGCGGACCGCGGTCTGTGTCTGGACACAGGGCTAATCCTGTACTGACCGGATCTATAATCTATTTATACGGCAGATTAATTTAACGGGATAGTTTTAAGGTGCGCAGATTTTTCAGTGTTTATGTCCAGTCCAGATCTATACTACTTGAAAAATCACAGCTCAGATTAGTGGTAATTGGCCAGTCACAGGCCAGCTCTATAGTATTTGGCCAATCAAAGCTCAAAACATTGGTAATTGACCAAACAGGCCAGTTACATAGTATATGACCAATGACAGGCCAGCTGTCATTGGTCACCTCAGGGGATATAGGCCAATGACGTACCAGCTCCAATGTATTGGCCAATCACAGGCAACTTACACAGCATATAACCAAGCACAGGCCAGCACCTAAGTATATGATCAATCACAGGCAAGCTCTACAGTATTGATAAATCAGGGGTCAGCTCCAAACCCCTTGACTAATCGCAGCTCAAATCAGTGGTTATTGGCTAATCACAGGCCACCTTTTAAGTATTGGGCCTTTCACAGCTCAGATATTTGTTTTTTATTTTGACAAAGATAAAACAGCAAAGATCACAGCAAAGATCTACAATTTTGGAACAAACACAGGGCAGCTATACAGTATTTGACCAATCTCAGGCCAGCTCAGTGAACATTTACCAATCACAGGTCAGCTCCATAGTATTAACCAATTACAGGCCAGCCTCATTGTATTTGCCAAATCACAGAGAACAGCGAAGCTGATGTATTAAAGATCATTGACCTAACTTGATATTTGTTAATTATCACTGACTGCGCCTGTGACTTACTACAGGTCACTGATCTGCCGGTGATTTGTCAATCAGTGTTCAACTGGCCTGTGATTGATCAAAAATCAGTGATCTTCGCTGTGGTCAAGCATTGGTCAAAAACTGACTAATGCCTGGCCTGTGGTAGGTCAAAATCTAAAGAACATGCCTGTGCTCTGTCAGACACTATGGAGAGGGCCAATGATTGGTTGAAGATCACTGATTTGCCGAACTGCCAAGGACTGTAAAGGATTGGCAACAATCGAGGCCAGATCATATGTCTTTGACCAGTCACAGTGCAGATCAGTGACCTTTGGTCAATCAAAAGGAAGCCCTAAAGTACTTCACCAATCCCAGCTGCCTGGAAAAAGTTTGTCCCCCCTTTCTGAGACAACAGTAGGGGGAAAGAGACAGCTAATGAAAATAGCTGTGAAGCCAACAAAGTCATCCGTCGATTAAATTATCCATTAACTGTATTTTTGTTCTATCCAGTCTAGGAGCACTACTGCTAAGCTTTGCTGGTCTTGGAAGACATACAGGGGTGCACTTCGTAGTTCTCAGCGTGTTCACACCTGAACCCAGCTCAAGACAGGGACCTGGAAGATCCAGTCAGCTAAACATCGAAGTAAAGTTCTCCTTTTTGTTACCTATAGCTCAGGGATGGCAACAGCTGAAATGTCTGGGGGTGCCGGGGGCCAGCGGCGCCCAAGTGAGGTCCAGGGCAAAGCCTGGTGGGGGGATCTGAGGTGGAGAAATCTTTCAAGGTCAAGGTCAGCTTTATTGTTAATACCTTTACATGTACAGAACATACAAGGGTATCGAAATTGCGTTCCTCGCTATCCCATGCACAGACAAGACACAACATTACAATACAGTTTACAATAAAGTCTCCGTATTGTGGTCTGCAATCAGAATATGCATTTATGCATTTTTACACCCATTTTTAAAGCAATTAAGGCAGTATTTTCCTGAAATTAATATTAAGAAAACATCAATAGAATTCAAAAACATTCAATGAAACATTCAACTTTGGGGTTTCCGGTTTGGCAAATGGCGGACTAGACGTGAAATCAGATGCTCCCAGTCATTAAAGTGATTATACTTTTCAAAGCCAAAATTCAAATTAATAGCCAAAAGAGGAATGAATAAGGCTAAGAAAGAAACAGAAACAAAAAGAGCGAGGAAAAATGGGAAATAAAAAAGAAGACGTTGTCGAAGACAAAGCAAGTATAGATGACATGCTAGCTAGCATGAAGATCGGCTTCAACGCCCTGGGTAAGCAAATTGCGTACAATAGAGAGGAAATAGAAAAGAAATGAAAGACATTCTAGAAAGCATTCAAAACATTGGAGGTAAGAACTTGTCACTTTCAAAGAGGAGATAGGTAAACGATTCGAAACTATAGACATGGGAATGAAAGTGCAAGGCATTAAAGATTTACAAGATCACGTGATGGAAACTGAAGAGTGGAATACAGATTTGAAAGAAATTCTTGCCTCCTCTTTAAAGCAGCAAAGGAAGTTACAGCAGAAAGTGACAGACTTCGAATGGAGATCGAGAAAAAATAATATAAGAATTTGGGGAGTTGTTGAGGGCGCGGAGAAAGAGTCAACACTAATGGTTGTTGAAAGGCTGCTCTGTGAAAAGCTTGATATCACGGAAGACACTAGCCTACAAATACACAAAATGCAAAGTAGCATATGAGACACAATTTGATAGCTTAAAAGAATAAGAGGAAAAACACAAAGCTAAAGGTGATCCAGAGATACTTAGACAACTGAAAGAGACAACGACTAAAATTGATGATATACTATTGACAGAAGTCGAAAAGAAGGCAAAATTCATCAAACAAACTTACTATGAAGGAGGCGCTAAAGCCAGCAGATTACTGGCTAGGCGTATAAGGAAACAACAAGCATTGAACACAATATACAAAATTAGAGACCCCCGCACAAACGACTTGATAACTGAACCATGTAGAGTATTTAGGGATTATTACCAAACTTTATATACACAGCCATCAATGGCAGGCAAACAAGAAATGAGAAACTTTCTACGTAGATAGGTTGGATCTACCTTCAATAGGAGAGAAACCAAATGAGTTGTTGACTCAAGAAATCACAGAAGAAGAAATGGAAGGGGCAAATGTTTTATAAAACATTAAGACTACAGGCAACCCCTATATTGCTGGCTTCATTTAGTTACACAATTGAAAAAGGGAAGATCCCACCGTCATGGAAGGAGGCCATGGAAGGAGGCCATTATTACGACTATACCAGAGTCACATTCTCAATTGTCGTTGTTTTCATATTTCATTATGACAATATAACGTTATTATAGAATTATATTAAGATCATTATTTTGTGTATGTAACCCAGCCACTAGGGAGCACAAGCCAGTGTTTTTTTAGTGCCGGTCCCAAGCCCGGATAAATGGTGAGGGTTGTGTCAGGAAGGGCATCCGGCGTAAAAACATTTTGCCAAATCAATGATGCGAGTCAATAAAAAGATTTCCATACCGGATCGGTTGGGGCCCGGGTTAACAACGACCGCCAACAGTGCTGTTAACCTACAGGGTACTGCTGGAAATTGGACTGTTGGTCAAAGACAAAGAAAAAGAAGAGGAGGGAGATTGATTAAGACAAAGAGGGAAAAAAGGAAGGTTAGAAGTGTTGGTCTGAAAGTGGGAACCCTGAATGTAGGTACAATGACAGGGAAAGGTAGGGAGCTAGCTGACATGATGGAGAGAAGAAGAGTGGATGTGTTGTGTGTACAGGAGACCAGGTGGAAGGGCAGCAGGGCTAGAAATATTGGGGGAGGGTTTAAGTTATTCTACCATGGATTCGATGGGAAGAGAAATGAAGTGGCCAAGGCCAAACAAAAGGCATACGAGGAGTTGTACAAGAGGTTAGACACGAAGGAAGGAGAAAAAGAGTTATACAGATTGGCAAGGCAGAGAAACCAATCTGGGAAGGATGTGCAGCAGGTGAGATTAATTAAGGACAGAGATGGAAATGTCATCACCTGTGAGGAGCGTGTGCTGGGAAGATGGAGGGAGTACTTTGAGGAGTTGTTAAATGAGGAAAATGTTAGGGAGCGTAGGAATGAGGAGCCAGCTCCCAACAGGGAGAAGGTCGATCAGATTAGAAAGGATGAAGTTAGAAAAGCTCTGAAAAGGATGAGGAGTGGAAAGGCAGTCCGTCCCGATGACATACCAGTGGAGGTATGGAAGTGCTTGGGGGAAGAAGCGGTGAGTTTTCTCACTCAGTTCTTCAATAGAATTTTGGAAACCGACAAGATGCCTGACGAGTGGAGGAAAAGTGTTCTCGTGCCAATTTACAAGAAGGGTGATGTGCAGAGCTGTAGCAATTACAGAGGGATAAAGTTGATGAGCCATACCATGAAGATTTGGGAAAGAGTAGTTTAGGCTCGGTTGAGGAAAGAGGTAGAGATTTGCGAACAACAGTATGGTTTTATGCCAAGAAAGAGTACCAGAGATGCAATATTTGCTTTGAGGATGTTGATGGAGAAGTACAGAGAGGGTCAGAAGGAGCTTCATTGTGTTTTTGTGGATTTAGAAAAGGCCTATGACCGGGTTCCAAGGGAGGAACTGTGGTTTTGTATGAGGAAGTCGGGAGTGGCTGAGAAGTATGATAGACTGGTGCAGGATATGTATGAGAACAGCACAACGGTGGTGAGGTGTGCTGTTGGAAGGACAAAGGACTTTAAGGTGGAGGTGGGACTTCATCAAGGATCTGCCC
>JAFBJS010002462.1:66973-143591 GCA_016785265.1 Paraplagusia blochii
TCAGACAGGAGTCTCCATGGACAATGATGTTTGCAGATGACATTGTGATTTGCAGTGAGAGCAGGCAACAGCTAGAAGAGAACCTAGAGAGGTGGAGGTTTGCACTGCAGAGAAGAGGAATGAAGGTCAGTCGTAGCAAGACCGAGTACATGTGTGTCAATGAAAAGGAGAACAGTGGAGTGGTAAGGTTACAAGGGGCAGAGGTGGAGAAGGTGGAGGAGTTCAAATACTTGGGCTCAACTGTTCAGAGCAGTGGAGACTGTGGAAGAGAGGTGAAGAATAGAATACAGGCAGGATGGAACAACTGGGGAAAGGTCTCTGGGGCTGTCTCTTATACACATCTAGATGTGTATAAGAGACAGGGCATACTGACCACACAGATCACTGATCCAAAAAGACAAATAAGGTTATATTGGGAGAAGAATGCTAGACATGGAGCTACCAGGTAAGAGACGAAGAGGAAGGCCAAAGAGGAGATTTATGGATGCAGTGAAGGAGGACATGGAGGTGGTTGGCGTTGGAGTTGAGGATGCGCAGGACAGGGTGAGATGGAAATTATTGACTCGCTGTCGCAAACCCTGAAAAATGGAATAAGCCGAAATGAGAAGAAGAAGAAGATTTTGTGTATGTGCATACCCACACATACGTACTTATATATCTACATACAAACACACCCAGATCTACATATGCCTGCGCGTATACACACACCTATACACATATATAGGCACAGATATGTCTAAACAGTATGTTGGTTATTCACATACATATACACACAACATACATACACGTTACCTTAGCCAACGTATATCCATTACATGAGTGTACCCACACACACATATATATATAAATATATATAGATGTATACTCACATGCATCTACACATACAGCTAAAATAACCCATTGTGCGATGTGCGGCACATATGGTGTACAAATACATTTACGGTGTAGAAGGTACAGAATCTCATCCTCCACGCCGACCTCCGCTCTGTACGCAAACTGCAGTTGGTCTTGGGCATGTTGCACCTCTGGCCTGAGGTGGTTCAGGAAGAGCCGCTCCAGGGTCTTCATCAGGTGAGAAGTCAGTGCTACTGGCCGGGCCGGTTCTTTTTGGGAACAGAAACGATGCAGGACGTCTTACAGATGGTTGGCACTCTCCAAAGCTGAAGACTTAGGTTGTAGACCCGTTGGAGTGGTTCGCCCAGTTCAGCTGCGCAGGTCTTCAGGAGTCACGGACACACCTTGCCCGGGCCTGCTGCCTTCCGGGTCCGAAGCTTCCTCAGTTCTCGCCTCACCTGATCAGTTGTAATGACAGGAAAATGTGATGAGAGCGGTTGAGATGTAGTGGGTGGGGGGAAGAACGAGGGGGAGTGTGGAGGTGAGAGAGGAAGAAAGGGGAGGGAGGATATGACAGGAGAGCACAGGGGGTGGAGGGAGAGATGGGTAGAGGGGGAAAGAGGTGAGATAGGGGAAGTCAGGGGGAAAGAAGGAGAGGAGGGGGGAGGAGGGGGAATTGGATTGTTGTCGTGAAGGTGTTGGCGAGTTCCAGTTGTGCAGCCTGGTGGTGAAGATGATGATGATACTGACAGAGGTGGGGGGAGTTGTGACGAGGATGGGCCTGGATGGTCAGCCACTACTGGAGGGGGTAGTGGAGACTGCAGTGAGAGCATGGACGAAGGGGGGGCTGGGGTGATTGAACCGGTTGAAGAAGTTGTTCAACCCACTTTGGAAGTTTTTCAGGTTATAGGATAAACTGGTCAAAAAGTGAATTAATGCCATTAAAAGACAATGATATTTCAGCCTTGCAAAGGTTCCCCTTTAAGATATCACCGCAAGAATTGACATACTAAGGGATCAGAGTCACAGGGACTTCCACTTGCTTTTTAAGTACAACTTTCCTCCACTAATGTCTAAGCTACAGAAAAATATTGAATTTTGGAAATCACTGCCCATTTCATTAGCAGGAAGAGTTAATGCGATAAAGATGGTCTTTCTCCCACAAATTCTATATCTGTTTCAAAATATTCCAATTTTTCTCCCTAAGAAATTCTTAAAAAAACTGGATGCACTTATTAACCCATTTTTGTGGGTCTACAAAACACCTAGAATAAAAAAAAGCACATCTTTGCAAACTGAAGTCAGAAGGTGGCATGGGCCTCCCAGAATATTTTTATATTATCAAGCTTGTGCTCTTTGCATTATTATATCGTGGCTGGATCTCACTTTTACAGACCCAACCTGGATTGCTATGGAAAGAGCGGACTGTGCGCCATATGATATAGGCACATTGGTGCTAGCACCAATAAAAATTCAGAAGGAGTGCTACAGACATAATTGTCTACAATGCCATTCGTATAAGGCAGCAAATAAAGTCTACGTTTAACGCTAAGTGACTGTCATTTCAGCTACCTATAGCTAGAAACCCATCTTTCACTCCTTCTTGTATGGATTCTGCTTTCTCACAATGGAGAGAGCTGGGCATTTGGAACATTAGGGACCTTTTCTTGAATGACAACTTTGCCTCTTTTGCTCAGCTTCAAAATCAATATGGTCTAAATACGAATATTTTTTTTTAGATCTACAGATGAGGGACTATGTAAGGACACATGTGCCTAAACTGGATGATGCAGTACCCACAACTTTGGATGTGTTGCTTACACTTGGAGGTAGAACCAAACATTTAATTTCCACACTGTACTCTGCTTTATTACATAAGTCTTTACCTACCAACCTAATCTACTCAGGGGATTAAAACTCTCTGGGGAAAAGAGTTTGGGGAGGAAAAAACAGATGAACTTTGGGAAGATGCTTTGGAGAACATACATAAGTGTTCTGTTCACACAAGACAATGCCTTATTCAGTTCAAGGTAAAGCACCTTGCAAAAAAAAGTAAAAAAAAAAAAAAGTTTAACTCTTTTCCTAGACCTCAACAGATATTATAATCATATATGTCAATATCAGTAAATAAATAAATTTTACAGTTTTGCAAGAAGAGCAAGTCCCCTTCTGAGCCGATTACTACGCCTAGAAAGGATACGAAACTTGCTATCAAACAGACTTTAAACAATTTGAAAAGATATGCTACCCCCTCTTCCAGCATATCCAGTGATTAAGTTGTGCAATTCACAATATGTATTTAACTTATTTGCCTCAACAGTTACATACTAATGAAGTCCCAGGGAGATTGCGTGTAGGGGTGTAGGGTGGGATCAGGGTTTAATTGTTGTTCACTTTGTTTGTGTATGACTTAAAAACAAAATAAATGAATGTACATGAATGTTTAAGATGCAATTTTCAATAACAAAGATTTGAAATAATGATCAAAGACGTTGGGGCTTGTTTGGGATTGGCCCTTTTCATTTTGAATGGCTACTGACCTGGCCTGTGATTCATCAATCAACTGAATTCAACAATTACTGATCTGACCTGTACAGAACGGATATGGCCGGATATTGGCCAAAGATCACTGACCTAGTCTTATGATTGGTTCAAGGTCACTAACCTGGACTCTGATTGGTAAAAGGTCTGATTGGTAAAAGATCTGGCCAGTGATTGTTTGAAGTATCCAGACCTGCTTTGTGACATTTTTACTGGTCAGAACTCACTGATCTAGCTTGTGATTTTTCAAGTACTATATGTGTTGCCTAGGATTCGTCAAAGGTCATTGATATGGCCTGTGATTGGCAACGGATTACGGGGCTGTGATTGACCAAAGGTCACCAATCTGCACTATTATTGATCATTGACTAGGATCTCTCCTCCAAATAGTGAAAGATCAAAGACCTTGTCTGTGATTGGTCAGCCACTTTATATAAGATTAATCAAAGATCACTAATTTTGCCTGTGATTGGTGAAAGACACAAGACAGTGTTTTTTAGTGCTAGTCCCAAGCCCAGATAAATGGTGAGGGTTGCGTCAGGAAGGGCATCCGGCAAAAAATCAATGTGCCAAATTTTACTGTTGGTCCAAGACAAAGAAGAAGAGGAAGAAGATTGAAAAGTGGAAGGTTAGAAGTGTTGGTCTGAAAGTGGGAACTCTGAATGTAAAAACAATGTCAGGGAAAGGTAGGGAGCTAGCTGACATGATGGAGAGAAAAGAGTGGATGTGTTATGTATGCAAGAGACCAGGTGAAAGGGCAGCAGCTCTAGAAATATTGGGGGAGATTTAAGTTATTCCATGGATTAAATGGGAAGAGAAGTGGATTAGGGGTGATCATCATGGAAAAGTATGCTACAAATGTAGTGGATGTGAAACAAGTGTCAGGTTGATGTGTGTTGAGGTAGAGATAGAAGGAGTGATGTTGAATGTTGTCAGTGGTTATGCTCCAACAGATAGGCTGTGAGTTAGCAGAAAAGGGGAAGTTTTGGAAAGAGCTAGATTTGGTTGTAGAGAGCATCCCCAGGGAGGAGAGAGTTGTGATTGGAGGAGTTTTTAATGGCCATGTAGGAGAAGGGAACAGAGGGGATGAGGACCGGGTGTTTTTGGAGACAGACAAGATGCCTGACGAGTGGATGAAAAGTGTTCTTGTGCCAATTTACAAGAAGAGTGATGTACAGAGTTGTAGCAACTACATGATAAAGTTGGTGAACCATACCATGAAGATTTGGGAAAGAGTAGTTGAGGCTAGGTTGAGGAAAGAGGTAGAGATATGCGAACAATAGTATGGTTTTATGCCAAGAGTACCACAAAAAGTACCAAAAAGTACCACAGATGCAATATTTGCCTTGAGGATGTTAATGGAGAAGAGAGGGTCAGAAGGAGCTTCATTGTGCTTTTGTTGATTTAGAAAAGGCCTATGACAGGGTGCCAAGGGAGGAACTGTGGTTTTGTATGAGGAAGTCAGGAGTGGCAGAGAAGTATGTCAGACTGGTGCAGGATATGTATGAGAACAGCACAACTGTGGTGATGTGTGCTGTTGGAAGAACAGAGGACTTTAAGGTGGAGGTGGGACTTCATCAAGGATCAGCCCTGTGCCCCTTTTTGTTTGCTCTGGTGATGGACAGATTGACAGATGAGGTCATATATGTGGTCTCCAAGACAATGATGTTTGCAGATGACATTGTGATCTGCAGTGAGAGCAGGCAACAGCTAGAAGAGAACCTAGAGAGGTGGAGGTTTGCACTGGAGAGAAGAGGAATTTAGGTCAGTCGTAGCAAGACCGAGTACATGTGTGTGAATGAAAAGGGGAGCAGTGGAATGGTGAGGTTACAAGGAGCAGAGGTGGTGAAGGTGGAGGAGTTTAGAAACCTAGGCTCAACTGTTCAGAGCAGTGGAGACTGTGGAAGAGAGGTGAAGAATAGAGTGCAGGCAGGATGGAACAACTGGAAAAAGGTCTCAGGATTGATTTGTGATAGAAGAGTGTCAACTAAGGTGAAGGTCAACTAAGGTGAAGGGAAAGGTTTACGGGACAGTTGTGAGACTCAGGACGATACCAAAACACGCTGTTTGTAATGGCTGCAAATCAAAAGTAAGCCGTTGAGGGTCAACGACTTAGACGTTTCAAACAACGAACTTAATACTGAACTTAGAAAAGAAGCACCTGTTTTTTTTTTAGCAAATATAAAGAGGAGATGGCTGCTGAGAGGAGCGGCGGAGTCTCAGCAACCCCAACAATCCTCCAGCGTGGCTTCTACGTTCGACATGAGTACTGAGAAGTCCAAAGCCACTCGTAGAAAATTAAGCGTGGTTCAGGATAAATGCATTGTAAACCTGGTGAAACACTTGAGTCCACAGTACAGTTGTACAAGTAGGCGGTACTTTTCTGATTCAGCGCTGCCAGAGAGCATTCCAAGCCATTTACGCAAATTGCTTGAAGACACCAAGTAGTTTTACCATGGACATTTGGACTTCAAACGTGAGCTCAGTGTCAACATTGAGCCTTACAGCTCAATGGCTGGATGATGATTGGGAGCTACATGAAGTTCACCTCCACTGTGTTGTGTGTTGAAAATAACAGCTCAGGGCTCAGGGGCCACTGTTAAAACTATTCATTATTTTTGATGTTTTATCCTCATAACACAATAATTCCATCAAAAATGCTATAGTTAGATTAACTCTATTTATTTTACTCATATAATAAATATGAATATCAATAAATGTTAGTTTGTTTTATTTTAATAATTGTAGGCTGTGTTGAACTGCAGGGTATTGTACTATGTGGCTCAGATAAGGGGGGGAAAGGAGAGTTGCATATTAGTGAGGTTTGAAGAGGACTGTATTTTATCTCCATAGTAAGGTCTGAAATTACAGGAGGCCTTTAATTTCCATCCCATTTTGTTTTGTTTTTTTCTTGAACACTCAAAATAAAAAATAACACCAAATATTGTACAGCAGTGTGGTCACATGGTGCATCATTCTCTCCAGGATGCGCTTCAAGGAAAATAAACATTCATTCTCATATTGCTTATTTATTTTAATAATAGGTAATATAGCTAATATACTGAGAGCCTATGTTGCCTCATATTAGTTTTATATAAGGCTTTTAATTTTTTTTTGACTCCAAGCAGGTATGATTTCTGTGTTTTTGGACCAATATGGCTCTTTGAACATTTTGGGTTGCTGACCCCTGCCTTAACCACTAGGCTACCAACTGCCCTCGGGATCAAAGCTCACTGATTTGGCCCTTGATTGGTCAATGACTAAAAACCCTGCCTTTGATTGGTAACACACTATGTGAATGCATGTTAATCGGTCCAAAATCACCGACCCAACCTGTGTTTGGTAAAAAATAACCACAAATTAATGTTTAATATTGCCATAAGTGTGCTATTTTGTAATGTGTTTATTGAATTTATTCTATTTCCAGGACCAAGTGCACTCTCGGTCAGCTTAAAGCAGTGAAGAAGTCATTGCCCGTCGGAAATCATCAATCTGTCAAGAACAAAAATTTCTAAGTGACGTATAACCGATTTTGTGCAACAATCACTTTTAAATTAATTTTGAACAATTTGTATGCAAATGTAAAAGTAATGTTTTTAAATTGTGATGTGTGTTAAAATATGCTTGGTTGGCCAATTATGATTTTTTTTATCTAATTTTCATTTCTGATAATTGTTTTTTGAAAAGTTACAGCTTTGTGTGTAATTACATGTCAAAAATCAGCACCTGAGGCTCTGAAACACGAATGTGACTACGCTTAAATTCCATCAAGCACAGTGTTAGTAACCACAAACTAATGTTTTATATTGTTGCGTGCTGAGTTTATTACATTTATTTTTTAGGAATACAATCACTCTCTGCAGCAATACAAACTGGACCAACGGCAGTTGTAGAACTGCTGCCCAAAGTGCAATCTTTGCTGGCTTACAACAATGACAAGCAGCTGTTGCTCTGTGGCTATCCTGAATCTCATGAATCTGCCAAAAAAGTATTTTTTCTAAGTGATGACCTTTTAGTGCAACAATCACTTTTAAAATATTTTCTCATCAATTTTTGCAATTTAAAAGTGTTGTTAGAAAAACGTAACAGTGTCAAAAATGAACGTCTCTCAGTCTCAGTCAGAAAAACATGATTCTGATAACACATCAGCTCAAGGTAATTTTCTATGATTCCATTTTATGGTGAAACATAAAATGGAAACAGTTGTTTGTCACTGCTTTAAGCTGGCAAAGAATGCACTTGGGGCGGAGGTTGTCCTTGAGGCGTCCCGACTGCACTGCTCCATAGAGTTATTGTATGCCTCATAAGTTAATGAAATCAGTAAGCCCAGCCCACATTACTATATACACAGTATATAAAATATTAGTTTTTGGTAACACACACTGTGCTTGATTGATTTATAAGTGGTTAGTTTTGTGGTTTAACACCCTCAGCAGCTAACATGCTATCGAGCAGACAGGAAACCTGTGGACGGAGGAAAGACCCAAGGCGGTGGGGTCTGTGTTTACATCCGTGACGATTTGTGCCGGGATACTACAGTAGTATGCAGACACTACTGTCTGCAGATCACTGGCTGAGATCATGATCTTGAAGTGTGGTCCTTTCTACCTGCCATGGGAGTTTACAGCGATTCTACTCGTCGCGGTTTACATTCCTCTAACTAACAACAACAGGAACTGGATCATAGCACTAAATGAACTCTACCATGCCATAAGTGAACAATGAACAGCACACCCAGATGGTTTTATTATCATGGCCGGCGATTTCAACCACGCCGATGAGAAAACTGTACTTCCTAAATTTCACCAACATGTACGGTTTCCGACAAGGGGAGACATCCTGGACCTTGTTTACACCTCCCAGAAAAGTGCATACAAAGCTGCCCCTCTCGCCCACAGCGGACTCTTGACCACATCACTACTATGCTAACGCCGGCATACCGACAGAGAGTGAAGGCTGAAGGTTAAAGATGTCTTCACAGCCATCTTTAACATCTCACTTGAACAAGCCATCGATCCATCATGTTTAAAAGCTGCCACCATCATCCCAGTGCCGAAGAAACCATCTACATCCTGCTTCACCGACTACCGCCCCATAGCACTGACACCCATCATCATGAAGTGATTTGAACGGCTAGTCAAATCACACATTGAAACTATCCTACCACCCACCCTAGACCCATACCAGTTCGCATACCGCTGCAACCGCTCACAGAGGATGCAATCTGCTCTGCTCTCCACTCAGCCCTCACCCAACTGGACAAAAAAGATGATTGAATACCATTCGTAAATCAACAACTCATCAGCAAACTGGACCAGCTCAGTCTCGGCACCCCCTCTGCAGCTGGGTGCTAGACTTCCTCAGAGGGCGACCACAAGCAGTACGTGTCGGTAGCAACACCTCGAGCACCATCACCCTGAGCACAGGAGCCCCCGAAGGCTGTGTACTCAGCCCTCTGACCACCCTACTGACACACAACTGCACAGCAACCCACAGCTCCAACCAACTTGTGAAGTTTGCGGACGACACAACTCTGGTGGGCCTCATCATTAGAGGAGACGAGACTCATTACAGAGGTAGATCTTCTTACGACGTGGTGCAATGACAACAACCTCGTGCTGAATGTCGGCAAAACAAAGGAAATTGTCATCAACTTCCAGAGAGGCCACAGCGAACACCCCCCACTGATGCCGCTGTGGACAAAGTGAGCAGCACCAAGTTTTTTTGGGTGCACATCAATGAAGACCTCTCCTGGACAACCAACACCACAACACTGGCAAAGAAAGCTCAACAGCGCCTCTACTTCGTGCGGAAACTAAAACTAGCAAGTGCATCACCATCCATCATGACCATTTTTTATAGAGGAACCATCAAAAGCATCCTTTCAAGCTGTATCACTGTGTGGGGCGGCAGCTGCACTAACTACAACAGGAAAACCCTGCAGCGCATAGTGAATACACCTAGGAAGATCACTGGTGCACCACTTCCCTAACTATTGGACTTATACACCACGCTCCTCAATCGCAAAGCCATCACAATTGTGACGACACCCACGGTGCACACAGCCTGTTCAGCCTCTGGGAGGCACTACAGGAGCTTCTCATCTCACTAACAGCTTCATCCACCAAGCTGTCAGATTGTTGAACTCTCTCTCCTCTCCACCCACACTCATCACTCCCACTCCCACCCTTCCCCACAAACACACACACAGCGCACCTTAATATGAAACTGTTTATTGAACTTTTTCTTGCACTATAACCATCTGTACCTGTACCTATGACCTCTTTGCACAACCAACACCTGCACTGTTGTAATATAATTTTATGTGATGAAGTGCACTATTTTACATAATTTTCTACCGATTATTTATTTTATTTTAGTATATATTATGACATGACTGTAAACTCCTATTCTACTCATCTGGTCAACTGTAATGCACACTATCCATCTATTTATTTATATAAAGCTGACCTTGACCTTGACCTTAGACCCTCATTTCTGATACTTTGGTTGATAGCACACCAAGCTGTAACCTTTCCAAAAATAATTATCAGAAAAAACATTTAAAGTCAAAATCTGCCAAAGTTGATATATACATATCTCAGCCTAAGAAGCACATGGCACAATATAAAAGACAGAATTAAAGAATTACCCTTCAGCTGATATGTTATGTGAAATATTTAGGTTTTACAGATTCTTACAGAAGATATTGCGTATAGTCGAGAAGCAACGGCTGCTTCTTGCTGCTTTATGCAGTCAAAAACTGTACTTGGGGCGGCAGTTGTCTCTGAGGCGGTATCTGTGTCACTGCTCCATATAGTGATTATATGCCTGAAAAGTTAATAAATTCAGTAAAAACAGCGCACATCATCATACACACATCAACATAAGTAACATACACTGTGCTTGAATTATTTATACGTAGTTAGTTTCATGGTGTAACAGCCTTAGACCCTCATTTCTGGCACTGGTTAATAACACAAGAAGCTGTAACTTTTCAAAAAATAATTATCAAAAAATATTTGATGTCAAAATCAGCAAAGTTGATCATATATTGGCCTGAGAAGCACATTTTGACCCCTGTCACATTATAAAAGACAGAAACAAAGAATTACCCTTCAGCTGATGTGTTGTCCAAATCATGCTTTTCTAGCTGGGAGACATTCCTTTCGACATTGTTACATATTTCTAACAACACTATTAAAATTGCATAAAATGACGAGAAAACAGCTTAAAAGTGATTTTAACACAAATGGGTCACACTTCATGCGAAAATATTAAGGTTTTACAGATTCAACAAATTAAGGTTGGCAAAGGTGCAACGGCTGTTGTCACTGCTTTAAGCCAGCAAAGAGTGGGCAGCAGTTGGGGTTGAGGCGTCCCGGCTGCACTGCTCCATAGAGTTATTGTATGCCTGATAAGTTCAAAAGTTCTGTAATTACAGCCCAAATCATTATACACACAGCAATATCCCTCTGTTGAGAGAGGGTTTCTCCAGGTTGACGTAGATGGCTTTCTTCACTCCTCTTTGAAACCATCTGTCTTCTCTGGCCAAGATTTTGACATCTTCATCCACACATCTGTGTCCCTTCTCGTCCAGGTGTAAATGAACCGCAGAGTCCTGTCCTGATGAGTTGGGTCTTCTGTGTTGTTGCATACGTTTACAGTGGTTTTTCAGTTTCACCAATGTAGAGGTCAGGGCAGTCCTCTTTGCACTGTACTGCATAAACAACATTGCTCTGTTGACCTTTGTCTTAACGTACCACCAACTCATGGACCATTTACCTTTTATGGACCACTTACCACCTATGAACCAGAACTTGTTATTTGTGTAATGTGTGCAAATTGTGAAGCGAGAAGTGGTGACAAAAATCTCCTTCAGTCAGAAATTACAAATTTATTCAAATGATTTTATTGATCAGTGAAGCAGCACATAAGCAATCTCAATCCAATGTAATTATCAAGAAAAAAACAACAATAATAAGTCAAAAAATTCTTATAATATTAATGTGCTAAGGCATTTTCTGATAAGCTGACCCTGCTGTGTCCTTATCAGCGGATTGGAAGAGGGGGAGAAATACAGTGTCCTTGGCCGGGGACACACTGTACTTGGTTGAGTTTCACGGCTGCGGCCGAGTCAGACGCTTCCTTCTTGGGCATATACTGGGCCGAATCCCCGAAGGGGTTGCTCTCTTTAGGTTGACCATCTATTTGAACTAACTATTCTGATTGCAATATGGCAAACTGTATCGTGAACTGTATTGTAATGTTGTGTGTATTGTGATGTTGTCTGTGCATGGGATAGCGGGGAACGCAATTTCGATAACCTTGTGTGTTCTGTACATGTAAAGGTATTAACAATAAAGCTGACCTTGACCTTGACCTTAGACCCTCATTTCTGATACTTTGGTTGATAGCACACCAAGCTGTAACCTTTCCAAAAATAATTATTCCTTCTTCTTCTTCCTTCCTTCTTGGGCCTATACTGGGCCGAATCCCCGAAGGGGTTGCTCTCTTTAGGTTGACCATCTATTTGCACTAACTATTCTGATTGCAATATGGCAAACTGTATCGTGAACTGTATTGTAATGTTGTGTGTATTGTGATGTTGTCTGTGCATGGGATAGCGGGGAACGCAATTTCGATAACCTTGTGTGTTCTGTACATGTAAAGGTATTAACAATAAAGCTGACCTTGACCTTGACCTTAGACCCTCATTTCTGATACTTTGGTTGATAGCACACCAAGCTGTAACCTTTCCAAAAATAATTATTCCTTCTTCTTCTTCCTTCCTTCTTAGGCCTATACTGGGCCGAATCCCCGAAGGGGTTGCTCTCTTTAGGTTGACCACCAGCCGCCGTGGCAGGCAATGAGAAGTGGTGGAGTGTGCGTGATTCCAATTCTTTGTGAGGGCGGGGCAGTGGTTAGCACACAGCTGCAGCTGAGAGAGCAGGTGAGTGGCGAGGCTGATGCTGCACTGTGCACAGGTGATGACACTTCCACTAATTGTTCCTCTCCTGTCATAAGTAGGAGCCGGGTTCACAGGAGGGGGAGATGACAGACAAACAAAGAAGCATTCTGTGTGGGACTGGACAGGGCAGAGACTGAGTTCTGTGTGTCTGTGAGGCTGACAAAGCTGTGCAGCCGGGCAACTGTTTGTCTATAACTGAAAATAAAGCTCTGTGTTGAACTTTATCTGAGTGATTGGTGTTCAGAGGACTCACTGACTTCTACAATTGGCGCCCAACTAGCCTGAACACCATGACAGAAAGGCAGTTAGAAATGCTAACGCAATTAATGCGGTGGCCATGCACCAGGACCAAGTGGTGGCTCACCAGCAGCAGGTGGCAGAGGTGCGCGCACAGCTTGGGGTCCTCGCCCAGCAGTTGACCAGGGCAAGGCAAGAGACGTCATCTCCGACAGCAGGGGTCTCCCTGGCGGGCTTTACCCTTCAGCGGATGACGGAGATGGATGACCCGCAGTCTTTTTTGGATGCCTTCACCACGACTGCAGCGGCGTGTGGCTGGCCAGAGGAGGAGTGGGCGGTTCGTCTGCTGCCGCTGCTCTCCGGAGAAGCCCAGACTGCGGCGTTAGCCCTGCCGGCGGCCTCTAGGGGGCGTTACCAAGACGTCAGGAAAGCAGTTCTGGATCGCCTGGGCTACTCCCCCGAGGACCACCGACGTCGTTTTCGGGGAGCGAGGATGGGAGAGGCAGACCGTCCCTTCACCTTTGCCCAGCAGTTGCGGGATTCAGCCGCCAGGTGGCTGCAGCCGGGGGACTCAGCAGGCGAGGCGCGGATGCTGGAACGTGTGGTGCTAGAGCAGTTCATTGGGGGGCTTCTGCGACCATCTATGGACTGGGTCCGGTGCCATCGGCCACGCAGCCTGCAGGAGGCGGTTACCCTGGCAGAGGACCATCTTGCGGTTTATTTCCAGAGGATCATCTTGCGGTTTATTTTCTACAGCCAGGAGCGCAAGCCACGACGCTGAGGGTCTGCCCCACTCCGAAGCCACGACGGAGGACAGCGCCCTCTCACGTGACCACTGAGTCTCTCCAGTACCAGGCCGAGCAGAAAATCCCCTCTAAGATTTCCTCTTCTCTTCGCATACAGGTTCCGGGTTCCTGCAGTGCCGTATCAACCCCACAGGGAGCCGCTCAGACGCCTGGGCAGGAGCGTTGGGGGGGCGGACAGCTGGGTCGCGTGCCGCGAAATGGTCCATCATTGGAGGTTGGGCAGGTGATCCAGGTGGACGGAACCCCAACGCTCCTGCCCCTCCCCCGATCCAGAGGGACATACAGCGTTCCGGTAAGGATCCAGGGGTGTATACATCAGGCAATCTTGGATTCAGGCTGTCAGCAGTCTCTGATCCATGCAAGCCTGATTCCACCCGGGGCTTTTGATAGACAGGCTGTGGTGAAGGTAAAGTGTGTGCACGGTGATGTCCACCGGTACCCGGTTACAGCTGTTACGATTCGCTGTGACGGGAAGGAGTGGCGCGTCAGTTTTGCGGTCAGCTCCAGGCTTTCACACACTAGTATTGGGAACTGAACTGATTGGCTGGGTTTTGCAAAACTACTCGGGACTGGTACACAGTCGTACAGAAATGATAATGTAGATGCAGTGCTCACTGCAACCTCAGCGGGAGCGTGCGGAGCCAGTGGCAGCGGCTCGGCGCGCGCCTGTGTTCAGTCCCGCTGAGGATTTTCCATTAGAGCAGGCACGTGATGACACCTTACGCGCTGCTTTTGATCAAGTAAAAAAAATTGATGGCCAGCTTGTGAGACCTGGGTCTGCCTTATCATTTCCGTATTTTATTATGATCAGGGACAGATTGTATAGAGTGTGCCAGGAGACGCGTGGCGGCGGCACGTGCACCTAGCTGTTGGTGCCGAGGTGTCACCGGGAGGTTATACTCCAGGCAGCTCATCATCATCCAATGGCTGGTCACATGGGCAGCCAGAAAACGCTAGACCGCATCACTGATCGGTTTTACTGGCCTGGTATTCACGGGGATGTGCGCCGGTTCTGCGCGTCATGCCCTGAGTGACAGATGGTAAACCCGCCCGCCACTCCGCGTGCGCCGCTGCGGCCACTGCCGCCATGGAATGGACCACTGCCGTTTCACCGCAGTGCACGTGGGTACCGGTTTGTTCTGGTAGTCATAGACTACGCCACGAGATATCCGGAACCGGTGGCGCTGCGTAATATTTCTGCAAAGAGTGTTGCTGATGCGCTTTTCCAGATCATCTCGCGGGTCGGAATCCCGAAAGAGATTCTGACAGATCAGGGAACATCTTTCATGTCACAGACACTGAAAGAACTGTACCGGTTATTAGGTATCAAGTCTATTCGGACCAGCGTCTACCACCCTCAGACTGACGGGCTGGTGGAGCGGCTGAATAAGACGCTGAAATCTATGATCCGGAAGTTCATTCAAGAGGACAGTCCAAGTTGGGATAAATGGTTAGATCCCCTGTTATTTGCAGTGCGGGAGGTTCCCCAGTCCTCCACGGGGTTTTCCCCTTTTGAACTGTTGTTCGGCAGAAAGCCGAGGGGCGTGTTGGACCTGTTTAAGGAAAGCTGGGAGAAAGGTCCAAGCCCAAGTAAAAATGAAATTCAATACGTTCTGGACCTTAGAGCAAAGCTACACTCACTCGGGCAGGAATCACGGGTTAATTTGCTCAGGGCTCAGGAACGTCAGAAGCGCCTGTATGACGGGAGCTAGACTACGGCACTTTGCACCAGGAGACAAAGTCCTGGTGCTCCTCCAATCTTCAGCATCAAAGCTCCTTGCAAAGTGGCAGGGACCTTTTGTAGTTACACGGAGAGTTGGTGATGTTGATTATGAGGTGGAGCGTTCAGATAGGAGAGGAGATACTCAGACTTATCATTTAAATCTGTTAAAGGGGTGGGTGGAGCCAGAAGCGGTCGCCCTGGTGTCAACGGTGAGAGACGAGGATGAGCTTGGTCCGGCAGTGGGGGCTCCTGGTCCGAGCTCTCCTCTGGGGGACAAATCCCTCACGCCGGCTCAGAAAGCGGACGTGGACAGGCTCCAACAGAAATTTTCTGATGTGTTCTCCTTTCTTCCAGGGCGCACCACTCTCATACAACATCACATAGAAACACCGCTGGGTGTGACGGTGCGTTCACGGCCGTACCGTCTTCCTATGCACAAACGTAAAGTGGTGCAGGAGGAACTAAAACAGATGCTGGAAATGGGAGTTATTGAAGAGTCACACAGCGCCTGGAGCAGCCCTGTAGTTCTGGTGGGTAAGAAAGACGGGTCTGTCCGGTTCTGTGTTGACTACAGGAAAGTCAACGAGGTGTCACGATTTGATGCGTATCCAATGCCCCGGGTGGACGAACTCTCGGATCGGCTTGGTACGGCTCAATTTTATACGAACATTGGATTTAACCAAAGGTTACTGGCAGATTCCCTTATCGCCAGAATCTAAGGAGAAATCGGCGTTCTCCACTCCGTACGGTTTGTACCAATTTGTTACACTGCCATTCAGGTTGTTTGGTGCCCCGGCCACCTTCCAACGCCTCATGGACAGAGTGCTCCGCCCACATGCTGCCTACGCTGCTGCGTATTTGGATGATGTCATCATCCATAGTGGCAGCTGGGCGGAACACATGCAGCACGTAACAGCGGTGTTACAGTCCTTGAGGCAGGCGGGGCTCACGGCCAACCCAGGTAAGTGTGCAGTTGGACGGAGGGAGGTATGGTATCTGTGACACTGCTTGGGGCGGGGTCAGGTGCGTCCACAGCTGGATAAGACAGCAGCGATCGCATCCTGTCCACGTCCCAAGTCTAAAAAAGAGGTCAGGCAGTTCTTGGGGCTAGTGGGATATTACCAACGATTCATCCCACAGTTTGCAGATCTGGCCAGCCCCCTGACGGACCTGACCCATAAGAGTGCCTCAGATCCGGTCCAGTGGACGGAGCCGTACCAGCGGGCGTTTGAACAGCTGAAGCGGGCTCTCTGTGGTAAGCCACTCTTATTTACCCCTAATTTTTCTCTCCCTTTTATGCTGCAGACTGACGTGTCGGGCAGAGGGCTGGGGGCAGTGTTGTCCCAGCGGGTGCGGGGCACCGACCGACCCGTCGTCTACATCAGCCGGAAGCTGTCCGACTGGGAGAGTCGGTACAGTACTGTGGAGAAGGAGTGCTTGGCCATCAGATGGGCGGTCGGCGCCCTGCGTTATTACCTCCTGGGACGCCCTTTCACTCTCTGCTCCGAACCTGGCCTTGCAACCATATAACTTTAAGGTCATTCACAGGCCAGGAGTACAGATAGCGGTGGCGGACTTTCTCTCTCGTCCCCTGACGACTGGGGGGAGGAGGGGGTCGGCGGGGGAGTTTGCTCGGCCGGACAGTCTGCCGGCCTCAGTCCAGCAGTGGAGGTATGTGAGGGCGGGGCAGTGGTTAGCGCACAGCTGCAGCTGAGAGAGCAGGTGAGTGGTGAGGCTGATGTTGCACTGTGCACAGGTGATGACACTTCCACTAATTGTTCCTCTCCTGTCATAAGTAGGAGCCGGGTTCACAGGAGGGGGAGATGACAGACAAACAAAGAAGCATTCTGTGTGGGACTGGACAGGGCAGAGACTGAGCTCTGTGTGTCTGTGAGGCTGACAAAGCTGTGCAGCCAGGCAACTGTTTGTCTATAACTGAAAATAAAGCTCTGTGTTGAACTTTATCTGAGTGATTGGTGTTCAGAGGACTCACTGACTTCTACATTCTTTTTTTCCCTTACTATTTTAACTCAACTTTTAACAGATACCTATTTCTGTTACAATCATTTCACTTTAGACAGATACATTCTTCTGTTATAATGATAAACAACATTTTAGCCATCGCACATTAAACAACAATAAATATTTCATTATTTCACTTCTTTTCATGATTTCATTATCTTAATCTGTCCAGACACAAACATATACAATATATGTGAAAACATTTCATCATCAAAAAGGAATCACATCTTAATATATTTCATTATTTAGATTTAAACTTATCACTCATTGATTTAATATACTCTCGGCTTTTATAGTGATGCATTCCCACGTCACAGCTTTACATCACATTGTTCTTCAACCCAGCATGAAGGACATATCTCAACATTAATTGCCTATTATGATCCCTCAGTTATGACTTTTGGATACTGAGCTCAACCACTCTTAACAACACAGCAATATAACATATTAGTTTGCGGTATCACACACTGTGCTGTGGTTAGTGTAGTGTTTATGATAGCCTAAGACATAATTTCTGATATATTGGTTAAATTCACTGGAAATTTAAACATTTTACAAAAATAATTATCAGGAAAAACCTCTAAAGTCAAAATCAGCCAAAGTTGATCATTATTTGGCTTTAGACGCACATTTTGACACCTGGCACAATATATTAGACGGAAACGTAGATTAATCCATCGATTGTCATGCTTGTCATAAAATAACCCTTGAACTGATGTTTTGACCTAATTACGCTTGTCTGATTAAGAAACATTTATTTGACATTGTTACGTTTTTCTAACAATAGTTCTAAAATTGAAAAAAATAATGGAAAAAAAAGCTTTATTAAATATTAATTTGTGGTAACACACGCTTTGCTTGATTTATTTCATGCGGTTAGTTTCATGGTGTAACAGCCTAAGACCCTAATTTCTGGTACTTTGGTTAATAACACACGAAGCTGAAACTTTTCCTAACAATTATCCGAACAACATTTGAAGTACAAATAAGCCAAAGTTTATCATATCTCTGCTTGTCACTGCTTTTTAGCCGGCAAAGACTGCAATTGGGGCGGCAGTTGTCGTTGAGGCGTCCAGGCTGCTCTGCTCCATAGAGTGATTGTATACATGATAAATGAATAAATTCAGTAAGCAAAGCCCACATCGTTATACACGCAGCAATATAAAATATTCATTTGTGGTAACACACACTTTGCTCTGGTTAGTGTAGTGTTTATCATAGCCTCAAACATTCATTTCTGATATATTGGTTAAATTCAGAGGTTGAATTTGAAAGTTGAAACTTTTACAAAAATAATTATCAGAAAAAACCTTCAAAGTCAAAATCAGCCAAAGTTGATCATATCCCGGCCTAAGAAACATATTTTGACACCTGGCACAATATATAAGACAGAAACCTGGACTTACCCATTGGCTGATGGTCTGTATCATGCTTGTCTTGTCTTGTTTTGACTTGTTTTGTCTTGTCATGCTTGTCATAAAATTACCTTAATGCTGATGTTTTGGCCAAATCATGTTTGTCTGACTAAGAAACAATCATTTGACATTGTTACTTTTTTCTAACAATACTTTTAAAATTGCAAAAAATTATGAAAAAAAAAACAAAAAAGTAATTTTCACTCAAATGGTAAAAAAACTCTATATATTATATTATATATATATTATATATTAAGGTTTTACAGATTCAAGAGATTGCGGATAGTGAGGAGCAACGGCAGTTTCTTGCTGCTTTATGCAGTCAAAAACTGTACTTGGGCCGGCAGTTGTCTCTGAGGTGTTGGTACCGGTTTCACTGCTCCATATAGTGATTTTATTCCTGATAAGTTTATAAATTCAGTAAGCCCAGTGCACATCATTATACACACAGCAATATAAAATATTAGTTAGTGGTAACAAACACTGTGCTGTAGTTAGTGTAGTGTTCATGACAGCTTCAGACATTCATTTCTGATAAATTGGTTAAATTCACAGGAAGTTGAAACTTTTTAGCGAAAATGATTATCTGAAAAAAACCTTTGTAATGGTTGTAGCGAACGCTGAAATATAAACCTCAATTTTGTATATTTATTTATTTATTACATTTAATATTATTTCATGTTTTTGGAAAAATTTTGATTATGTTTTGCATTCTTTGGAAAACATAATCAATAGCAACTCCTAACCTTCTGGTTGGAGGGGCATACGGTATGGACATTTGATTATAATTCTTTGTATATGTATAGGAAATGTTTTGTTGCATTAATATGAATGTAATAAGCTTAGACTTATTACATTCATGGAGACATGGCGTTTTCACTGATGTGTGTTTGCCACCGTGTGTTTCGTTGCAGTGTTCACGGTGGTCTTGGGCGTTTGTAAGACAGAAAATCCCGGTTAAACAGAAAGTTCCCGTAATAAACGTTTGAACCATCAGTCGGAGCGTTGCACTTTTATCCACCAGCAAAGAAAAAGTTGGGAGCAGCTACAGTGAACACGTGCACCGTGTGCCGCTCGGCCGTAGCGAGAGAGCAAGTGGGACATCGTGCGCTGGATGCAAGCTGTGAACTCGTCATGGGCTACGCAGAGATGGACGAGAGGGAGGAAGGAAAGACCGTCGCTGCCTGAAGATGACAGCTCGTCTGCATCGGACTTCAAGTCGTCGACGGCTTCAGGAAGAACTCAGCTAGTCTTTCGACATCGGAAAGCTACCCGGACGGCAACTTCAGTGATATGCAAAACTGGCGTCGGATCTGCTGTTTCCACAAGTCACCACAAGAGAGCAACAGCGTGGTCGTGAGTGGGTTCAGCAAGCCCTTGGCGTTCATGTTTTACCAGTTAATAAGAAACGAACATTATAACTTGTATATATTTAAATAATTGTGATAGGCCATTGTGGGCATATTTTGTTTGAAAGTTTCAGGCCTTTATCAATAGGTAATTTTACATTCCTGTCCTGCTTTTCTTGTTTGGTTTAACATGTGTGTGATTGATATTTGAATTTAATTGTGAGGATTATTTGTAGTATAAAAAAAGGGTTTAAGACTTAATTACTACTTCATAGTGTAAGATATTAAAATAGTTCAGAAAATGGATGAAAGCATAGAGAAGGCTCTTGTATTTGAGGGAGTAATACAGGCTCTTGAAGAAGAAAAAATAGAATTACTAACCAAGTTAGCAGCTGAAACAGATGCAGAATTAAGAGAAGAAATGACAAAACGCCTGACTGAAATTTGCAGTAGTCTGCAAACTCAAAGTGTAGATAGCCAGGAACCAACTTTTCAACCTGAAGAGCTAGTTACTCAACCTAAGCAATCTAGGCGATCAAAAAGAGAACGAAAACCAACTGAAAAGGGGCTGGCCTATGCTAAAGATGAGAGTGCAAAGAAGGAAAGAAAGTTCATGTTAACTTATGTAAGCTTCAAAGGTGAGGTTCAGTACATCAGGAGCACACTTAAAGGAGAGTGTGACAGAGAGAAACTTGAACGTATGATCACTACTTTAGAAGAATATGAGTCACACTTAAGGCAGGTGTATGAAAGCATACGTGCATTGACAACACCAAGTCAAGACATAAGACGGCGAATGGATAGCTGTAGTTCAGTAACTAAAGAAGTAGTTGCTCTGCTCGAAATGCGCTGGTCAGAAGTAAGCAAAGAGTTTAATGCAGTTGTAGTTAAGGAATCACTTTGTAAACTACTTCAGAGAGACGAAGCAAGATTGATATATGGATCCACTGTATTAAGGTCTGGTGCGGATAGCGTTGCAGAAAGTCTGGTTTCAATAAAGAAAGCAGAAACAGCAGCACGCTTAGCCTCAAAACGTGCCGAAATAAACAGAGCCAGTGAAATAGCTGCACAAAGAAAGGAAGTGCTTGAACAGCAAGAAATACTGAAAATGCTGGAAAATCAAAGGGATCTGGAAGCTATGCAAGCTGAATATGACGTTTATGCAGAGGAGGAAACGAAAATGAATGCTGAAATAGGAGTCAAGAAAGAAATAACTCTGCCTCCAAGTCAGCCCCAAAAGGAAAAGACAGAAGTAACTCTGCCAAATAAGCTCCGAACTTGGCATAACACAGCTCCATATGCTCCGATTCCTCAGGGCACATCAGGCACTCCTCATTCTGAAAAACAATCAGAGCAAAAATTGAGTGAAACGTCACTAGTGCAAGCTTTCAAGGATTCTCTGATAATGGCAAGCCTTCCGGCACCTGAGCCATCTGTGTTTACTGGTGATCCTCTCAAATTCACTGAATGGCGAACCAGCTTTAAGGCATTGATTGAAACTTCCTGTACAAACTCAGCACATAGACTGCTTTATCTCAGAAAATACATAAGCGGAGATGCACTGTCTGTGCTAGAAGGAACCTTTTACAGAAGTGATGATGAAGCATATTCACAAGCGTGGGATACACTGAACAAGCGCTATGGCCACCCATTCATAGTGCAAAGAGCCTTCAGAGGTAAACTTAGCCGCTGGCCCAAGATAGGACCAAAAGAGCCACTAAAATTAAGAGTTCAGTGATTTCCTTGTGTCATGCAAAAATGCAATGCCTCACATATCAGGTCTGAAAGTTCTGGATAATTGTGAGGAGAATCAAAGACTGCTCCAGAAACTTCCTGACTGGGCAACAGTTCGATGGAATCGACTTGTTACCAAGGAATTGGATGATGGCAAGCCATATCCAAGCTTCATGCTTTGAAGGGGACAGAGGAGAAAGCAGGCTCAGAAGTGAAACGCATCAAAACCAGAACCCTGGTAACAACAACTAAGGTTACTAAAGGGAAAAGTTACCCAGCTAAGGAGTCAGCAGGCACGACAGTTAATCCATCTGCAGCTCAAACTAAGAAGCAGATAAAATGCATATGCTGTCAGCAGAACCACTTCATTTATAAATGTGAAAGGTTTTCTGCTCTGACCTTTGATGAGAAGAAAGCGTTTGTCAAAACAAACAATATGTGCTTTGCTTGCTTGAGAGTTGGGCATGTTGCAAAGGATTGTCGGAAAAGGACTACTTGCAATGTTTGTAGAAAGAACCATCCAACTCCGTTGCATGACGAACCGGCTCAAGAAGAAAGGCTTGAATCAAGCCAACAGAAAGATAGTTCCTCTACTGCTTTGTGTAGTGTGAACATGACCAATTCTGACTACACATCAATGATAGTCCCAGTGTGGCTGTCTAGTGATGTCAAAAATAGCCCGGAAATCTTGGTGTATGCTTTGCTAGACACACAAAGTAGCAATACCTTTGTTTCTGATGATGTTGGTGAAAAACTTGAGGCACGCACCCAACCTGTTAAACTCAAGTTGTCAACAATGACAGGCAGGTCAGTGGTGAATTGTCACAGAGCCATTGGGTTAAAGGTCAGAGGATAAAGTTCCAAAGAATGCATTGAATTACCACCAGCATACACTCGAGAAGATATCCTGTTGGAGAAGACCAGCATTCCAACTCGGAAAACAGCCAAAGCATGGACACACTTGCTTAGCATAGCTGATGAGATGCCAGATTTACTCGACTGTCCTGCTGGACTGCTAATAGGCTACGATTGTGTCAGAGCTCTAAGGCCAAAGGAAGTCGTGTCAGGAGCTGAGCATGAGCTATATGCAGTAAAAACACACCTCGGGTGGAGTGTGGTTGGTGCCAAAACGCCTACTACTGGTGGACGAACAAATGCTGGATTTTGCTATCGCATCTCTGTGAAAGAAATTCCGCCTGCATGCGCAATTAAGGCACATTTGAGAGATTTTCAGGATATGAATCTTTGGAACAATCTCTCAAGAAGATATTCAGTTCTTGCAAATACTGAATGAGGGAATTCATCACAATAACAATGGACATTTGGAGATGCCTTTACCATTCAGAGAACGACCTCAGCTGCCTAACAATAAACATTTAGCCACAGTTAGGCTGAAACATCTAAAAGGGAAGATGGATAAAAATCCCAAATACAAGTCGGACTATGTACAGTTCATGGGCAATGTTTTCAAAGATGGTGATGCAGAGGAAGTGCATGCAGCACCTAAAGACGGGAACACCTGGTACATACCACACCATGGGGTGTACCACCCGCGGAAGCCAGAGAAGATTAGAGTAGTCTTCGACTGTTCTGCCAAATATGAAGGCACTTCATTGAATGACCACCTCCTCACTGGACCTGATTTAACCAATGCCTTGACTGGAGTGCTGTGTCGGTTCAGACAATATCCAATTGCAATCAACTGCGACGTTGAGAAAATGTTCCATCGCTTTCACGTTACTCCAGAAGATCGGGAATTCATGAGGTTTCTGTGGTGGGAAAATGGGAACACTATGACTGAGCCGAAAGAGTACCGCATGAGGGTACACATTTTTGGAGCGACATCATCGCCAGGATGTGCAAATTACGGCATGAAATACCTCGCCACCAAGTATGAGCATGAGTACCCCATGGCAGCAAGTTTCATCCGAAAAAACTTTTATGTGGATGATGGTCTTGCTAGTCTGGATACAGTTGAAAGAGCCAAACAACTTGTTCATGAAGCAAGAGAAGTCTGTCAGAAGGGACATCTGCGACTGCACAAATTTGTTTGCAATAACAGAGCTGTCCTGGAGACCATTCCAGAAAGTGAGCGCGCTGCGGAAGTAAAGGATGTGCATTTGAACTACACAGAACTGCCATCTCAGAGAGTGCTAGGAGTGAAGTGGAACATAGAAATGGATGTCTTTTCATTCAATGTTGTCCAGCAAGAAAGAACAGCCACACGACGAGGCATCTTATCCACAGTCGCCACCTTATATGATCCGCTAGGATTTTTGGCCCCTTACATCTTGACTGGGAAAAGAATCTTGCAAGAAATGTGCAAGCGAGGTGTCGGCTGGGATGAGCCTGTCCCGTCAGAACTAAGGCCAAAGTGGGAGACATGGCTCAATGACCTCTGTAATCTTCAACACACCCAAATACCAAGGTCCTTTGTTCCCAGCTTTATTGGCACGATCCAGAAGATTGAGCTGCATCATTTTTCTGATGCCAGTAATGAGGGCTATGGACAATGCTCGTATATCAGGATTGTAGCTGAAGAACAAGTGTATTGCATTTTAGTTATGGCCAAGGCTAGAGTAGCACCCATGAAGATTGTGAGTATCCCACGTCTGGAGCTCACTGCTGCCACAATCTCTGCAGCCGCAAGCAAGATTCTTCGAGAAGCGCTTGACCTAAGGATAGATGAAGAGTACTTCTGGACAGATTTGCAAGTCGTATTGGGTTACATCAAGAATGATGCCCGTCGTTTTCATGTTTTTGTAGCGAATCGAATCCAAATAATCAGAGACACTACTGACCTCAACCGATGGTTTTACATTGAGACAAGTCAGAACCCAGCAGATCATGCATCTAGAGGACTCAAGGTGGCAGATCTAATGGAATCAAACTGGCTGAAAGGACCCAAGTTCTTGTGGGAACAGGAAATTGTGACTAACCCAACATCCCCAGAGCTTCTCATAGGTGACCCAGAGGTCAAAGTCTTGAAAACTGATGTGAAGGAAGATGACCTCCTGGAAAGGTTGGCGAGATTTTCAGACTGGGTCACATGCCTGAATGTCATTGCTCGCATCCAGAGGATGGCTCATAGGGACATATCTGGGCCTGTTACAGTAGAAGAGCGAAAGAAAGCGTCTCTCGTGCTGATCAAAGTGGCACAAAGGGAATCATTCGGAGAAGAGCTAAAACTGCTGAGCGAATCACAAAAACTCAGGAAAACTCATAATATGTATGAGCTTGACCCATTTCTTGATGATGGAGTGCTCAGAGTTGGTGGCAGGTTAAGAAGGTCATCAGCTTCGCTGGAGTTCAAACATCCTGTAATACTTTCGAAAGAAGGCATCGTAACACAACTAATACTTGACCATTGCCATAAAAGAACACAGCACCAAGGCCGAGGACAAATACTGAACGAACTCAGAGCCAGTGGCTTCTGGATAATGGGTGCCAGTAAAGTTGTGGCCAGGCACATCAAGAGTTGTATGACATGTAGGAAGGTGCAGAGCCGAACTGAAGAACAGCGCATGGCTGACTTGCCTGTTGATCGACTAGAGCCATCTCCTCCTTTTTCGTACACAGGCATTGATTGTTTTGGCCCTTTCTACACAAAACAAGGTAGAAAGGAGTGCAAAAGGTATGGGCTGTTATTAACATGTTTAAGCTCATGGGCCATTCATATTGAGATGCTTGAGGACCTGACAACCGATGCATTTCTAAATGCATTAAGATGCTTCATAGCAATCCGAGGAACAGTCAAGACAAATCAGATCAGACCAAGGTACGAATTTCTTAGGAGCAAGGAATGAGATGAGAAAGTGCTTGTTGGAACTTGACAAGGAAAGGATCACAACTTTTCTTGCAAGAAAAGAATGTGACTTCCTTATGAATATTCCCAAAGCCAGTCATAGGGGAGGCGTATCAATCAATCAATTCAATCAGTTTTTATTTATATAGCCCACATTTACAAAACAAGTTTGTCACATAGGGCTTTACAGGGTTGGTAACATCCTCTGTCCTTAGACCCTCAGCCCGGGTAAGGAAAAACTACCGAGGAAAAAACCCTTATAACAGGGATAAAAAACGGTAGAAACCTTAGGGAGAACCACAGGAGAGGGATCCACTCCCTGGACGGACAGACAATGCAATGGATGTTACCAGAGCATAAAAATACAATAAAATAAAACAAATACAAAAGATACAACAAATTAGTCAAAATTTTTTAAATCTAGTATTCCAATAGCCGTTATGTCAGTAGGTGTATATCCGGTCATCCAACTGCTGATCCTCCTAGTCCTGGTTATCCTAGTTTTGGCATCGACCCATCCATCAGCAACAGCAATAAAAAAAGGGAAACAAACAAAAACAGTAGTTTAAACAGATTTCAATAGATTGGGGGAGAGAGTGGAGTAGAGAGTGAGACAGGGACAAGGAGGAGGGAGGAGGGTTGCTCAGACCATGCGCTTATTCTAAATGCTGCTCAGACTATGCGCTCATTCTAAATGCATGATGTGAGGGCCCCCTACCCCTACCTCTATAGCAGTTTGGTGTAAACTACAAAATTAGCGTTAAACATTCAAAAAGTTCCCATAGGCGACATTAAATAAATGGGTTTTTAGTCTCACCTTAAAGGTAGAGACCGAATCAGAATCCCTGACCTGAAGCGGAAGCTGATTCCACAAAAGAGGGGCTTGATAACTAAAGGCTCTACCACCTGTTCTACTCTTAGTAATTTTGGGAACCACTAATAGACCCGAATCTAATGATCGGAGCGGTCTGTTAGGTTTATAGGGAGAAAGTAGGTCCTTAATATAGGAAGGGGCCAGATTATTTAGGGCCTTGTAAGTTAATAACAGAACTTTGAAATCAATTCTACTTTTAATTGGGAGCCAGTGTAGGGAGGTTAAGATGGGAGTTATGTGCTCCCGTCTTTTGGTTCCAGTCAATATGCGGGCTGCCGCATTTTGGACCAATTGAAGGTTCTTTAAGGACCTGAAGGAAATACCTGATGAAAGAGAATTGCAATAATCCAGCCTAGAGGTTACGAAGGCATGGATTAGTTTCTCTGCATCGTTACAGGACAGAATATTTCTAATTGCCTTAATATTACGTAAATGGTAGAAGGCAATTCTGCAAATTTGCTTAACATGCTCATCAAATTTTAAGCCATTATCGAATAAGACCCCCAGGTTTCTGACAGTAGAGTGCTGTCTCTTATACACATCTATTTCTCCTTCTCCAGATTCAATCCCTGGATCAACAATGGTGGATCAGTGTGTTTTTGTCCTAATACTATAACTTCGTTTTTTTCTGCATTTAGAAGCAGAAAATTTTGGGTCATCCATATCTGGATGTCTTTAAAACATGACTAAAGCCGAGAGATGTTGTTTGGGTCGTCGGGCCTTGCAGATAAATACAACTGGGTATCATCTGCATAGCAGTGGAAATCTATATTATGTTGTCTAATAATTTTGCCTAGAGGAAGCATATACAATGTAAAAAGAATTGGCCCAAGTACAGAGCCTTGTGGAACTCCGCAATCAACTCTAGTGTGTACAGGGGAGTCCTCGTTTATTTGAACAAATTGGAACCTATCTGTTAGATAGGATTTAAACCAAACAAGTGCAGTTCCTTTGATCCCAACATCATACTCTAGCCTATGAAGTAGGTCCGCAAGGCACCTGATTTGGATCCCCTTACCGCCAAGTTCTGTCTCTTATACACATCTGGGATAAGCAGAAAGGAAAAGAAGAAGACCCTTAACAATGGTGGATTCTAAATCCAGACTGAATTTTTTCAAATAGATCATTACTATGTAAATGATCACACAATTGTGCAACCACAACTTTCTCCAAGATTTTGGAGATAAATGGAAGATTAGAAATTGGTCTGTAATTTGAAAGAACATTAGCATCAAGGGTAGGTTTTTTAAGTAAGGGTTTAATTACTGCTACTTTAAAGGCCTGAAGAACATAACCACTTAGAAGAGAAATATTAATTTGATTTAATGTAACATCACCAAGCTGTGACAGAGAGAGTGGGGTTGGTATGGGGTCCAATTGACATGTAGTGGGTTTGGAAGAGGAAACCAGTGAGGTCAACTCTGAGAGGGTTATGGGACTAAATTCTTCTAAGGTGACAATTGGGGCCACCACTGGTTTTATTATTTGTGGAGGTACATTCTCAGATTGAATGGGGAGAAGCAGGTTAATTCTATCTGTGATCTTTTTAATTTTATCATTAAAAAATGTGTTAAAGTTGTCACTAGTCAGAGATAGAGGGATCGATAGATTTATAGCTCTATGGTTCTCTGTCAGTTTGGCGACAGTGCTGAACAGGAACCTGGGGTTGCTTTTATTATTTTCAATCAGCTCTGCATAATAAGAGGTCCTAGCATGTCTGAGGGCTTTTCTGTACATGCCAAAGCTGTTCCTCCTCATGACATAGTTATCATCATTGTGTGTGGAACGCCATAACCTTTCCAATTTCCGTGTTTCAAGCTTTAAGGCCCGGGTTTGGGTATTGAACCACGGAGCTAATTTCTTATTAGAAATGGTCCTCTTTTTGAGAGGGGCAACAGTGTTTACCACTGTTTGTAGAGCCGAGTTTGTATTATCAACTAAATTATTTAACTGTGAGGGGGAGAAAGTTTTGCAATTTTCCTCTGAGTAACTGAGACATGACTGGAGGGCAGGTGGGAGCTGTTCTTTAAATTGTGTGACCAAACTGTCTGACAAACAGCGACTGTAATAATATTGCTGATTAGGTTTTGTACCATTTCGAATGTTAACTTCGAAAGACAGTAGACAGTGGTTGGATATCAATGGGTTGTGGTCAATTATTTCCAAATTCTGGATTTCAATTCCATACGCTAAAATAAGATCAAGCGTGTGGTTATGATGATGGGTTGGTTTGTTGACCACTTGGTTGAAGCCAAATGAGTCGAGGAGTGATGAGAAAGCTAAGCTAAGGTTATCGTTAGGAACATCTACATGAATATTAAAATCACCTACTATGATGATTTTATTGGAGCACAGAACCAACTCTGCTAGAAATTCTGGGAATTCGCTTAGGAATTCTGAATACGGGGAGGGTGGGCGATAAAGAATTGTAAAGAGGGGATGATTTATTGAATTTGTATTGTAAGGACAAGATACTCAAATGATTTATAAGTTCCTATAGGCCGAGGGTTAAGTGGGATATTACGATTAAAAATTGCAGTGACTCCCCCACCTCTGCCTTGTCCTCTTGGGATATGGGCATTTGAATGGGTGGGGGGTGTTGCTTCATTAATTGTAACAAAATCATCTGATTTAAGCCATGTCTCAGATAAAAAGAGTAGATCAAAAGCATGATCATTGATCAAATCATTTATTAATAAGGATTTATTTTTTAAGGATCTAATATTTAACAGACTGCACCTAATCATTGTGTTTGTCCCTGTTTCTGTTTTATGTGTTGATGGTGAATTTTTAATTTTAATGAGGTTGGTATGATCTACCTCTCTCCTGTTTCTCCCTATGAATTTATTATTTGAAGCCCTAATTGTTGGTATAATGTTGACCTTCAATGGGAGTTCAACATTATCCATTTGGGGTGAGACAACTGTGTCTGCCGGTCTGGACTCTTTGGCGTCATGTGGTTTTTATTAAAATATCTGAACTATTCCTGGAAATTAATTTAACTCCATCCAGGGTGGGGTGGATGCCATCCCTCCGCATTAGACCAGGTTTGCCCCTAAAACTCTGCCAATTGTCTATGAAGCCCACATTATTAGCAGGACACCACCTTGACAACCACCTGTTGAATGACGACATACGGCTGAACATGTAGTCATTCGTCGTGTTTGGTAGGGGACCAGAGAAAAATACGGAGTCCGAAATCGTTTTGGCAAACGCACACACCGACTCAACACTAGTTTTTGTGCCTTCCGACTGATGAAGCCGGATGTCATTACTGCCGACGTGAATTACAATTTTATTAAACTTACGGTTATTTTTAGCCAGCAGTTTCAAATTGGATTCTATGTCGCCGGCTCTGGCCCCTGGAACGCTTAATTTTGGTCGCTGGTGCCATCAACTTGACATTTCTTAAAACAGAATCGCCAATAATAAGAGTTTGATCCTCAGCGGGTGCGTCGCTGAGGGGGGCAAACAAATTGCGTGTATGAACCGGTTAGTGGCGAACCGGGGGCTTCGGAAAGCTACTACGCGTCTTGCTGCGGACAGTCACCCACTTACCCTGGTTTCCCGGCCGCTGCGTAGGAGCTGCTGGAGGGGCTGAAACTTTGGGGATCGATGGGATTACCCGTGTTTTAACAGCTCCTGTTGCCACATTTTTTGCGTATGTCAAGTCGCCAGCACTAGTTGCCAGCGACTTCGTCTCTACACTAGGGAGCTGCGCTTCCAATATATCAGCTAAAACCCTACACTTAATACATATACCATTATCCGTAAAAGCTGCGGAGGAATAACTAAACATCATGCATTGAGCGCATGCCAGGACCGGGGAGTGAGACGTAGAGGTGCAAATAGTGGTCATATTGTGAGTGAGTGGGCTAATACGGTCGTATGAATGGGAAAACTTAGCTTCGGGTCAGCGGAGTCGAGGGTGGAGCTGGTGCTTGTCAGGGCTTCCAGGCGTGGGTATGGACGCAGCACACAGAAGCACAGATAGAGTGTTGGTTCTTTTGTGTCTCTGTTTAAGCATTTCCTCGGTGACTTTAATCCGTGGATTGCACTGAACTTCTCCAAGAGTGTTTGGCAAACATTTCTCCTATGGGAGCGTCAAATATGGACGACCAGGAGTGTGATGAGCTCTGTTCTTGCTCAGGCAAAAGGATGACTCGATGACTCCTCATTAAGAACTTTCTTCTACGAGGCAATGCCCATAGTCAACAGTCGCCCACTGACAACTAACACCCTCTCTGATCCCAAAAGTGCTGAGCCCTTGACACCAAATCACTTGCTTACCTTGAAGCCTACGGTACCCCTTCCACCTCCAGGAAAGTTTGTTCAAGAAGATCTGTATGCAAGAAAAAGATGGCGCAAAGTGCAGTATCTCTCAGAACTGTTCTGGAGCAGGTGGCGCTGAGAATACTTGACCAACATCAGCCTTCGACAGCAGTGGCATACAATCAGACGAAACATGCGGGTTGAAGATGTAGTCATTGTTAAGGATGAAAACACTCTTAGAAATGAGTGGCCACTAACAAGGGTTGTTGAGGCACAGGAAGATGATGATGGTCTCGTACGAAAGGTGAAAATACAAGTAGGTCAAAGTAAGTTAGGACCTAAAGGTGAGCGCTCAAACCAACTCTCATTTCTTGAGCGCTCAGTCCAGAAATTAGTTGTGTTAGTTGAAAATAGGTCAAAATAGCTCAGCATTAAAAAGGAAAGAGAACAATTAGTATCCTAATTTAGTAATCTATTTGAATTTATGGATAAAGATTGAGTTTCAAGTTATTGGAAAATTACATGTTTATTTCCTTGAAGATGATGAAAGTAAACCTTTTGTAATTTTGGTGGCAGTGTAGCGAACGCTGAAATATAAACCTCAATTTTGTGTATTTATTTATTTTTTACATTTAATATTATTTCATATTTTTGGAAAAATTTTGATTATGTTTTGCATACTTTGGAAAATTGTTTAATTAACGCCACTTGACTACGTCATCAGTTAGGTTATCACGTGGTCTCGTGCTTTTGGTAAGTTTTCATTTTTGTCAGCAGCGTGTGGAGCAGCGTGTTACATGTGCAAGAAAGAAAATAAGAAATTGACCTCTAGCAACTCCTAACCTTCTGGTTGGAGGGGCATACGGTATGGACATTTGATTATAATTCTTTGTATATGTGTAGGAAATGTTTTGTTGCATTAATATGAATGTAATAAGCTTAGACTTATTATGGCATGGCGTTTTCACTGATGTGTGTTTGCCACCGTGTGTTTCGTTGCAGTGTTCACGGTGGTTTTGGGCGTTTGTAAACAGAAAGTTCCCGTAATAAACGTTTGAACCATCAGTCGGAGCGTTGCACTTTTATCCACCAGCAAAGAAAAAGTTGGGAGCAGCTACAATGGTAAAAAGTGTATTTGATACTACTGCTGATGTTTTCTGATTTAGTTGATCTCGCCTAAACTGCTTAGAACAAGGATATGAAAGTTGAGTTATGTTTCCTGTTTTTTCAGTTTTCAGACACAGTTTCAGAGCACTTGTGACACTTACGTGACAGCTAAAACGTCAATACTCAGGGGACCAGCCACAAGGTTAAGATCCATTAATGTCACCATGTATGGTATTAAGAGAAAGATGCAGACGGGATTGAACGATATAAAAACGCCCTAACCACTCCACCCTGTGGGTTATCTTGTATGCTGCTCGCGCTGTGTACCTGATCTCATCCTGTGCTGCAGACAGAAAATAAAGAACAAACCAACGTCGGCTTTTTAATTTGAGAGACTTTTCTTTTTTTATACAGACAAGATTTTTTATTAAGTGATATGTAGTTAAAAAACCCGTGGACACAGAACGTTTCCACCACACTTTAATGTCAAAATCAGCCAAAGTTGTCTATATCTCAGTCTAAATCAGCCTAAAGCCACAATATATAAGAAAAATGTATATTTACCCATCAGCTGATGTTTTGTCAGTATCATGCATGCATGCCTCGCCTTGTCATGCTTGTCATAAAATTATCCTTAAGCTGATGTTTTGACCAAATCATGCTTTTCTGACTAAGAATTAATTATTCACGACATCATTCCTTTTTTCTAACAGCACTTTTAAAATTATACTGTTCCATAGAGTTCTTCTATGCCTGATGAGTTAATGAAATCAGTAAGTCATCGCACATCATTATACACACGGTATACAGTAGTACCTCAGTTCTCGAACGACTCACAGTTCGAACAAATCGGAGTCCGAACAAAAAATTCGAGAAATTCTTGCTTCGTAGTTCGAACAAAAATCGGAGTTCGAACGCCGGTACGACACGTGAGTGCGTACGCGAGGGTGGGATGCTGAGCGGCGTACGGGTGTAGAGCGCTCTCTTCGTGACCAACTGTTGTCGTGTGCGGACGTACTGCGTTTTGCTCTCGCGTTTTATATAGGTGTACGAAGTGTTTTAGCCCCTAATCATGCCTCCAAAGAAAGTCAGTGCAAGCAGTAAAGCTGCTACAAGTGAAAAAAGAAAAGTAGTGCGTACAACTATTGCATTTAAGAAAGAAATAATAGCAAAATATGAAGAAGGTGTGCGAGTAGTGAACTACAGGGTCAACTAAATGATTCTATATATACGTGAAAAGGAAATTTCACTAGATTTTGGGCAAAGACCTGCTGTAGAAGCTAAAAGAGAAAAAGTGAATAAAGGAAAAAACACACACGAGTAAAATAAAAACGCAGTGCAAGCAACTCAGATGTCTAGTAAGGCTCATATACAGGTCATTCCAGTTGGCAGAAGAGTAATTTTGGGGTCATATAGCTTATGCGCTTTTGTGTAATGTCATATAACCGTATATAATCACTATGTATATCTTTGTGGAAGATTTCAAAGTCATTGGTGGTTTAACATCTAAGTCTGTGTTTGGTGTCTGTGGACACCCGATGGTGTAATTGAAGTGGCTGAAAATTGGAAATTTATATTTGGCAAGTGCTTGTAAATAGCTGTGTTGGTTGACCAAAAAGGTTTTTCTTCTGACTGGTGGATCTGTCTGACTTTTTCTGTTTTTCTCCCTCATCCCCTTCCCTGACTAAAATGACTGAGGACTGTGTGTTTGAATGAGGGCCAGAATGCTCGTGTGTGAAGTCTAAAGCATCTGGTATTTGTTAAACAAAGCTGATTATTGAAGTGTGATGAATATTTGTTTTTGAGTGTTGTGCATTTAATACATTTGTATTACAGTAAAAATATTGTGGAATTGAAATTGCATTGAAATTGGTTCTAAAAAGTGGCTGTAGTTAAAGTTGTGTTACAAGTTTGTTGGGTCTGGCTGGTCAAAGAAACTTTTGATGTGCTGCAATTTTTGGATGTGTCGCCATTTTGAAAATTAATAGTTAAAGTTGTTTCACAGTCTAGCTGGTCACAGAAGCTTTTGATGTGCTGCAATTTTTGGATGTGTCGCCATTTTGAAAATTGGGTGTAGTTTAACCATCATCGTGTTGATTAACCTGGAAGCCATTTTGAACAAACAGGAAGTCAAATCGCCATTTTGAAACAAATATTGGGCAGTTGGGCATCAGCATTACAATTAGCATAGCACAACTAAATAACAAGTTAAGTAGCATCAGGCTAAATAGCAACATTAGCATCTCCACTAGCACATTAGCATTTCTATTGGGTTTAAGTATAAACTAGCATAGCCTTATTAGCTTAGCTGGTGCTAGGCTAAGTAGCCATAGTTGTAGCATTAGCCTTTTAAATACAAGAAGTAAGTAATAACTGATTAGCATAACAATAAGAGCTAAATTAGCTCAGCTGTAAACACAACTACATTGATAAAATGGCTGGATAACCCATAGAGATATTGGATGCTGAATTCCCTGAACACATTAAAGAAATTCCAAAACTATCTAAAAAATGGGCAAAACGCACAGCAAAACTGCCCTCGCCCTGGCCTGTGGATGGTGCATTTGATGTGGATGTGTGTGAGGCTATGGAGAGATGTATCAGAGACTATAAACCAAAAGATAAAAGTAAGAAAAGACAAAAGAAAAGAGAACTTCATTAATCTGAAATCATTAATCTGTTTAAAACCAAAATGATTGGAAAAAAATTAAGGAATATGTAACAAACAGTCAGTTGAAAAAAGATGAGGACAAACAGTTAACAGTAGGCATCTACCCCAGCCTTACTGGACTTGTCAAATTCACAGGAGATCTTGACTTTAAAGATGAGGCAGTAAATACAGGAGCAACGGGAAATACTCCTCCACCTTATGTTATGACTGACATTGACGAGGTGGATGAGAGAGGCACGAATCTGAATTCCCAAGCCAGGTCCACTGGGAGTGCATCATCACGGGAAGTGGATGGAAATAGCACTCATATGATTGGTAACAAAAACACCAGAACTCCAACAAAAACAAGTAATGAACAAAATACTGCAGCACTGGAAGAAAACCCACCATATTGGATTGTTACAAAGATTTAAATATGAGCAAAGCAGGACAGTCTTATTGGCTGAATTTAGAACCAACCGGTAGATTTACACAGAGAATTGTATCGGACTCAAATACAGGAATTGGAGGAAGACATACAGTAGATGGTTACCACGACAGAGTAGCAGATAGACAGACAGGTGAAGAATGTGAACAAGGGTCAGAGGTCTCCCAACCATCGAAAACTACTAAACCAAAGACAAGGGAATTTGATCTCAGATACAGACCAAACATACATCCACCAGACAGATATAATGCAGGTCAATTTCCTATTTTGATAAAAGGCACCCAAGGGCACTGTGTGCCATGGCAAACGGTTGATCTTGCGGGTTTTGTCTCTAGGCTGCCTGACATCCATGAAGGTGCAAACAAATGGATAAGAGCATTTGAGGAAGAGACTGTGGGCAAAATGTTGGCTCTTGGTGACATTAAGGCCATGTGGGCCAGATGCTTTGGAGCCCCAACTATGGAAAATCTTCTCAGACACAGTACCAATGGATGGATGTTAGAGCCAAGAGCAGATGGAACTGAGTTCAATGCATATCGTACATTGTTGTGGACAGTATTGAGGAATGAGTATCCCACGAAAGTAGATCCAAAGGCTCTCAGGGGGGAGCCACTCTCAGAGACTGAAAACTCTGCCGCGTACATAACCAGACAGCTGAAACGCTGGAAGCAGGAGACTGAGAAGGAGATTGAAAGAAGCCCAGTTCTTGTGACATTGTTCAGAAATGCCAATGACACATCAACAGTTTCGTGATAATGTTGTGCATGCCATAGAGAAATATCGAAAGGATGAAGAAAAAGCAGGTCAAATGGACAAGACTCTGCAACCTAAACTGACACAATTACAGTTAAATGAACTACAAGGGAAGAACAAAAAGTCACAAGTGATGGTGGTAAAGGAGGAACAAGAAAACAAGACACTCAAAGTGGTTGAGCAGCCACCAATACAAGAACAGCACCAATACAACAACCACCAGTAGCTGTCAATGTGTTCCAACAATCACGTGGTGGAAGGGGCGGATATGGAAACCCATACCATTCAAGGGGAGGTCCCTCAAGAAGACAAAGCTCACGTCAAAACACCGGAGAGTGCTGGGAGTGTGGTGAGCCAGGACATTTTGCAAACAGATGTCCAAACAGCAACACATACAGAGGGGGCAGAGGCAGATCAATGCAAGGGAGACCCAGAAGCTCGGCCGGCCCCTGGGGAAGACTTAATTTTGGATACTACGGGTGCCCAGAGAATCCTAAAGGGGAGGGTCAGTTTCCTATGTTAAATGTGGAAGCTGATACAGAACCTATGCTGCAGGTTCGAATAGAAGGTAAGCAAGTGCCAATGCTAGTGGACACTGGAGCCACTCACACATGTGTGAGTCCAACGTATGCCACGCACCTCTCCATGTCAAGCAGACTATTTGAGACAGTAGGATTCTCAGGAAAGAAGCAGCTAATTCCAATGAAAATAACCACAAAAAAAATTAAGAAATAAAAATTCCAATTTTAGTCTTAGAACTAACACCTGTTAATTTGACTGTGAGAGATGCATTGTGCAAACTAAATATGACAATTATGTGTTCATCCAAAAGTATGTATAATGAAAAAGACATTGGTACAGACTATCAAATGACCATTCAATTAGAAAGAGCAAAAGTTTACTGGTTGGGAGACATCAAGGCACCAGTGTTAGAAACGTTTCTTAAATGGGAAAAATACTTGATAGCACAACTTCCGAAAGCAAAGGAGCCAATGCTAGACTATCATTGTACAATGTTTTTCAATGTAAATAAAAGCGAAGAATTTGAAAAGAAATGGAGAAACAGAAACAGAAACAGAAGGAACAGAGGTTGAACTGGTAACTCAGTATATCATTGTAGGTGAACAGGGTGCAGCTCTCAACATTGAACCTAATGACTTCATCTCTAAATGGTACAGCGCCTCACATTACCTTATTGGTAAACAACAGAGCCAAAGCTCGAGACTTGGGTCCCATGATGAGAGATGCAGAAAAAGCAGAGTGGGAAGAAACAGACAACCCACTAATATTTCAGACAAAAGGCTCAACAATGATCAAAATCATTTGTGAAACATTAATAATGGCTATACCACAAGAAGTAAACATAATGGCAAAAATCATGACTCACAAAGATGAAGGAGTAAAGGAGACTGAGAAGATGGTGGAAGACATGATGAAAAGAGTGCCTGACAACATATGGACAAAACATGACTTTGACGTTGGACTGGTAAAATCAGCAAAACCACTAACTGTACATTTAAAACCAGGAGAAACCTTGCCTTATCGTAAACAATACCCACTAAAGCCAGAAGCAGACGAAGGACTGAGACATTGCTACAGTACGTAGATGATCTGTTACTATGCTCACCCACGTTGGAAGACTGTGACAGTGATTCCATAAAAATCCTCCAACGATTGGCAGAAGGAGGACATAAAGTTTCAAAATCAAAGCTTCAATATTGTAAAACACAAATAGATTACCTGGGACGAAAGATTTCACAAGGGACCATAGCTATTTCTCCTTCCCAGTTGGAGGGAATAGCTAAGGCTCCAAAACCATCCACAGTGGGACAAATGATGACATTTCTGGGAATGACGGGATTTAGTTCGGAATGGATAGAAGAATATGCTGAGAAAACAACTCCATGGAGGGAACTAATGAAACAAGCAGGCACTCAGTTGTTAAAGGCCCCATTAAAATGGACCACAGAGGCAAATTTGGCTTTTGAAACACTGAAAACAGACATGCAAAAAGCACCAACATTAGCAACACCAGATTACAACAAGCCATTCTTTTTGTATGTAGCTAACAGACTGAACATGTATGCTTCAGCAGTATTGATGCAGGAGACGTGTCGTGCAGCATTAAGTTGGACAATGTGGTGCAGGGATGGCCACCATGTTACCAAGGCCTAGCTGCAGTACATTATGCATATGAAAAACGGCAACAGTGACCATGGGATATCCAGTTACCATTTTAACACATCATAAAATTGTTGAACTTGTTAACCAGGGCAGGTTTGTGATTACACAGGCTAGATGTTTGCAGTACATGACATTGTTGACGTATCCAGATGTAACAATAAAGCGATGTAGTACAACAAATCCAGCGAACTTTATACCATCAGAGGAGGAAGTACCCCATGAGTGTGTGGCTGAAACCATGAAGTACACCAGACTGAGACCTGACATGGAGTCAACACCATTGCATAGAGCTGATGTCACATATTTTGTGGATGGTTCATGTTATAGAGACCACACAGGAACACATGCAGGTTATGCTGTTGTAAAACAAGAAGGTAATGATTTCACTACAGAAAAAGCAGAAAAATGTGAACAACCATGCTCAGCACAATTGGCAGAATTAAAAGCATTAACTGAAGCATGTAAATTGGCAGAAGGAAAACATGCAAACATATATACTGACTCTGCTTATGCCCATGGCGTGTGCTACCTGTTTGCTTCTGTGTGGAAACAAAGAGGGTTCCGGAAAACAGATGGAACTCCAGTTCGGCATTGCAGTCAAATTAAAGAATTAATTGCAGCAATGATGCTTCCATAAAAGGTGGCAATAATAAAATGTCAAGCACATCAAAAGGGAAATAACTATGTAATTCGTGGAAACAATACAGCGGATGTAGCAGCAAAAGCAGCTGCAAAAAGTCAGGTAGCTATTCTGGCATCAATGGTGACATTGGAACCTGTGGCTACACCAGAGGATATCATTTTGATACAAAAGGAGGCAACCGTAAGTGAACAAGACATTTGGAAGAGGCGGGGTGCAACAATGAGGGAGAAAGGATTATGGAGGTCGCAAGATGGTTTAATTGTGGCACCAGTGCCGTTGTTGTCAATGTTGATTTCTGAAGTGCACAGTGAAGATCACTGTACCGGGGGGGAAGTAATGAAGAAGATTCGACAACAGGGTTATTGGTCACCTTACATGCAGGCAATGGTGGAGGAAGTGTTAAGTCAGTGTGAAGTATGTGCTCAAAATAATGTGAAGAAAGGTATCAAAACATCAGTGGGACATATTCCAGTACCAGAGGGTCCATTTAAACATTTGGTGATGGACTATGTTGATATGATAAAATCAGTTCAAGGAAAAGGGTACATGCTCGTGATAATTGACAGATTCAGTAGGTGGGTTGAGGCCACAGCTTCAAAAGATTCAAGTGCTGAGACAGTTGTGAAATTTCTAATCAGAGAAGTAATTCCAAGGTTTGGTATCCCATCAGAGATCAGTTCTGATAATGGATCTGCATTTGTACAGAAAGTAGCCAAAGGTATTCTACAACAGTTAAGAATCTAACAACGTTTAGGAGCAGTGTACCACCCACAAAGCCAAGGGATGGTTGAGAGAATAAATGGAACCTTGAAGGCTAAGCTAAACAAAATCTGTGCTACTACTAAACTGAACTGGGCAGATGCTTTGCCACTAGCACTTATGAGCTATCGCATGCAAACGCATAGAATGACGCATTTAACACCGCATGAAATGCTAACGGGTCGACCCATGCCAGCACCACATATAAGAGGTCCTTTTAAAGGACCTCCGCTTGAGCAATTGCAAAATGAATTAAAAGCATATATGAAATATCTAACTATGATCCATAGAACTATTTATGTGCAGGAAAAAGCCCGAGAGGAGAAGCAGGGGCGGAAGGACGTGGAACAACCAGTGAAACCAGGGGATCATCAATTCATCAAAGTTTTTCGGAGGAAGTGGCACCAACCCCAGTGGGAAGGACCATATCAGGTGGTTAGGGCCACACCAACGGCGGTTCAGGTTGAAGGGAGTACAACGTGGTACCACTTGAAGAGTCAACTTAAAGAGGAAGAGAGTACAGGACCAAAGGAGGAAAATGAAAGTGATGTCAAACCTGAAAATAATGACAATGACCTTCCTGTGCATTCAAATGTGGATGATTGCAGAGAACAAAGCTAGGTCAAATCTGGAGGAAGCGAACAGGACTCCGGAGATGACAAAAGTTGGAGAGAAGGGAGAAGTGATTCAAAGTCGGACAAAGATTCATTGGGTTGAAGCAGATGAGTATGATGCAACTACAGCCACGCTAAGCAAAATGTCAGCATTTTTAGATAAAAACAAAGGTGCGAATCCAATCTCTAAATCTAAACGAAGCAAGGATAAATCATGAATAAAAAGACACAAAGACACAAAATTGGATGGGCAAGGCCAGATAAACCCTACAGCAGTAATTACTGATCCAGACAAAAAATATGTATCGCGAAAAAGGTTGAAAAAGAGAAGCTTATGTTGCGTAAGTGGAGCTAGTGGGAGACTGTTCCCATTTACAACCACAAACGCAGCTGAGACAACAACAGTTAAAACCTACAACATTGTCAGTAAAACAACCAGTTAGTTTTGCTGCAACCAAATTCACACCCTTGATGATACAGAAAGAGGTTGAACAAAGACCTACGGTACAAACTAAAACTGGTGATTTGGCTAAAATTGAAAGTAGAGGGTATAGAACAGATAATGTGAATCAAAACAAGGATAATAATTTCCATCAGGATTGCAAAGATCCACGGGGGGATTAGAGGATATCACATGTAATGACAATTATCGGAAAATTGGTCCAATAACTCTCCCTAAAATTCCAAAAAGATTATGGCCTGACAAGTACAATGTGTTTAAAGATGAATTGGAAGCGAAAGCCTCACGAAACTACTGGTACAGAAATATGTGGGCAACTGTTGTTTAGTATGTTCAAAAGCCCCAGGAACCCAAACAACAGTAATCCCTGAAAAGTACAATTCTAGAGAATGTGCAGAACACCTAAAAAGAGTTTGTACCATAGGACAATTTAGTAAAAACAAAGATGCTCCAAAATTCTTTCTTGAACCTGTGTGTGGCCTTGGATGTAGGTTATTGTATGGTTCCCAGAAAAAACACAACTATATGAGTTTTGATGGTTATAATTATGACACAATGTGCTTATTTCAAAATTCAGGCAACAGAAGAGAATGCCCCAACAGCTTACATAGTACATCAGGAGATGGAATATGAATGTTTTGCTAGTGGGGCATTCAAGGATCAAGGTGGGAATGACGTAGGAAACACAACGGTAAAATGCAACGTTACATGGGTACTATCTTGGTTTCCACATGTTAATAGAACAACAATTACATCACCAATTTGGTTTGAAAATCCATCTGAGGAGTTAGATCAGGACTGTAACAACATAAATATTACTATACCTACATTGTTCTTCTTTGCTGACCAAACATTCCCAGTAGCAGATAGTTATTGGATGTGTGGGGGAGACAAATTAAGGAACACGTTGCCGTTGAAGTGGGTTGGACTGTGCACGTTGGTAAGATTAAAAGTGCCCACAACTGTAGTGTTTTCAGGGATGGAGAAATTACTTACACAGACATCAGAGGAAGAAGGAAGAGGAGGTTTATAGAGGATGAGGAAGTATATTTGGATGTTATTGGACAACCAAAGGGAATTCCAATTGAGTTCAAAGCTAGAGACGAGGTAGTAGCTGGACTTGAGTCCATCATACCATGGATCACTATTAACAAAAATGTAGAGTGGATAAACTATGTGTATTATAACCAACAGGGATTTGAAGTGTATGGAGAACAAACTGTCTCTTATACATAATACAAAAACGACAATTCAAAACAGATATGGGTTAGACTGGGTGATGGCTGAAAAGGGAGGATTATGTCACATGTTTGGAGATAAATGTTGTACATATATCCCAGAAAATACTGCCCCTGATGGAACTTTTACTAGGGTCATGAAGAAATTACAAAAATTAAGAGTTGAAATGACGGAAAATGCTGGCAGAGATGCATGTGTGTGGAGAGGGTTAGAAGAAATAGTCGGAGAATGGGGAGCTGTATGTATCCAGGCTGTTGTGATTCTGTTCATTGTGTTAATTGTTGTTCGCTCCATACATTGTTGCATCATACCCATCGTGAGAAGATGGATCAGAGGAATGTAGTACATGCGGGCAGTGGAAGACACAAGAATTAAAATGTCCCAGTTGGAGGTTCAGAAATGACCATGAAGGTTGCAATTCCATGGAGTAGACTGTTTTAATCTTTTCTTTTCTTTCTTGGAGAAATATGGAGATTGGTGCAATGAATCCAACCTGACCTAAAGGAAAAGAGTTCATCAGGACTATGCCATCTGTTTTCGTTACATTCTACATTACAGCATTACGAGTGGATGGGAAGTTGACAGCGGAGCGATATCAAGGACTGTTATTGGACAAAGACGAAGGACAATATCACTGCACACACTCATATACACTCACACACCTACATGCATACATACACACTCATTTATACATTGTATACATGCTAATTTGTTTTTGTCATAACATTTGCAAATGTACCTGTTGTTATATTGATTTATTCTAATAGTTCATACCAACTGTGTGATATTATATTATAGCTGTAGAAGATTGGTGGCATTTTAATCATTATAATCATTCAGTCATAGAATGTTAATTTTGAATATGTTAAGTCTATTTGCAGATATCGCCAAGGGTCAGAAGATCTATGATTTGGTTGTGATATAATTTCAACTTATTCACCTTTATTATATACATTTGTGGGGGGTTTTTGTTTTTTTTAATTTTTTAATATTTTTTAATGTCAAGTACCTTTTGATTGCATGGAGTCAGATAATCGAGACAAGCATAATCGATAGTCAAGAAAATCAAGAAAAATGTCAAGGGGGATATGGAAAGGAATGTTCTTGGTGTGACCTAGGAGGTCGGTCGCCCTTAGTTTAGGCCACATCCATATAACGGGGGTGGGGGCCATAGGAGGATTTTTCTTCCTGCAAATGACAGCCAGCAGGTTTTTCACTCCTATACACCGGAGAACATGAAATGTGTTAGGCTTAAAAGATGATGTAAGAACCAGCAAATCACAAATAGTGATTTGGAGAATTGTGTGTTATGAACAAAGTGTTAGACGACATTCATGTGCAGGGTCACTGTAGAATTGCAGAAAGTTTAGTATCCACGGTATGTGAGACAACAGAGATTGGCGCCTGGGTAACAGACACAAGGCACATTGCCAAGACCGATTAAGACACAACATAAACTGGGGCCTAGATAACAGTAACAAGATGTACCCTCGTCAATGTCAAATCACAGGGGCACAACATTTCAGAGGTTTGACGAGTGTCTTGAGTGACATGTGATATGACTGTCTGAGAATGTCCAAAAAACTGTATAAGAAGAGCACGCCTGTATCAGTATTTGGGATTTGTTGGTGAGACTGCTGATGAGCTGATTCGTGTTAGACCTGCCATGGTCAGAAACCTTTTGATACAATAAATCCCCCGAGACGGAGAAGTGTGTCCTGGCCTGCTCATTTGTAGACAGCGCTTTCTACAATAGGGGCATCCGATGTAGATGCCCAAGCCACCTCAGCTGACTCCTTTCGATGTGGAGAAGCAATGGCTCTACTCTGAGCTCCTCCCGTGTCACAGAGCTCCTCACCTTATCTCTAAGGGAGCGCCCTACCACCCTGCGAAGAAAGCTAATTTCCGCCGCTTGTATCTGGGATCACGTTCTTTCAGTCATGACCCAAAGTTCATGACCATAGGTGAGAGTAGGAACGTAGATTGACCGGTAAATTGAGAGCTTCGCCTTTTGGCTTAGCTCTTTCTTCACCATGACGGATCGATGCAGCGAGCGCATTACTGCGGTCGCAAATTAATTAAATTAAATATAAATTTCAAATTGTCCATAGAAAAACATGAGAAACTAAAGAGATTTGGATATCATAATACATTTTATAGCACCAACCACAAACACAGTAATAGAGGAGGAGTAGCCATATTGATAACAAACTCAACTAAATTTGAACTTGAACAGGAAAAGCGTGATAAAGAGGGAAGGAATATAATGGTAAAGGGTGAATTGGAGGGACAAAAAGTGACACTTCTCAATGTATATGCACCTCCAGACAGTGAGAAAAACTTCTTTAAGACCCTATTTGACCTCATTACTGTAGACCTAGAGGGGCTTTTAATATATGGAGGGGACTTTAATACAGTGTACATGAATACATGAATATGCAACTGGCTGAGTTGGGACTAATAGATGTCTGGAGAGATCCTTTGGAGAGGGACTACACACATTTTTTAGACCAACACCATATATATTCAAGGCTAGCTTACTTCATTATATCAAAGGGAGATCTATATAGGGTAGAGGATTGTACAATAGGGGTAGCAGATTTATCAGATCATAATGCACTTTACCTGACAATAAAATTACATACAAGAAGGAGGACTACAGTGTGGAGGATGAACGTTGGGCTACTGAATGATAAACAACTAGTTGAAAGAACAAAGGAAGATATAAAAAGGTATGTAGAGGACAATGACAATGGTGATGTAGATCCAACCATTCTTTGGGATGCACTCAAGGCAGTTATTAGGGGGAAGTTAAGGGCATATACAGCCATTGACAAGGCAGGCAGAGTAGCATATTATGAGACACAAATGATCGCTTAAAAGAATTAGAGGAAAAACACAAAGCTAAAGGTGATCCAGAGATACTCAGACAACTGAAAGAGACAAAGACTAAAATAGATGATATATTATTGACAGACTGTCTCGAAGTGGAAAAGAAGGCAAGATTCATTAAACAAAGTTACTATATAGGAGGCTCTAAAGCCAGCAGATTACTGGCTAGGCGTATAAGGAAACAACAAGCATCGAACACAATATACAAAATTAGAGACACCCACACAAACGACTTGATAACTGAACCAGGTGGAATAGAAAGAGCATTTAGGGATTATTACCAAACTTATATTACCTATATTGCTGGCTTCATTTAGATACACAATTGAAAAAGGGAAGATCCCAGCGTCATGGAAGGAGGCCATTATTACGACTATACCAAAGGAGGGGAAGAATAAAGAACAATGCAGTAGCTATTGACCAATTTCAGTGCTAAATGTAGACTACAAGATGTACACCTCAATACTCTCTAAGAGGTTTGAGACATTCGTGACTGATATTATAGATGAAGATCAGACTGGCTTTATTAAAGGACAACAGACACAGGACAATATTAGGAGGATGATTCACATTGAGGCCCAACATACTAAAAAAGGTGCCGTTTTAGTTAGTGTAGATGCTGAAAAAGCTTTTGATAGCGTAAACTGGAGTTATCTTTATATGGTGTTGGAAAGATTTGGTTTTAACGAAAAATCTTTTAGTTGTATTAAAGTGCTATATCATGAACCGTCTGCTAGAATTAAGGTGAACGGAAGTCTCAGAAAACCATTCTACCTGGGGAGGTCTACAAGACAAGGGTGTAGTCTCTCCCCAACTGTTTTTGCTATATTCATAGAACCATTAGCAAAGGTGATAAGCAAAAAGGGTTTAGTTGTAAGCAACTGGACTTCTTCTTGGAGTTGAAAGACGTTTCATTCCTCAACTGAGGAACTTCATCCGTTTCTGGTTGTTGTTGGAGGGAACTCTAGTAGTTATACTACTCTAGACCACTCCCTTCACCACTGGACAATGATCACACCTTTTTGGACAGAAACTGCTCCTGATGTTAATGAGCAGTTTTCTTGTCACATGTCCAGATGTGAATGGGAGTCGTTGTCACACCCGTCTAGAGAAGCCTCCTCTGGTATTGATGAGCAGTTAAACTTCCTAGGATGGGATCTCAAGGCAGAATGGTATGTAGCAGACAGTTGATGACGCAGACCTCCCCCTCTATTCAAGGTTCGTTGTTCTAGATGGGCATAGATGGCTTCCTTTACTCCTCTCTCAAACCATCTGTCCTCCTTGTCCAAAATATGCACATCTGAGTCCTTGAAAGAGTGTCCCCTTTCATTGAGATGGAGATAAACCGCAGAGTCCTGTCATGATGTGGTCGCCCTCCTGTGCTGAGCCATGCGTTTGCGGAGTGGTTGTTTGGTCTCCCCAATATACAGATCCGGACACTCTTCACTGCACTGAACCGCATAGACCACGTTGTTAAGGTTTTCCCTTGGAATTTTATCCTTGGGATGAACTAACATTTTTCTGAGTGTGTTGCCCGGTTTGAAGTAGACAGGAATGTTGTGTTTGCTGAAAATCCTACATAGTTTCTCAGATACTCCTGAAACATAAGGCACCACCATGTGTTTTCTCTTGTTCCGACCTTTTGTGATGTGTTTTGTAGTGGTTTCTTTATTCTGCCTATTACCTGATTTGTCGAAGGCCCAGTTAGGGTAGCCACAGGTTTTCAGGACCTGTCTGAGGATGCTGTCTGCCCGGTGTTGCAGAGTCCTGATGACACTGAGTTTGTGTTCTAGTGGATGGTGAGAGTCAAAGAGTAGGTACTGGTCAGTATGTGTGGGTTTCCTGTGGACATCTGTGACAAGGTCTCCATTTTCTCCAACTGATACCTCGCAGTCCAAGAAAGGAAGTTTTCCGTCCTTGGTCTCCTCCCTGGTGAATTTGATGTAGTTGTTGACTGAATTGATGTGCTTAGTAAAAGCCTCCACTTCTTGCCTTCTTACCGTGGCCCATGTATCGTCAACATAACGAAACCAGTGCCTTGGCTTTGTCCCTTTAAAGAAGATTAAGGCTTGAGTTTCTATGCTTTCCATGTAAAGGTTTGCAACAATTGGTGAAACTGGCGAGCCCATGGCACAGCCATGCTTCTGTTTGTAGAATTCCCCATTGTACCTGAAATATGTGGTGTTGAGGCAGAGTTCCAATAATGAGCTAACCTGGTCCGGGGTCAGAGCAGTTCTGATGTGTAGCATCCTGTCCTGTCGTAATCTGTCCCCAACTGCTTTTACTGCTTCTCTTGTGGGGATGCAGGTGAAGAGTGACGTGACGTCAAATGAAACCATGGTTTCGTCTGGTTGCAACTTCACGTCACTGATCTTCTCAGTGAAATCTATGGAGTTCTGAATATGGTGGGGGGGGTCTCCTACCATGGGAGAAAGAATTGTTGCAAGTGATTTCGCAATATTGGAAGTGACAGAGTTGATACTACTTACAATAGGTCTGAGTGGCGTTCCTTCTTTGTGGATCTTCGGGAGGCCATAGATGCATGGAACGGAGTCGCCTGGGTAGAGTTGATAGTAGGTGCGCTGGTCAGTTACTTGGGCGTTCTTTAATTCCTGTAAATGACTAACTATTTTGTTCTTGTAACTGCTGGTTGGGTCTCTTTTCAGTCTCTCGTATGTTTCAGTGTCGCTGAGTAGGTTTTCCATTTTGGAGCGATACTCAGTGGTATTTAGCACCACCGTGCACCTCCCCTTGTCTGCTGGTAGTATGGTTATGTTTTCATCCTTGCTTAAAGAAGTGATGGCTTTTCTTTCTAGGTGGGTTTGGTTGGATGGTGGAGGTTTTGCGCTTGTGAGGGCTGCTGAAACTTTCATTCGTATCTGGTCCGCCTCAGCTCTGGGTATCTTGTTGTTATGGATGACCGACTCTGTAGCTGTGATGAGGTCCACTGTAGGTATTTGGTTTGGAGAAATAGCAAAGTTAAGTCCTTTTGCTAAGACATCTATTTCTGGTTTGGTGAGGTCCCTGTCAGATAGGTTCTTCACCCAATGCATCTGGCTTGTGGAGTCTGTAGTCTTTGGTTGCTTGTGGGTTGCCTGTGTGAAGCTTCGGGTGATGCCACGTATTCTATCCTGGAGGATGTTAACATCAGGAGCAGTTTCTGTCCATAAAGGTGTGATCAAAACAACTCTTCACACCTTTGTGCAGTGGTGAAGGGAGTGGTCTAGAGTAGTATAACTACTAGAGTTCCCTCCAACAACAACCAGAAATGGATGAAGTTCCTCGGTTGAGGAATGAAACGTCTTTCAACTCCAAGAAGAAGTCCAGTTGCTTACAACTTAACCCTTTTTGGATATCATGACCTGGATGAATGAGAATCTTCACAGACACACAGGTGATAAGGCAAAACCACGACATCATAGGGGTCGAGGTAAAAGATAGAGAACACAAGGTAGGACTATTTGCAGATGAAGTGGTGGCCTATTTGGAACAACCCAATAGATCTTTCCCTGCATTGTTGAACCAACTGGAGGGATATGGATATTATTCAGGATATAAACTTAACATTAGTAAAACACAGATACTGGCCAATAATTATTCACCAATGAAAGAATTAAAAGATAGATATAAAATTAAATGGAATTCAGAAACAATTAAATATTTGGGAGTTCAAGAATATGGCGAGAATTTGGGTGGAAGAACATTATAAGGTTCTTTATAACACCAAAGATGGAAAATGCACACCGCATAAAAGCTTATGTTGGAGACTATGTGGGCAGGCAGAAGCAGATCATGCTCATGTCTTCTGGAAATGCCAAAAATTTGAAACGTATTGGGAGGGAGTATGGTGCAAACTGAAAAAATACTAGGGTATGAGATACAAAAAACATCTTTAGTTCTGTATTTGGGATATATACCACAAGACGAGGTCCAAGGAAAAGATGTATACCTGGTTAAAGTATTACTTGTAGCTAGCCTAAAAGCAATTACAAGAGCATGGTATAAGAAAGACCCCCCCAACTTTAGAACAGTAGCTCAATATTTTGGAAGAGATTCATAGCATGGAAAGGCTGTCATACATTTTGAAAATGTGAGAAGAACAGTTTAGAAAGAAATGTGAGAAATGGTTTTGGTACAGGGAGGAAGATGATACAACTGATTGAATGCTAAATAGGACAGACTTGATTGTTTACATCTACAACAGTAGATTGAGGGGACCCATAAGCTGTTTGTACTTTATCTATTATATTTTATTTTTATTTTATTTTCTATCACAATATGTTTTTCATATGTTGTTTGATGGATGAAAAAGATTTAATAAAAAACAAAGTTTTAAAAAAAAATTCAACTTTACTGAATACTCACATTTTCTCATCCTGAACAACCAGAATTGAAGCTATAAAGTCAATCCAATAATTTCACTTCTTGAAATAATTCACTTAATAAGAATGTCATTTCTTATTTTCAAAAAACATGTCACACTTTCAATGCACAGTTCCATGACAAAAAATTGCAATAAAGGATAGTTCTTTCATGTCCCATTTCCACATTTCTGAAAATATGACCCAATCTTCCAATGTCACATATCATATTTAATTCATGTATAATGCTCAATGCACAAAAGATCAGTTCAGTCAAATAGCGCAGTAATCTCAAATTTAATATATATGTTGATGAATCAGAAAGTTTATATTTAAGGCCACACTACATCTACAACAGTTGAAAGTACAGCAGTCACACAGTTCAATTCAAAGTTTTTTTCCTTTTTGCAGCCAGCTCTGACAATCTCTTGATTGCTTACCTCTTCATGTCTTTGGTGGATTCTATATTTAGTAGCCAATCACAGCTCATTTTACTTAATGCCTCATAAGTTTTACTTCCAGCTTTAGCAAGATCAAGTTAGATGAACATCGTTTTTTCGGCACAATTTTGATGCCAAAAAGACCATATCCTTGGTGACAGCCATAAATATAGGTACCTCAACCACCATAACATTTTCTGAACGGATTTTTCTTTTTCAAATCGGCAGATTTCCGCTTTTAGGCAGAAAATTAGCCATCCCTGACAGCTACAGTATCTTCTCACTCTCTCTGTCCGTCGTGGTTGGTAACAACCTGTCCTAACACACACACCGAAATGTATTCACTTTCCCATTTTTTTTCTCCCACTCTTGCTCTCTTGTACCCAGTGCTTGATGTATAGTTACTTTTCTTATTAGCTCCTTCTCCATTTAGTGACAATGGTAATAATGATGATGATAATGTTATGTGTTATGTGATAATTTTATGTGATTATGTAAAATGTAGAAATTTGATCAAGTTGATTAGATTCTAGATGTACCAACAAGCATTTGGGACGAGGAAACAGGATTGCAGTTTAAAACAATTAGTGAAAAATAACTTTAACTTACTCTGTTTGACAGAAACAGATAGATGATTACGTATATAAATGAGGCAACACCCCCTATCTACACCTATGCCTATACCCCTAAAGGGCTCAAGTGGAGTGATGGCAGCAATATTTAAATGTACACTTTCTCCACCCCAGAACCCCAGTTATACTGACAGAAATTTGTCTTAGCCCCGTAATGTGAATTTAATCTTAATTAAAAAAGTGTAAAACCATCATCACATCCTGCAGCACATCATGATGCAGTCGGTGGTTTGATGTGTTTCATTTCCAGTGCAGCAGGATCTGCCTGCGCGCCATTAAGGTAAAAAAAAAGCTATTATATTACCTTGCTTATTCGTGACAGTGTTATCTACACCAAATATAGCCACTAAGACACTGGGTTCCATTCTCTTACCCAGACCTCAGACAGCACACTGACGACTATTGACCAGTAATTTGAAAGTGTGCGGCATGACCAGAACATATATGTCAGAACATGACATATTGTCCACCTGTGGATAGAAGGAGGAGATCCTAGCACTGCTCCAATGTAGACGGTGCACAACCTTAAATTGAATTAATCCAAGTCTTGCTATTTACTCTTCTGAGAGCCTCTTCCCAGACCTCTTCTGAAATATTCGATATAAACTCATTTTATCAGTGGTTTTTAATAGTTCCCATCTTGATAAGTCCTTATCCTGTTAGATGAGGACGTTTCCTTAGATGAACACATTAATCAAATCTGTAGAACAGCCTTTTACCACTCACATAACATTAAATCAATAAGATTAATTAAATTTTCTCCCAAAATAATCACAGTCCCTCCTCTGAACATGTCCAAACCATCTCAGTCTGGCTTCTCTAGCTTTTTCTCCAAACCTTCCTGTCTGTGTTGTCCCCCTGATCACCTCGTTCCTGATCCTGTCCATCCTTGTTACCCCTAAAGAGAATCTCAGCATCTTTAACTCTGCCACCTCCAGCTCTGCCTCTTGTCTTCTACCTATTCCTAGTGTCTCTAGTCCATACATCATGGCTGGTCTCACCACTGTCCTGTAAACCTTTCCCTTCACCTTAGCTGACACCCTTCTATCACAGACCTTTCTCCAGTTGTTCCATCCTGCCTGTATTCTATTCTTCACCTCTCTTCCACAGTCTCCACGGCTCTGAACAGTTGAGCCCAAGTATCTGAACTCCTCCACCTTCTCCACCTCTGCTCCTTGTAACCTTACCACTCCACTGTTTTCCTTTTCATTCACACACATGTATTCGGTCTTGCTACAACTGACCTTCATTCCTCTTCTCTCCAGTGCAAACCTCCATCTGTCTAGGTTCTCTTCTAGCTGTTGCCTGTTCTCACTGCAGATCACAATGTCATCTGCAAACATAATTTTCCTTATTTAACAACTCCTCAAAGTACTCCCTCCATCTTCCCAGCACACGTTCCTCACAGGTGATGACATTTCCATCTCTGTCCTTAATTAATCTCACCAGCTGCACATCCTTCCCAGATTGTCCCCTCTGTTTCCTTCTCCTACATGGCCATTGAAGTCTGCTCCAATCACCACTCCCTCCCCCCTGGGGATGCTCTCTACAACCATATCCAGCTCATTCCAAAACTTCTCCTTTTCTGCTAACTCACAGCCTACCTGTGGTGCATAACCACTGACAACATTCAACATCACTCCTTCACACACATCAACCTGTCTGACACCCGTTTCACATCCACCACATTACTTGCATACTTTTCCCCGATGATCACCTCAACTCCATTTCTCTTCCCATCTAATCCATGGTAGAATAACTTAAAACCTCCCCCAATATTTCTGGCACTGCTGCCCTTCCACCTGGTCTCCTGTACACACAACACATCCATTCTTCTCTCCATCATGTCAGCTAGCTCCCTACCTTTCCCTGTCATTGTACCTTCATTCAGGGTTCCCACTTTCAGACCAACAATTCTAACCTTCAATTTTTCTCTCTTTGTCTTAATCAATCTCCCTCCTCTTCTTCTTTGTCTTCAACCAACAGTAGTCCAATTTCCAACAGTACCCTGTTGGAAATTGGACCAACAGCACTGTTGGCGGTCGTTGTTAACCCGGGCCCCGACCGATCCAGTACAGAAATCTTTTTATTGACTCGCATCATAGATTTGGCAAAATGTTTTTACGCCGGATGCCGTTCCTGACGCAACCCTCAACATTTATCCGGGCTTGGGACCGGCACTAAAAAACACTGGCTTGTGCTCCCTAGTGGCTGGGAACTAACTCCCACTCTCAGTAAGAGAGTCAGATTCTGTCTCCACTTTTAAAGCGAGACTTAAGACCCACCTCTTTAACATAGCTTATAACCTAGGCTAGATTATGCATGTCCTAATTAGAATAGTTTAATTATATGCTGCTTAGGGCCTAGACTACTGGGGGGCATTTTCCTTCATTATCTTCATCTTGCACTGAGCAGTCTATTTCTTCTTTTTTTTCTCAGATTCACATCCTTTACTGTGACATGCACCCCTTTTTATAACTTAAAACAATCTTTTACAGCTTTGCTGGTGCCACCAGCGGTTCAAGCCAAAGACAGAAGTGAGGACTCATTAACTACCCCCAGAGATCCCCCACGCATTACTGAACTTTGTTTTTTTTCAGTGTATATATTGTATATTGTACATATATTTTGGATATTGTATGTTCTTAGTAACATCTACTGCACGTCTGTCCGTCCAGGGAGTGGATCCCTCACCTGTGGTTCTCCTAAGGTTTCTACCTTTTCTTTTCCCCGATTCCAAGGGGTATTTTTGTGTAGTTTTTCCTTACCTTGGCTGACGGTTACGAGTGGCGGGCCGTGCATTTCGACCATATGCCTTCAATGACGTCATAGTTATGTGACGTCAAATTAATACGCCTCTGTGAGGGCGGGGCAGTGGTTAGCGATCAGCTGCGGCTGGGAGAGCGGACCAGTGGTGAGGCTGACGCTGCACCGCAGCGTCAGCGCAGGTGAACGCAATTCTTTTAATGAGATCTCTCCCTTTATTAGTAGGAGCCGGGACCACAGAGGGAGAGTTGAGCTGTGTGACATTGCAGTTGCTGTGAAGCCGCTTAAGCCAAGAAAGAAGCGCAAACGCTGCAGACATGGGACTGCCCCGTGAACTTTATGTTACGATTAAAATCATTCAAACGTTGTCCGTTGTCCGTGAGTCTGTCCAGAGAACCCAACACATCACAGCCTCATAATAACATCAGTGGGACGCCAGGACTTCACACATTCAATTCACACATGTACATTATATCAGCCTTAAAACAGGTTCATCAAGCAACCCTTCATTTCTAGAAAATTTAAAATAATTCATTCATTAACTTTGCCGGTGGCAAAGTAGTTGACGATTTGTTTCGTCTCCACTAGGTGCCGGCGTAGCAACATTTAAAATAAACCCTTCAAAATCAGCCGTGCCATACATTACAGTAAGTTTGATTTTATGTCGGGGAAATCAAACAGTGTTCCATGGCTCTGCTTTAAGCTGGAGAAGCTGCTTCTGGAAAATGTTCCCTGCATTTGTGAAAGTGCTGGGGGTTGAGGAGGTACAGAAACATCAACATATTGTGGTCCTGAAATCGATTCCGTATCCGAAAATAATATTGTAATATATAATGTGGAGGAGTTTTTGGTAGTGTGCGCACAGATCTTCTGGCGTTGCACCGCGTCTTGTGCGAGACTGCATCCACCAGTCGAGACACAATGTGAGGGAGACACTGCTTGCAGATTTCATTCAAGAGCTGCGTGCACTTTGGAGATCTAGATAACAATGCAGCGAGCCCATTTACTTTGGAAAAAAATGTTTGCACTCTTTAGGTTTTGAGGCCCCCTGAGTTAAGATTTAATTTAGGCCATGTGCATTATAGTGAATGCATAGGACCATGGGTGCCTTCTCTTCGTTCTGTCATTTTCATTTGCACTATACGTTTAGTCCAGATGCCATCACCGCTGCGCCATCATATCACAGTGCCGCAACTTTGTCCAGAGAACTTCCATACTCCTTAAGAAAATTATAAATAAGTTACAACCACAGATTTCACAGAACGCTCCTGGACACCAACGGACGTCACATAATGCAGGACCGCAGACCGAGCTGTGCCATGTTCTCCACATTCATCAACCATCACAGCGCAAAAGGGGACACTTTTGTTCTGCGCTTCTATCTCGTCTCACATCAAATCAGCTATAGCATACATTAGGTTATTTGGGATATTTCCTGTTGTCCCAGCAAACACCCTGTTAGTGGACAGGTGGTACTACCACTCTGGTTCGTATTGAGTAAGGAAAGAAAGAAGTTCCACGTAGTTACCTCTATTAAGGACTGGGAGCTTTCATCAATGAAAGCTTTTGTTTACCCAAAAATATGACAAATATGACAAAATCCACAATCTGTCTGTAGCTGTAATCTCCTAGTTCAGATTCAATATGTCCCAAGAAGCCGTTGTCAGACTCCTGGGAGAGCTTATCCAATCACAGCACAGATAGTGTTTCCTCATATGGTAGGTATGCAGGAAGGTCCCAGGTCCCAATCTAGCGTGTTAAACAGCGCTGAGTGCTGTGAACTGAGCCCATTCACTTACAGAAGGCACGGGCTTCACTTTTGATACTGAAGGCCATGCCAGATTTCATGGAACCTGACAACACTAGATAGCTAAAATATGATTGGTAAAAAGGTTTTTATCCAGCTTTTAAAATGTAAAAACTATTTTTCTTAATAACAATAACTAATAAGATTTTCTTTTAAAATTCATGAATACATTTTCTGAGTGTGGGCCAGCAAAGAAGGCCTTGCTGGCCCTGACGGTCCACCACTGGATGTTACCAACCCCGTGAAGCCCTGTGGGACAAACTGTGTAAACATGGGCTATATAAATGAAAATTTGATTTGACACCATTTGCTCTCATAATGTGTGAGTATAACTGTGCCATACATCCTCTCACCCCAAAGGGGACCTCCAAAAGGGAATCTACCATTGATTTATCAGGAAGTGCAGGAAATTGCAGGCACTCCTTTTTAGCAAAATGGTGAACTTAAAAAAACAAAAAAAAATCAGATTGTTGGAGATGATATCTAGAACATAAATCGTTAAAGCTTAAAATGTTCCCTTTTAAAGTCAATCCTTTCCCATGCCACACTGCAAAAACCTGGTTAGTTTGATGGTAGAAAGTTGTGATTTTTACAAGTTGGGTTCTGCAACAGTAGAGTTCGCTTGATGTTGATATGCCTTCTGAATTGATTCCATATTCCACTGGAACCACTGGAATAGATGTATACTGCAAGTTTTTTGTTTATACTGGATGAGACCAATGCCGGAAGAGAGGTTGATACACACAATCTATTTTCTAGCTCACACTAGTCTGTGTCGGCGGATTGCATCCAATATGTTATTTTATGTATGTTCACTGACAAGTAATAACTTCTGAAATTAGGGAGGGATAGACCACCTTCTTTTCTTTGTCTTTGAAGAAAGTCCTTTGAAATTCTAGGGTTTTGTTTATTCCATATAAATTGTGACACTAACCCATCCATCTGACTAAAAAAGGATTTTTTAGTCAGTGGAAGATAGGAAGACCCAGAAACAGATATAGAAGCCTTCTTGGCAAGATGTTCATTTTGATACAGTTCATTCTACCGGCCAATGTTAGATGCAAGACATCCCATCTTTGCAGATCAGAATTTATCCTTCGTACTAGTGGGGTAATATTTTTAATGAATAGCTCTTGAAAAGATGGGGTAATATTAACGCCCAAGTATTTAAAACCGTTTTTGATATATTGAAAGTAAACATTGGTCAGTGATCTGCATAACTGATTTATTTATTAGGTAGCATTCACTTTTGGATAGATTAAATTTATAGCATGAAATCTAGTATTGATAAGATTGTTTCAGGAGAACTGAAACAATCATCTTCCCCCAAGCACTTCCATATCTCCACTGGTATGTCATCGGGGCCGACTGCCTTTCCACTCTTCATCCTCTTTCAGGAGAACTGAAACAATCATCAATACTTGCCAACAGATCAGATATGTATATTAACATATCATCTGCATATAGAGATAGTTTATTTTCCAACCCCCATCTGCGAATGCCATGAATTGAATGTCTGGATTTAAGTAAAAGAGATAGAGGCTCAATTGCTAATGTAAATACAAGTGGGCTCAGTGGGCAACCCTGCCTCGTGCCTCTAGATAAGGAGAAATTGTGTGAGCGCAGCTGGTTTGTGACTACCAATGCTTTGGAGCATGGTAAATACCTGAATCCATTTCCTGAAAGACTCCCCAAATCGAAATAGATGTCTGACATTTGAGAATAAAAACCTACCTCTTATCTATCTTCAGAAACCTCTAATCTATCTTTAGAAATTAAAGACGGCAGAGCTATTTCAAGATGCATAGCTAACAATTTTGAAAGTATTTTAAAATAAGAGTTCAGCAATGAAACTGGTTGATATGAACCTCATTTAGTAGCATCTCTGTCTGGTTTTAAAAGAAGAATCATAGTCCCTTTTAGTCACTAGGAACAAGCAAATGGATTCTTTACTCACACACAGATACCTATGTCAATATCAGATAATTTAATCATTATTAGAGCTGGGCGGTATGACCAAAAATTGATATCACGGTATTCTTAGAAATTATCACGGTATTTGACGGTATTGGTTTTTTTTTGGTGTTAACCCCAATTCCTAATTGTTTAGAAAATAATTATAGTTATTAACCCTGGTTTTAATGGTCCCACAAAATGTTGCTGTTCACAAAGAATTGAGTGTCAGGCACTCAATAATTACAAAAAGGCTGTCTCTTATACACATCTCCAAGAGAATGAATTCAAAAATGTAACAGAATTCGTTATTGTGCAACTTGAAAACATCATTTAAAGATGACTGCAATGTAAGAGAGATGTGCCCCCTGTGACTGCAAAGTGAATACTTCATAAACAAGTTGCATCCACATAGACTTTATTAACATTTATAACAAATAATAAAAGTCTTTGGCTAAGTGGAGTGTGACCTTTAGCAAACACGCCTACCAGGGACGTCTGTGTAGTGTTATGTGTTTATGCAGTGCCAACGTTACACAGAGACTGGGGAGAATATGCATATTTCATTTTCATGCAATCTTTGTAGTCCACGATATGTTTTTGGCGTAGGTGGCGTAGGTGGTGAAGCAAATTACTTGTGTTGCCGCCGGCGGCTAAATCAATAGCTCGACAAGCTTTGCAAATTACCCGTGTTTGGTCCGAGTCGGATTTCTCAAATCCAAAGTACCTCCACACAACAGACACTGCTCCTTTTTTTGGAATGAGTGTGCTAGAATTATCTCCCTCCATTCTCTCCGACCAGTCAACTCACTGTACTGCCATTACTACTACTACTACCGCTCTCGTGCATAGTTGGTTTGTTTGGTGCAACACTGTTCACTGTTCGCTCAATTCACCGCTGTGCAACGTTCCGCCTCCATGTGTTCCCTACATATGCGCACATACCGGTATGGGGATAAATGCAAAATTGATATCATAAAAATAAAAATTACCGGTATACCTGTGCAAACGGTATACTGCCCAGCTCTAATCGTTATATCAACCAACCAACACTGTTATTGTGAACAAAAGTGTCATAGGTCCCAGATTTTTTCCTTCACTCAACCTATTTTTCCAATGTTTTCCGCTGCTATTTCATTAATTCTCTTTCATTGTATGAAAACTGGACCACATCGCGTTATTTTAGGAAAGCAGCAAAACATCATGTTACTCCATATATGTCCTGTTCTTTTTTTCGGTTTGTATTCTTTTAAGTAAACAAATTCACAAATTGCATCAAAAGTTAAGTAGATGTCTATGTAATTTCTTAACATCTTGTAAGTCATTTCATAAGAGTTTGGGATCATTTAAACTTTATTACTAGCAAATAGTGTTGATAGTTGAAATTCCATGACCAGGGGAAAAATAGAACAATAAGTCCTAAAATAGTTTATGATGTGTAATGTTAGAGTCAGGGACCATTTAGAAACTGTGTGTGGCAAAGGATATGTGCAAGTAATTACTTTCAAGTGTGATTTCACGGACTGCGTGGTCACAAAATTGATAGCTGTTTATTTGTCTTTTGGTTAGAATTGAAAAATTCGCTTCACAGTAAAAACTGGGTCTGCTGTGAACTAGTTCATGTACTTATCGGGTGTATGGTTTGAAATACCGTTGTCATTGCTCAGAAAATAAATGGTAGTACCTGAAATATGCCAGAATGAAATGGTTTGGACATGTTCAGAGGAGGGACTGCATATACCTTGGTAAAATAATACTAGAGATGGAGCAACCAGATTGGAGACAAAGAGGAATTTTAAAGTTGCTTAAGCTCCATCTCCAAAAAGAAAGAGCATGTTCACAATAGGACCTTTCAACAGTAGATGTTGGTGGATGGTTGGTCTTCTTTGTTGGCGCTTATTTACTATATATATATATATATATATATATATACAAACTGTATATAAGGTATAAGCGAATGCAAAAGCTATCGGCAAAGTATCTCAATATTTACGAAAGAGTTTAGTATTAATGCATGAATATGAAAAGTAAAATTGGTTGTACTAAGGATTACAGAGTTATTATCAATGCAATTTATTTAAAATAAAGTATGCACAGTAATGTTAATATTAGAATAACTGTTCACTGCTTACCCTCCTGTTTTCCTCGGGTCAAATTTACCCATCACTGTGTTAAACCCCCCCTAAAAAATCCCTTTAACAATATTTTTCATCATAAAAATCTTAAAATGTATGACTCATTGACTCCAACATCAGACAAAGTTGATTGTTGCATTTATCCACATTCCCATGCATGGTGTACAAAAAGCCAAGGTTGTCTTTGGGTCACCATGACTCTACACTAGAGTCTACAGTGAACTTTAATTGAATTCCAGGTCACAGAGTTATTTACACAACACAGAATGTGAGGATGTTTTAGTTCTGTCTGAGTTCAATCAGTAGCAAATGTAAAGAAAACAAGACAGGTGGCCTTCTCAAAGACTGCAAGGAAAAAAATCAAAAGAAACTCATTGGGATGAATAAAAATGCATACAAAACCCCCTTTTGCACATTTTCTTTATAGGCTACAGGAAGACAGATAAGGAGTACAAACTTGGGTATTCACACTTTTTCTGGGAAATGACTAGTTGTTTCTTTAAGCAAAATAAAAATGTTTGAAAAAAATCTAGCTGCTTGAATTGGGGATTTACTGAAGACAGGTCATTTTGACCTAGAGGACATGCACTGTATACAGAATTTGAGATGCACTAGCACCCACAGAGAATGCTGATGGATGTGTATGTGGTACCACTGTACATATTTAAGTTCCTGTTGGTATTTGCTCAGCACTCCTTGTGGGTGAAAATCTTCTGTATATGATACATAAGGTATAGTAAAAGCAATAGCTAAGGCCTCAGTATTGTGCAAAAATGTAGTATATTAAAATATTTCATTTAATGGGACAACATTGTATAAGCAGAAATCTATATTAACACTCATTTTCAAAAACACAAACACACACAACAGTGTTTAAATAACTTGGTTATTACTATGATCAAGCAATAGAAAATGCAACACAATTGTAGAAATCGGTTTGCCTATTTAGTTGTTATTGATTTCTGATTGGCTGATGGTGTCTCTTGATTTTTTTTAATTATTTGTTGCAGGTAAAAAATATATCCCAAAAATAAATGGGATTTTCCAAATTAGTTTAGTCAATGGACTGAATACCAGTTGCTTTTATACCCTGTGTATTACACATATACAGTGCAAAACCTATACTACCTATACCTATATACCTATATGTAAAGCCTGTATTAATTAATAAATTGTGTTATTATTAATTAATACCAACAGAAAACTTTAAAAAGCTATTTATTATTGTTCAATCCATTCTTTCTCAAAACAAATTTATTAATGGTTATTTTCTGCCACCCCTTCCACAGCCCTAAACTTGTTACCTTGTTTATGAATTAAATAGATTGAATTTCTGATTAAGTCAACTTAACAAGTACATAAAAAAGCAATTATGAACGTCAATCTATTTATGCAGAAAAAAATTTAAGAGATTACCATGTTTTGTTTTGTTTTCAAATTCCACCTTTTGTCTGTCTTCTTTATCGCGTTCTCTCCCTTTGACAAGATGGCTGACCTGTTTAGACCTGTTTATGTTAGATGGCAGAGGAATATTCTAGCAATGTATTCGTCATTGGGTGCAGCAGCCAATCATCAATTAGCATTCACGGACGACCAATCAGAAAGCTTGATACAGATGCAACCGATACCATAACCATGCGTCACTGTAAACGCATGTTCACCTCTTTAACATTCAAAGGACTCCTACTTTTCAAAGGTCCGCCATTTTGTCACAGACTGGAGAACAGAACACAATAAAGATTAACATCGATGAAAGATGGATTTTGAACGTGTAAGTAAAATACCTTCAATTGTATTGATTATTGTTTTTTATTTTTTAATTACAATCCACTTTTATTGCAGAAAAAACAGATAACTTGACTCCGTATCACCGTCATATGTGATATCATGTTTCAAAGACCCTTTAAAATTATGAATTGAAAAACAACAATTAATACATATAATTTGTAATGTTATTGTCAGAGTTCAGCGTCTGTGCATACATTTGAGGTTAGACATTCTTGTAAGTAACGTTTGAGTCATTCAGAGCTGCATGGTCAAAAGGTTTAAGCAAAATTTCAGGAGGAATCTCACAAAGCATGTGGTTTGTCAAAACAAGCAGTGTAAGCATAAAATGTGGATTTCTTTACCAAAAAATTTTACCTTAATTGAAGACTTATTTCATTATGTGTAATGCAATTTTAAATGACCATATTATTACAATCTTCTCACTATATACAGTATGGTACGTGGCACGCCTGTACATATTTATGTTCATGATGGTTGTTCCTCTGCTCTCCCTGTGGGTGCTTTGAATCAGGCTCCCAGTGAATCGGCACTCATGCACATGTTCATGCAATATTAAGTACAAGACAAAAAAAGAAATTAATTTTCAACAGTATGTAATTTTCTCTATTGTTTTCCTTGTGTATGGTGCTTGCTTACTAATGTCTTTTGAATAAACATATTTTGGGAGACAACAAATGAATGCATGACTGTATGAGAATTAATAAGGAATGCCAGATGTTGGTAGGAATCTAGTAAATTACCGCATATACCACTTTGATACCACACATACCACAACATGTCAATTTACCAAACATATATGATTACATAAAGTATAGTAAATGCAATAACTAAAACCTCAGGCCTATTGTCCAAACAATTTGGCATTTTAAAATGTTTAACTAAATAAGAAAGCGGAGTAACCCTTATTTTAAAAAAAGCTCACACTGCATTTTTTAGATTATATTAGATTGGTTATAATTATGATCAAGCAGTGGAAAGTACAACATTATTGCAGATTTCAGGTTGCTTTTTTTGGTTGTTAGTGAGTTTAATTGGCTGCTGGTGTCTTTTTAATTATTTGTTGCAGTGTAAATTACATTGAATAACGGTTGCTTTTATGCCCTATGTATTACTATTATATATTTCCAAAGGCCTGGATAAAAAAAATTAAATATTATATATTTCTAACGGAAGCTTGAATGTATTTTACTATAGTGTTGGCATATACTATATACAGTATAGGATGTATACTGTAAAGGTGCAAACCTATTCTTACTGTATAGTAAGAATAGGTTTGCACCTTTTGTCAACATTATATCAAATTTTTTAAAACAATCCAAAACATTTTCGGCTGATGCAGGCAGAATGTAACTGCGGTCTGTGAGTCCTCTTAACACACAGACGCAGTTTCTGAGTTCAACAAAAGTTTCTTTATTTTTGGCTCGACAAGATGCAGAGCAGTTTGCTCTGTTAGCCTCACACGCACACAGTTCATCACCCTCACAGTTCAGTTCAGTTGGGTGTTCTTTCTCTTTTTCCGTCCCCCTCTCCTGTGAACCCGGCTCCTACTTGTAAAAGGCGAGGTACAATTAGTAGAAATCAAAACACCTGCGCACCGTGCAGCACCAGCCTCGCCACTCACCTGCTCTCTCCACTGCAGCTGTGCGCTAACCACTGCCCCGCCCTCAAAGTATAAAATAGGTGACACTCAAATAGGTGTGTCACTTTTTAGTGATTTCTATTCTATATTATTATTCAAAAGATAACCTTCCAGGTAGTCCTAGCAGAATTGTAAGAATGGCATTTATGTGTGTAAGCCCCAAACGTACAAAGAATCACATAAGTGATCCATTAGGGTTTCTGGTGCTTAATGAGTTCTACCACTGCCGACACCAAGTTGAGTGATACTGAGGCTGTCAACAACCATTTGTTTACTGTATGAGCAAATAGGTAATCTATTTGCTCACTGTGATAAATTGCTGTACCTCAAACACTCAAAATATATAATCAGATAACTAACTCCCCTGAGCTGGTTAGAACAACAGACTCCAAATATAAAAATTGATAACATTGCTATTTACTTGCAAATTCAGGTAACAACACAACAGCATATTTCTTCTATTTTTACAACCCTTGGTGTAAATTTTACCCCATTTAGTGTTGAACATATCCCAATCAATAATTTCCAGAACCTTTCACGAAATGCTTCACAAAGTAGTTCGCTTGCCTTATGAGAATTTTTTTTTTTTAGCACAACCCATAGGAGTGTGAATATAAACAATATATAAAAGATTTCTGTGGTGGCCGAAATAGTGGGAAAGAGCCTGGTTTCTGACAAAATACTGATTTATTTACATATTCATGAGATCCACGGGTCAGAGGGCACTGTCCTATGGCAAGGGAGAGTGCACATTGGGGCACTTGATGCGTTATTTCGTCCTGGTTGCATGGCTATTGAATGCATCTCTGATAAGAATAAATTCTATGAACACAAAACACTAAAGTATCCTTAAACAATGCTTAAAGATACAAAAAGACAACAGTTTTATTTTGAATCAAGCTCAGAACTATTAATATTTAACTGTGGACTATTCATTTCATACAGTTTCCATGAGGAGAAGAAACGGAGGCTTGTCATTGCGTTCAGCCCTCAGAAAGTGTACTTGGGGCTTCTGTAGTCTTTGTTTGCGGTGGTGCTCGTTGCAAGGCTCAAGAAAGTGCTTTCCTATCTGGTAAATAAATCTTCTTTTCCTTTCAGCTTATCCCATTTTTCAGGGGTTGCCACAGCGAGTCAACAATTTCCATCTCACCCTGTCCTCCGCATCCTCAACTCCAACTCCAACCACCTCGCCTTCCTCTTTGTCTCTTACCTGGTAGCTCCATGTCTAGCATTCTTCTCCCAATATAATCACTGTCCTTCCTCTGAACATGTCCAAACCATCTCAGTCTGGCTTCTCTAGCTTTTTCTCCAAACCTTCCTGCCACATCATGGCTGGTCTCACCACTGTCCTGTAAGCATTTCCCTTTACCTTAGCTGACACCCTTCTATCACAGATCACTCCAGAGACCTGTCTCCAGTTGTTCCATCCGGCCTGTATTCTATTCTTCACCTCTCTTCCACAGTCTCCACTGCTCTGAACAGTTGAGCCCAAGTATCTGAACTCAGTTGAGCCCAAGTATCTGAATTCACACACATGTACTCGGTCTTACTACGACTGACCTTCATTCCTCTTCTCTCCAGTGCTAACCTCCACCTCTCTAGGTTTTCTTCTAGCTGTTGCCTGCTCTCACTGCAGATCACAATATCATCTGCAAACATCATTGTCCATGGAGACTCCTGTCTGACCTCATCTGTCAATCTGTCCATCACCAGAGCAAACAAAAGGGGCTCAGGGCAGATCCTTGATGAAGTCCCACCTCCACTTTAAAGTCCTTTGTCCTTCCAACAGCACACCTCACCACCGTTGTGCTGTTCTCAAACACATCCTGCACCAATCTAACATACTTCTCAGCTGCTCCTGACTTCCTCATACAAAACCACAGTTCCTCCCTCAGAACCTGGTCATAGGCCTTTTCTAAATCCACATAAACACAATGAAGCTCCTTCTGACCCTCTCTGTACTTCTCCATCAACATCCTCAAGGCAAATATTGCATCTGTGGTACTCTTTCTCGGCACCTCTTTCCTCAACCGAGCCTCAACTACTCTTTCCCAAATCTTCATGGTATGGCTCATCAACTTTATTCCTCTGTAATTGCTACAGCTCTGCACATCACCTTTCTTGTAAATTGGCACCCTTCTTGTAAATTGGTACAAGAACACTTTTCCTCAACTCGTCAGGCATCTTGTTGGTCTCCAAAATTCTATTGAAGAGCCGAGTGAGAAAACTTACCCCTTCTTCCCCCAAGCACTTCCATATCTCCACTGGTATGTCATCGGGGCCGACTGCCTTTCCACTCTTCATCCTCTTCAGAGCTTTTCTAACTTCATCCTTTCTAATCTACTCCCTCCATCTTCCTAGCACACATTCCTCACAGGTGATGACATTTCCATCTCTGTCCTTAATTAATCTCACCTGCTGCACATCCTTTCCAGATTGGTTTCTCTGCCTTGCCAATCTGTATAACTCTTTTTTTTCCTTCCTTCGTGTCCAACATCTCGTACAATTCCTCGTATGCCTAGTGTTTGGCCTTGGCCACTTCCCTCTTCACCTTCCTTGCCGTCTCCCTGTACTCCAGTCTATTCTCCTCTGTTTTGTCATTATCCCATCTCTTCTTTGCTAGTCTCATCCTCTGGACACTGTCCTGGACCTCATCATTCCACCACCAGGTCTCTTTGTCCTCCTTTCTCTGTCCAGGGGAAACACCTAGCACCTTCATAGCTGTCTCCCTAATGGCTCTAGCAGTGGTCTCCCAATCATCTGGGAATTTCCTGACTTCTTTTCCAAATTCATCACAACATCTTCTGCTCTGTCTTTACCTTCTTCCTTCTTCTCACCTCCATTGTCAGCTTGCACACTACCATCCTGGGCTGTTTGGCTACACTCTCAGCTGCCACCACTTTACAGTTACTTATCTCCCGGAGATTACCTCTTCTACAGATAATGTAATCTACCTGAGTGGACTCTCTCTTTTGGAAATAGGTGTTTACCACGGCCATTTCCATTCTTTTTGCAAAATCCACCACTGCCTGTCCTTCCAAATTTCTATCCCTAACTCAAAACCGGCCCATCACTTCCTCATCCCCTCTGTTCCCTTCTCCTACATGTCCATTAAAGTCTGCTCCAATCACCACTCTCTTTCTGCTCTCTACAACCATAATCCAACTCATTCCAAAACTTCTCCTCTTCTGCTAACTCACAGCCTACCTGTGGAGCATAACGACTGACAACATTCAACATCACTCCTTCCATTTCTACCTTCACACACATCAACCTGTCTGACACCCATTTCACATCGACCACATTACTTGCATACTTTTTCCCAATGATCACCTCAACTCCATTTCTCTTCCCATCTAATCCATGGTAGAATAACTTAAAACCTCCCCCAATATTTCTGGCCCTGCTGCCCTTCCACCTGGTCTCCTGTACACACAACACGTCCACTCTTCTTCTGCTCGCTATCATGTCAGCTAGCTCCCTACCTTTCCCTGTCATTGTACCTACATTCAGGGTTCCCACTTTCAGACCAACACTTCTAACCTTCCTTTTTTTCCCTCTTTGTCTTTATCAGTCTTCCTCCTCTTCTTCTTCTTTGTCTTCGACCAACAGTAGTCCAATTTCCAACAGTACCCTGTAGGTTAATAGCACTGTTGTCGGTCGTTGTTAACCCGGGCCCCGACCGATCCGATATGGAAATCTTTTTGTTGACTCACATCATAGATTTGGCTACATGTTTTTACGCCGGATGCCCTTCCTGACACAACCCTCACCATTTATCCGGGCTTGGGACCGGCACTAAAAAAACACTGGCTTGTGCTCCCTAATGACTGGGTTCTCCCTAGTGGCTACCTGGTAAGTAAATATATTTAATAAACTCAATGAAATTGTTTGATATTGTTTTCTGCATACACACATCATTATAAAACAGTTGTTTGTGTTAGATGGATTTTATTATGGTTAGACTTGTGTGTTTAACAGCCTCAGACACTAATTTCCCGCTCCGGCGCTCCTCGCTTCGCTTCTTCTTGACCCTCCTCGGTGGGCGAGGTGATTTGCTCCGACCCCTAACTTTCGTCCCTCTGGGTGTCTGCCCCGCTGCCGTCACTAGCGCACCACAGTGAGTAGCTCAAATAACCGTGGTGCACTATGCGACCACACCCATTCGTGACAGCTCACCTCTCATAATCCTGGCACTTGTTGGTTGTCGGAGTAATGTTTTAGACACCTTTCGTAGCGGTGTTGGGGGCATGTAACTGGGGTATTTAAAGAGAATAGACAGACCTTCTTATTAACGTACCACCAACTCATGGAACATTTATCACTTATGGACCATTAATCACCTATGAACCAGAACTTGTTATTTAATGTGTGCGAATAGTGAAGAGAGAAGTGGTGATAAAAATCTCCTTCAGTCAGAAATTACAATTTTATTCAAATGATTTTATTGATAAGGGAAGCAGCACATAAGCAATCTTAAGGCAATTTAATCATCAAGGAAAAAAGAAACAATAATTAGTCAACAATTCTAGAAGTAAGGATGAAGAATAATATAAATGTGCTGAGGCTTTTTTCTGATAAACTTTTTTCAGCTGACCCTGCTTTGTTCTTATCAGCGGATTGGAAGAGGGGGAGAAGTAGAGTGTCCTTGGCCGGGGACACACTGTACTTAGTTTAGCTTCACGGCTGCAGCCGAGTCAGATGCACCCTTCTCGGCCCTATACAGGGCCGTTTCCCCTAAGGGGCCGCTCTCCTTAGGTTGTCCAGCAGCCGCCGTGGCAGGCAGTGAGAAGTGAGGTAGTGAGTGCAATTCCAATTTTTTTTCCCTTACTATCTAATGATTAACTGATTCCTGCTGGGACCTTCTTTGCTTCAAAGATGAATGAGAGGTTGTTTTCTTCTTCTGCCCGTTGCAATCCACGATCCTCTTCTTCTTATCTGTCTAATAATACCCGTTTTCTCTCCCTTCCCTCGATCTATCTTTTTACTGTTCCGTTCAATTCCCTTTGTCTAATTTTTCTAAGATAGATAAGAGTCTTTTTCGAGGGTGGATAAAAGTTCTCTTCTTCTCCTCTTCTTTCCTCCCGACTAACTATTTCTATTCTGTTCCATGCATTCTGTCTAATTTTCCTAAGCTAAATTGGAGTCTTATTCGATGGTGGATAAAAGTTTTCTTTGTCTTCTTTTCTTTCCTCCTTTCTAACTATTCCATCCCGTTTAATTATCTCTATCTCTATTCTTCGTCTTCTTTTCTGTCCAACCTAACTACTCCTGTTCTGACAAATTCTTTTTATCTAATTGTTCTAGGTCAGACACAAGTCATCTCTGATAATAAACGAGAGTTTTCTTACCTCTGTTCTTCCCATCAACCTAAATATTTCCATGGTCCAATCCCTATCTAGTCTGAAGAAAAATACGAGTCCTCTGCACAGGTGGATAGAAGTCTTTTCTTCTTCTTCTTGGTCTTCTTTCCTACCTCTAGTCTAACTATCTCTGGGTCGTCCAATCCTTCCTATCTAAACTTAAGAAAAGTGAGGGTCCTCTTCACAGGTGGATGAAAGTCTTTTATTCATCATCTTTGTCTTCTTTCCTTCCTCCAGTCTAACCTTCTCTGAGTCGTCCAATTCTTTTTATCTAAACTGACTAAGGGAGATTACAGTCTTCTCCGAGGATGAGCAGGGTCCTGATTCCGGGATGTTAGTCCATCCTTCTTCCGGGGACGGGGCGATGCACAAACTGAAGTTTTCCAGACTCTTACACCTATATTTATGCCTTTTCTCTTATCTCTCTCCCTCTCTTTCTCTCATTCATTTTACGTTATCATTGCTTATTGCTCATTCCACCATCAAGCCACGTTGGGTTTTTTCCATGCCCTGTCCTCCAGATCTCTCCCCTCCTCTAGGCCTCGCTTTGGGTCACCATTATGTTCCTGGACATGTCTCAACCTGTTTCATCACATATTTTTCTATTATAATGATAAACAACCATCATCATCATAAAACAACAATAAACATTTGATAATTTCACCTTTTTTTATGAATCATCATATTAATCTGTTCAGACACAAAGATATTTGTGAAAACATTTCATCATAAAAAAGGAATCAAATCACATATTTCATTCTTATAATAATCAGATTACTAAAAATTACTCATTGATTTAATACACTCTCGGCTTTCACAGTTATGCGTTTCCACGTCACAGCTGTTTATCACGTTGTTCTTTTACCCAGCATGAAGGACATGTCACAATGTGTTCTAATAACATGTCACCCACATATCTCTTGAGTCTTCAGCTTAAAAAGGAAAATGTTTTCATTCATATAACTTTATTTATCGCCTACTAATAGGAGGCGATAAATATCCCTCAGTTATGACTTTTGGATACTGAGCTCAACCATTCTTGACTTTCCCTCCTTGAGATCAGTATCTACCCCTTCCCCTCTCTGTATATGTTCTGGGCTCTTTATTACCTACATCCCACCTTTCTCAACACCCCCTCCTAGAGGTCAGCACGTATACACTTACATACATCACTGAACCCTCAAGCAAAAGTGGGATTAGAAGAGGTCGTCATCAGATGGGTAAAGATACAGGACGTCCCCCAGATATGGGCTGTGTGGGGAGATTGGGGAGGTGAAGGTGATGCCTCCCAGGATAACCAACATAGAATCAGGCAATATAGGCGTTGACCTCTCATTAAACTCAGCCCTAAAACTCATCCGTAGACAGGATGGGCTCGTCCGCTGGTGGTTGTGGTTCCTCCTCTTCAAGTTACTTCTGGGTGTCATCCCTCTCTTCCAGCTAGGATGTTTCCACAATCTCTAGCAGAGAGGCCTCCTCAACGGACAATCTTGGGGCACTATTCACTTGTACTGGCGGAAAGGTTTCCATCATCTCTAACAGGAAGCCCTCCTCACTGGGCAACTCCAAGGCACTTCTTCCTTCATTTAGGATGTCTTCCTACATATTTTCTGAATGACCTCCTGGAGTTTCCCTGAGCAATGTCTGCCATTGCAGCTTCCATGGCCCCTCCACTTCCCTCCAGATCTGGGAACGGGGTTCCCGGGTAGGTTACCACCAGCCCTGGATGTCCCATCCCAGGTTCAGTCAAGTTTACTTCAGCTGCCCATTGGGGCCGACTGCCACCATCCAGGTCAATGATATCCTCCACCAGTGGAGGATATCACCTCTGTGGAGGTTAGATGCTGGTTGATGGAATTGCCCCCAGTAGTCAGTGTTAGTAAAGTTTGAACTAGAGATTGTAGATCCTGACCAGCCGTCTGGCAGGTGTGGCAGAATGAGGCCGATACTTGTTCACCACCAGAGAGAAACCACACCTTCCTCCTCATAGGGTAGTATACTTCTTGTGGGAGGGTCAGAGGCTGCAGGTCCTGACCCCTGGCAGAGTTAGTTATCACTGCTTAATAGCTTGGACTGGATGTTCGCCAATTATGCCACCTGGACAGAAGAGGCCCTCTGCATTGTGGGCACCCTTAATTCTCTTGGCAACAGGAGTCACATAATAGTTGGTGATTCACATACCAGAGGCAGCATCGATCTAGTGGGTGACTGCCTTTGCCACACTTGTCATAGGTGGTTCCCAATATGTCGGGTACCTTACAAGGGTGACAGTCTCTATTGCTGGTTCTGGTGTCATTAACTGAGTTTGAACATTCATGGCTTGCTTCAGAATCCGTGTTGTTACGTTCTCTGGCTTGTTCCTCTGCACATCTTGATCTCATTGGGTTGTATGGTATTTTTCTCTCCAACGCCAGGTCCAGCCTTTGACAGGGCTGTAGCTCCATATCCTTTTTTCTCGATGCCTTCTCCAGGCTCGATTCACTTTTCTTTTCTTTGGCCCCTTGACTGGAGGTAGTGTTGGTGTCGCGGTGTATTCTCCACTACCACTGCGTTGCACTCGCTGGGTCTTTATTTCGAGAAGGATGGGAGTGGGCGGGTACCGTTTCTCTGGGAGGAGTCCACGCCATGCCCAATCCCAGCTCCGGACTCTTAGCCAAGGACAAGAGTGGGGTAATGGTCCTTCCTTGATCTTGACCCATGACATTCTCCTGTGTCGTAGAACAACAAGTGGGACATTTGCCAATCTCTGATTTTTATTCCTACGAAACTGAGAATGCTGAAATATCTCTTGGCCCTTTCTTGCTGTGTGGAATGAGAGTCTTAAAAAAGTGGACTCCATGATTCTAACTCTTTGTTACATGTTATTTCTAAACATGTAACATGTTATTACATGTTACCTCCCACCTCGACTACTCCAATTCTCTCCTTTTCGGCCTCCCTCAAAAATCATTACACAAACTCCAATTGGTTCAGAATGCATCTGCCTTTTCTTTCCTCTCTATCCCTCTCTTTCTCTTATTCATTTTACCTTACCATCACTTATTGGTCATTCCCCCATCAGACCATGTTGGGTTTTCTCCATGCCCTGTCCTCCAGATCTCTCCCCTCCTCTAGGCCTCGCTTTGGGTCACCATTACGTTCCTGGACATGTCTCAACCTGTTTCATGTCTCTCACATTTTTTTCTATTATAATGATAAACAACCATCAAGCCCTTAAAAAACAGTAGACATTTGATAATTTCACCTTTTTTTAAGAATCATAATATTAATCGTAACATTTTTCTGTGATATCATTTTAACCATCATCATCATAAAAAACAATAAACACTTTAACATTTCACTTGTTTAACTTTATTTAACGCCTACTATTATCCCTCAGTTATGATTTTGGGATACTGAGCGCAACCATTCCTAACAAAGTGAATTAATCCTATGAACTCAAAACACTCAAGTATCCTAAACAATGCATAAATATACAAAAGACAACTGTTTTATTTTGAATCAAGCTCAGAACTAGTCATATCTCACTGAGGGCTATTCATTTTTTTACAATTTCCATCAGGGGATTCAAGAAGCAATGGTGCTTGTCACTGCGTTCAGCCTACCAAAAGTATACTTGGGGCTTCTACAATCTCGGTTTGCGGAGATTCTGGATGGAAGGCTCGAAAAGTGCTTGCATATCTGGTAAGTAATTATATTCAATAAACACATTACAATTGTTTGATATTGTTTTGTGCATACACACATCATTATAAAACAGTTGTTTGCATTGGATGGATTTTACTATTGTTAGACTTGTGTGTTTAACAGCCTCAGACACTAATTTCTGATAATCTCTGATTATTTACACTTGACCTATTACTATTCAAAGAAAATTAATCAGAAAACACATTTGAAGTTAATTCTTTAAAAAAGAGGTTAGTAAAAGATTACTAACTTCCACTAGCTGGTTATAACAGCAGACTCCAAATATAAAATTGGTAACGATTCCCTGTAGTGGCAATTTCAGGTAACAACACAACAGAGCATTGTTGATTGTTGGAATCAATTTGAACTATGGTGTAAATTTTACCCCATTCAATGTTAAACATATCCCAATCAACAAGATACACTTTTTTATGTAATCTTTGGGAACCTCTCACGTTATGCTTCAAAAAGTAGTTTGCATTCCTTATAATAAAGAATAAATATAATAATAATAAGAATAAATATCTTCAGTACAACACATATGAGTGTATTTACAAACAGTAAATAAAAGATTTCTGTGATGGCCAAAAGTGTGAGATAGAGCTTTTTTTTCTGACACAATACCAATTTATTTAGAGATTCATGAGATCCACGGGTCAGAGGGCACTGTCCAATGGAAACGGAGAGTGCACATTGGGGCACTTGATGCGTAATTTTCATCCTGGTTGCATCTTGTTGCGTAATTTTCATACTGCTTGCATGGCTACTGAATGCATCTCTGGTAAGTGAATAAATCCTATGAACTCAAAACACTCAAGTATCCTAAACAACGCTTAAATATACAAAAGACAACTGTTTTACTTTGAATCTAGCTCAGAACTAGTCATATCTCACTGACAGCTATTCATTTTTTTACAGTTTCCATCAGGGGATTCAAGAAGCAATGGTGCTTGTCACTGCGTTCAGCTCACTGAAAGTATTCTTGGGGCCTCTGAAATCTTGGTTTGCGGAGGCTCTGGTTGGAAGACTTGAAAAGTGCTTGCATATCTAGTAAGTAATTATATTATATAAACACAACACAATTGTTTGATATTGTTTTGTGCATATACACATCATTATAAAACAGTTGTTTGCATTGGAATGATATTACTATGGTTAGACTTGTATGTTTAACAACCTCAAACACTAATTTCTGATAATCTCTGATTATTTACACTTGGCCTATTACTATTCAAAGAAAACTGATCAGGAAACACATTTGAAGTTAATTCTTTTTGAAATTTACCAAATCTCTTAAAAACAAAGATTACTAACGTCCACTAGCTGATTATAACAGCAGAATCCAAATATAAATTTGGTAACGTTCCCATCTAGTGGCAATTTCAGGTAACAACACAACAGAGCATTGTTGGTTGTTGGAACCAATTCGAACTATGGTGTAAATTTTACCCCATTCAATGTTAAAGATATCCCAATCAAAAAGATACACGTTTTTACGTAATCTTTGGGAACCTCTCACGTTATGCTTCCAAAAGTAGTTTGCATTCCTTATAAGAAAGAATAAATATAATAATAATAAGAATAAATCTCTTCAGTACAACACATATGAGTGTATATATATACAGTAAATAAAAGATTTCTGTGGTGGCCGAAATTGTGCGATAGAGCCTGTTTTCTGACACAATACCAATTTATTTACAGATTCATGAGATCCACGGGTCAGAGGGCACTGTCCTATGGCAAGGCACATTGAGAGTGCACATTGGGGCACTTGATGCGTAATTTTCATCCTGGTTGCATGGCTACTGAATGCATCTCTGGTAAGTGAATAAATCCTATAAACTCAAAACACTCAAGTATCCTAAACAAAGCTAAAATATACAAAAGACAACTGTTTTATTTTGAATCAAGCTCAGAACTAGTCATATCTCACTGACAGCTATTGATTTTTTTACAGTTTCCATCAGGGGATTCAAGAAGCAATGGTGCTTGTCACTGCGTTCAGCCCACCAAAAGTATACTTGGGGCCTCTGCAATCTTGGTTTGCGGAGGTTCTGGTTGGAAGGCTCGAAAAGTGCTTGCATATCAGGTAAGTAATTATATTCAATAAACACAACACAATTGTTTGATATTGTTTTGTGCATACACACATCATTGTAAAACAGTTGTTTGCATTGGAAGGATTTTACTATTGTTAGACTTGTGTGTTTAACAGCCTCAGACACTAATTTCTGATAATCTCTGATTATTTACTCTTGACCTATTACTATTCAAAGAAAATTGATCAGAAAACACATTTGAATTTAATTCTTTTTGAAATTTACCAAATCTCTGCAAAAAAAGATTACTAACTTCCACTAGCTGGTTATAACAGCAGACTCCAAATATAAATTTGGTAACGTTCCCATCTAGGGGCAATTTCAGGTAACAACACAACAGAGCATTGTTGGTTGTTAAAATCAATTCGAACTATGGTGTAAATTTTACCCCATTCAATGTTAAACATATCCCAATCAACAAGATACACTTTTTTACGTAATCTTTGGGAACCTCTCACGTTATGCTTCAGAACGTAGTTTGCATTCCTTATAAGAAAGAATAAATTTAATAATAATAAGAATAAATATCTTCAGTACAACACATATGAGTGTATATATAAACAGTAAATAAAAGATTTCTGTGGTGGCCGAAATTGTGCGATAGAGCCTGTTTTCTGACACAATACCAATTTATTTACAGATTCATGAGATCCACGGGTTAGAGGGCACTGTCCAATGGAAACGGAGAGTGCACATTAGGGCACTTGATGCGTAATTTTCAACCTGGTTGCATGGCTACTGAATGCATCTTTGGTAAGTGAATAAATCCTATAAACACAAAACACTCAAGTATCCTAAACAACGCTAAAATATACAAAAGACAACTGTTTTATTTTGAGTCAAGCTCAGAACTAGTCTGTGAGGGCGGGGCAGTGGTTAGCGATCAGCTGCGGCTGGGAGAGCGGACCAGTGGTGAGGCTGACGCTGTACCGGGCGCAGGTGAGCGCAATTCTTGTAATTAGATCTCTCCCTTTATTAGTAGGAGCCGGGACCACAGGGGGAGAGGTGAGCTGTGTGAGACTGCAGTTGCTGTGAAGCTGTGAAGAAACGAGTCAAAAGCGCAAACTCTGCAGACACGGGACTGCCCTGTGAACTTGTGTGTGTGTGGAGATTAAAATTCATTCAGACGTTGTCCGTTGTCCGTGAGTCTGTCTGTCCAGAGAACCCAACACCTCACATAGTCATATCTCACTGAGGGCTATTCATTTTTTTACAATTTCCATAAGGGGATTCAAGAAGCAATGGTGCTTGTCACTGCGTTCAGCCCACTGAAAGTATACTTGGGGCCTCTGCAATCTTGGTTAGCGGAGGTTCTGGTTGGAAGGCTCAAAAAGTGCTTGCATATCTGGTAAGTAATTATATTCATTAAACACAACACAATTGTTTGATATTGTTTTGTGCATACACACATCATTATAAAGCAGTTGTTTGCATTGGAAGGAATTTACTATGGTTAGACTTGTGTATTTAACAGCCTCAAACACTAATTTTTGATAATCTCTGATTATTTACACTTGAACTATTACTATTCAAAGAAAACTGATCAGAAAACACATTTGAAATTAATTCTTTTTGAAATTTACCAAATCTCTACAAACAAAGATTACTAACTTCCACTAGTTGGATATAACAGCAGACTCCAAATATAAATTTGGTAAAGTTCCCATCTAGTGGCAATTTCAGGTAACAACACAACAGAGCATTGTTGGTTGTTGGAACCAATTCGAACTATGGTGTAAATTTTACCCCATTCAATGTTAAACATATCCCAATCAACAATATACACTTTTTTACGTAATCTTTGGAAACCTCTCATGTTATGCCTCAAAAAGTAGTTTGCATTCCTTATAAGAAAGAATAAATGAAATAATAATAAGAATAAATTTCTCCAGTACAACACATATGAGTGTATACATAAACAGAAAATAAAAGATTTCTGTGATGGCCGAAATTTTGCAATAGAGCTTTTTTTCTGACACAATACCAATTTATTTACAGATTCATGAGATCCACGGGTCAGAAGGCACTGGAGGGCACTGTCCAATGGAAACGGAGAGTGCACATTGGGGCACTTGATGCGTAATTTTCAACCTGGTTGCATAGCTACTGAATGCATCTTTGGTAAGTGAATAAATCCTATAAACACAAAACACTCAAGTATCTTAAACAACGCTTAAATATACAAAAGACAACTGTTTTATTTTGAATCAAGCTCAGAACTAGTCATATCTCACTGAGAGCTATTCATTTTTTTACAGTTTCCATCAGGGGATTCAAGAAGCAATGGTGCTTGTCACTGCGTTCAGCTCACTGAAAGTATTCTTGGGGCCTCTGCAATCTTGGTTTGCGGAGGCTCTGGTTGGAAGGCTCAAAAAGTGCTTGCATATCTTGTAAGTAATTATATTCAATAAACACAACACAATTGTTTGATATTGTTTTGTGCATACACACATCATTATAAAACAGTTGTTTGCATTGGAATGATATTACTATGGTTAGACTTGTGTGTTTAACAACCTCAAACACTAATTTTTGATAATCTCTGATTATTTACACTTGAACTATTACTATTCAAAGAAAACTGATCAGAAAACACATTTGAAATTAATTCTTTTTGAAATTTACCAAATCTCTACAAACAAAGATTACTAACGTCCACTAGTTGGATATAACAGCAGACTCCAAATATAAAATTGGTAAAGTTGCCATGTAGTGGCAATTTTAGGTAACAACACGACAGAGCATTGTTGATTGTTGGAATCAATTTGAATTATGGTGTAAATTTTACCCCATTCAATGTTAAACATAACCCAATCAACAATATACACTTTTTTACGTAATCTTTGGGAACCTCTCATGTTATGCCTCAAAAAGTAGTTTGCATTCCTTATAAGAAAGAATAAATGAAATAATAATAAGAATAAATTTCTCCAGTACAACACATATGAGTGTATATATAAACAGAAAATAAAAGATTTCTGTGATGGCCGAAATTTTGCAATAGAGCTTTTTTTCTGACACAATACCAATTTATTTACAGATTCATGAGGTCCACGGGTCAGAGGGCACTGTCCAATGGAAACGGAGAGTGCACATTGGGGCACTTGAAGCGTAATTTTCATCCTGGTTGCATGGCTACTGAATGCATCTCTGGTAAGTGAATAAATCCTATGAACTCAAAACACTCAAGTATCTTAAACAACGCTTAAATATACAAAAGACAACTGTTTTATTTTGAGTCAAGCTCAGACCTAGTCATATCTCACTGAGGGCTATTCATTTTTTTACAATTTCCATAAGGGGATTCAAGAAGCAATGGTGCTTGTCACTGCGTTCAGCCCACTGAAAGTATGCTTGGGGCCTCTGCAATCTTGGTTAACGGAGGTTCTGGTTGGAAGGCTCAAAAAGTGCTTGCATATCTTGTAAGTAATTATATTCATTAAACACAACACAATTGTTTGATATTGTTTTGTGCATACACACATCATTATAAAGCAGTTGTTTGCATTGGAAGGATTTTACTATGGTTAGACTTGTGTATTTAACAGCCTGAAACACTATTTTTTGATAATCTCTGATTATTTACACTTGAACTATTACTATTCAAAGAAAACTG
>JAFBJS010002475.1:0-33974 GCA_016785265.1 Paraplagusia blochii
TAAAATATTTTGGAACGTTTTGGAAGATGTCATATCAAAATTATGATAATCAGGTATGCATTTTTTAAACAATAAAAGTTTAGAGTTTTGATCCCAAATTCTCGTTGATCCTGATGATTCACTGCATAAAAATCCACCATATGTTTATAAATCCACCATATGGGCACACACGCACACACACACACACACACACACACACACAAAAACACGCATTACCTACCTCACTACTGAAAGCCTTTGGACATGCTTGGCATCATTTGAGACTGCACAATTCAACATGCGAAGCAAACTGAGCATGTGGATTGGTAACTAAACTAAAGGAGTATCCACAGGGTGTCCAAAGGGTCAAATGACCCCTCTCTGGGGCTTTTAGGTAAAAAGGTCAATTGACCCCTCCGCGGTAGTTCTAGTGTTAAGTTAAAGTCTCCATTACATGAGTGAGTCTTAGAAATCCAAACAGTTACTGACCATCACATTAAAAGATCTTCGTCTCCTTTCAGCTTGTCCCTTTTTCAGTGGTTGCCACAGCGAGTCAACAATTTCCATCTTACCCCATCCTTTAACTCCAACTACCTCCATGTCCTCCCTCATTGCATCCATCAATCTCCTCTTTGTCTCCTACCTGGTAGCTCCATCTCTAAGATCATTTGTCTACCAATATAACTACTGTCCCTCCTCTGAACATGTCCAAACCATCTCAATCTGTCTTCACTAGCTTTTTCTTCAAACCTTGTCCCTCTAATGACCTCATTCCTGATCTAAGTAAAGGAGCTATTTTTACTTAATGCTTGATAATTTAAGATTTGATATAAAATGCTAATGATTTTTACATTTTTCATCAGCATTTATTCTACTTTGACACTGTAAAAGACAAATCAGTGACGTGTGTAACTCCCTGTTATTGGTTCGTATTGAGTTATAAAGGTGATAAAATGTCGACTACCGTCATGAGACTGAAAATACGGTCCATTGTCCATAAAGGTGGTGACTGTGTAATGCAGTCTTTGTATTGATATGTCTCTGGGCTGTTTGGTCCCAGAAACAATCTCAATTTCTATTTTCTGTTTGCGTGACCTTTTACTTTTTTTATTACTCTGAGCTCAGGAGGATCTGATATGAGGTTACAGTAGTGGCAGCTGCGTACTCTGACACACACATTGGAACTCATAATGACAGTGCAAGTGTGCAGCAGGCGCTCAATAGTAACCGGAATACAGAAAAAAAACAAGAACGTTGTGGTTGGAGGGTGTAGTTACCATGAAAACCACATTTTTTACACATCCTGATCAAATTTTTCTCCTCTTCTCAACAATAGGTCTATTCGTCTGTTTTACATGTTGGATGTAACACAGTGGAGAATAGATTTATTTATTTTTTTGCTGTTAAAAACAACAAAAAATGAACCATGGCACAAAACAGCAGAAGGTCGACCCAGGAGTTAGAGGTGCAGAATATGTATGTTGATATAATGTACTGTAACATGCAAAGTGTTTCATGCTGTGAGTTCAAGCATGAATATTATCAATATTTAATCACACTTTTACAGTGGGGAGTCAAATGAGCAAGACATTCTCACTAATGGAGGTTGCACAATCTCCCATGCCAATTATTTTTATTTTATTTTTTTAAAGAAATCGTTTGATTTATTTTTATTTTTGTTATAAATATAAAAACATGTCCTATTTAGATAATATATATTTTAATATATTATATATTAATATTATAATATAGCAATGAACTTGTCATATATAATATTATAATTTATATTAATGTAATTTATACATTATATTTGTTAGTGTAAGTCACCCCAAAGTCTACATAGGTTTAAAGGATAGCTTTGAAAAGAAACATCAAGAAAACTAAGAAAAAAAAAATTAAAACCAAAAAAATCACAGTGACTGGACTTTATTCCACTTCTCTATTCAGTCATTTTGGTCTAGGAACAAAGTTATGCCTTGTTTTCATGGGCTGTAAGGACTTTTACTATATGTTTCCCCTTTTCTTGCAGATGTTATAGATGGTTACTGTCCAGCTGGCATCAGAGGTTGACAAATTGACAGCTTGTCTCCAATCTCTAAAGATGAATATATTCAGTGAAAAGGAAAATATATTTACAGTTTAATACAGTTTCCACTGTAGAACTAACAAAACATTGCTTAAATAAGTGTAACCTGCCACAATAACTTATTGTTAAGTATAGATCAAGAGGTATAGTCTTCTCTTGATCTTCCTGTTTCCTATACAGCAGAGAGTCCCGGGTTCAATTCCCAGAGGAACTACAAGCCTGGTGTCTTCAAGGTGCTGCCAGTTGATGCTGATTGATTTTTAACATTATTGTAAACAAAATCATTGTGAGGGATCTGCGTCTTTAAGAGTGTTTATGTGTTTATAAGAATCACTCAACAGAGATGTTTTTAAAACAACAACTGGTGACAGTGGGTATTGATCTCTTTAGGCTCCACTGGTGTAGACAGAGCCGTGGGTTGTGGTATGCCTACAGGATCCTGAGTTTGCAGTGCAGTTATTGGGCTGTAAGTGCACAGCTCCCTTGTACATCGGCTGTAAAGCTCCTGATTTTCTTTAACTTCGTATTATCCAGTGAGTCCAGTGGGGTCACCATCTGCAGGACAGTGATGTTATCTGGGTGGCAGCCTCGCCTAAAATTTCCCTCAAATTTCCCTTTTTCATTATCAGTGATTATCATTAAAAAATACTGAAATGCTATAAATTTGATATATGATTTTTGACTGACTAAGCTTTAAAGTGTGGTGAATAAATGCAACTAACCCTGATATGATACAACCGGCATAAAAATGTCTCATCTCAATATAAAATTAACATGAAGACATTGTTTATGCAACTTTATAAACAATGGCTTTGTGACATTTATGCATAATGCTTGGTCTCGAGGGAGGAAACAGTTTTGAAGACTTATTTCAGCACTGGCATGGTGAGTGGAAACACTTTGAGACAAAAAAGCCATATTTCCACTTGGACTGGATTTGTCAGCCTCTGTCTCTGCATGGACACTAGTGGTGTCAAACTCATTTTTACTGCAGGGTCCCATCAACAATGCAGTTGGGTGTGTATAGAAGACTGTACAAATGTCCATTACCATAACAACCATTACATATCTGGCAAATATTGATCATTGCTGTGTGATGAAACAAGCTCCTGCGGGCCGTGTAAAATGTCTTGGCGGCCACATTCTGCCCCCCCGGGCCTTGTGTTTGACACACATGTCTTACATTTATTTGGTCCCTCCTAATGACATCACTGCTCTGGTTCATTTGAGTTGAAGAGCCCTGCCTTTAAGATATGATAAAGTTACAGACTGAAGGACTTCTTCTACCCTGGTCTCTTAGCTGAGGTTCACGGAGACATCATCACAACACAGTGCAGTTACATGGACACAACATCCCACATGACCTGATGCAGCACCTGCTTCTGTCAGCGCCACATAACGCTGGAGATCCATGCATCCAAGCAACCCACCTCCTGCATCTGCTCCAACTCATTCCTCAGAGCCTCCTGCTCGTTCTCCAGCTCTGCATACTTCTGTTTCAGAACCTGGTTCTCCTCCAGGACCGCCAGACCGCACTCGGCAGCTCGGATTTTCTCCCTGTTTGCCTCGGCCAGCTCCTCGGTGAGCCGCTCCACCTCTGCGCGGTACTGATCCACGGATTCCCCGCATCCTTCACCGTCGGCGGCCATCGCCCCTCTCTCTCCTGGTCCCTGTCCGGTCCGTGCCAACGTGTGTGTCCCTGTCCTTCTGCGGTTCCCTTTGACTCCCAGCAGCTCTGCACAGAGCCACGGTAGGAGCGGGCGGAGGCTGAGAGACACCGATGATGCGCCGTCCTCCTCTCTCTCCCACTGCTTTTAGTCAGCAGTGGAAATAAAAAAAAAGATGTCTCAAAAATTGACCATGAGGACATACAGCATTACAGTTACGTCACGACCAAAAATAATACGTCCAGACATACTAACAAGCTTCACACAGATGGACGGAAGAAGCCGTACGCTTTATATTTAGGTCAGTGCTGTCTGCATGACACTCAGCAAAAATACTGAGCATCATTTCTGCCTATTAAGGGAGCAACAGCGCCATCTGTTGGTTTTATTAATTATAGCAAGAAATTGACTTCGGGCATTGCAAATACCACTGTTATATAAAAATTAGTAATATATATATTCCTATTATTATATATTATATAATATATATAATGTATATGTTATTTATATATTATAAGTATATATAATTAGTAATTTAACTAACTTATAAGGAAGTAAAGTATCTTTTTACATTTCAGCTCATCCTTTTTAGGGGTGAGTGAATCATCACCACAGTGAATCATCCTTTTCCATGTCCCCCTGTCCTCTGTATCTTCTACTCTGTCTCCAACTACTCCATGTCCTCCCTCACTGCATCCATCAGTGTCCTCTTTGTCTCCTGGTAGCTCCATCTCTAGGATCATTATTCTACCAATGTATCCACTGTCCCTCCTCTGAACACGTCCAAACCATCTCAATCAGTCTTCTCCAGCTTTTTCTCCAAACCTTCCTGTCTGTGTTGTCCCTCTAATCACCTCATTCCTGATCCTGTCCATCCTTGTCTCTCCTAAAGAGAACCTCAGCATCTTTAACTCCTCCACCTCCAACTCTGTCTCCTGTCTTTTATGTATTCAAAGTGTCTAATCTATCCATCATGGCTGGTCTCACAACTGTCCAGTAAACTTCCTGTAAACTTCCCTTCAAATGTTGATTCTTTTTGGAAACTCCTAAATAATATACAGTAAATAAGGGACAGACTGAGGAAAAGAGGAAGAAACAAAATTAAAGAGCAAAATCAGAAAATGTTTTGGATATGAGAACTTAGTACTCCAATACTTGTAAATTGCTAAAATGTATATAACCAGATAATAGTTCTCATAATAATGACACTTCCTATCAGTAAATCTTATAAGTTTATTGTGTTGTACAGTCATAAAGGCAGTAAATGATTGTGTTCCTGTTAGTGTGAGCTCTTTATAGACCCTTAAACAAGGTCTCTGCTGACTGTTAAACTTCTGAGTAAACAAATATGACGAAAGTCATAAAGTCATATCAGTGAATGAATGGAGGGATTGACTGTACACATAGGAGGACAGGAGGTCGACTTGGAACACAATATGTTCCAACCAGCAGGAGTAACAACAAAAACCAAGACTTTCTGTAACATGTGATTCAGTCACAGAAATGAATAAGGTGGGGAAATATTCCCACCTGCCTTTGCTGCTGGGTGTGTAGTAGGAAGTCATTGCTTCCTGTAGTCACATTAGTCATCACATTTACAAGATGTGTCAACAGGAATACACCTCACTGCATTCACACAGGTGTGACAACTGTGACATTGATATTTTTCAGTGTGAGTAAAGCTTTTATAATATATATATATATATATATAGATATATATCTATATATATACACACACAAAATTACACACACACACACACATATATATACAGTATATATATACCAAATTATTTCCATACTCTTGGTGAGATGGAAAATGTTGACTCGCAACCCCTGAAAAAAGGGACAAGCTGAAAGAAGAAGAAACAATGCACCATATAAAACCTTATTTATGTGTGTATTAAACAACATTTTCCATCTCACCAAGAGTATGGAAATAATTGTGTTGTCTCGCAACATTGATTTGGCAAGGTTTTTACATCAGATGCCCTGTCTGACACAACCCTCACCATTTATCCAGGCTTGGGACAGGCACCAAAAAACACTGCTCCCCAAGATGAATCCATTAATGCATTATATTTGTCATTTTTTTGTGAAGAGAACATGTGCCTATATAGCAAGGCTTTTCTTTAAAGCACACTCCTTGTCATTGTGACATTGTGATTCACACCACTGCACACAACAAAATGTTACCTCTGCTTTTAACCCACCACCAAAGTGAACAGTGGGCAGCTTTGAGCGCCCAGGGAGCAGTGAGTGGTGATACCATGCTCAGGGCACCTCAGTGGTAACTTGGTGGTAGGAGGATCGAACCGGGGTCTTGCGAAGTCTGCTTCCACTAGGCCACCAACTGCCCCTATTTCAATTAAGACAAACCACCATAGATAACAATGTGTTGGCTTTTAAGCATTTTCCTAATGCTAATTATAAAACAAAACTCAAGTTTTTTTTTTAATACCAATATCAACCAGTCTTGTGTGGTGGCATTTAATTTTTGACATTTCATGCTCCGAGTTCACTGTTAATCTCACAGACCTCGCAATAAAATAAGGACAAACAGGGTGAAAAGTTCATGTGCAGTCATTAGAGGCCTATTCAATGTAATCAGTTTTAGGCTGGCTGTTTAGTAACACAGTACAGGCGGTGCTGTCTTATCTTTATTATAATTGGTAATTATTTGAACAATGGTTCTCAGAAGTAGAATGACCCAGGTCGCATAGAAAAAATATATATAATGACGACGTGGAAAAAACGTGGAAATATTGTAAAAATCCATTAGCCTTGGCCGCAAAATAAAAGAGTTGGGATTGACATTGTTTTACTCACACAAGTTAAACATTACACGTCCAGATAACGCAGCCTGTTATAACGCTATCAATGATTTCACTTTAATCCCCTTTCACATGTTCTATAAACGTCGCGGTTGACCCACCGCTAACCTCCATTTACGATCCAAAATTAAGATAAGTAAAGGTTGCCAGAAAGTCAAACAGATGTTTATGGCTGTGCACTAACTTATCACTGACAAGGAACTGTAGTGTAAGAAGGACTTAGTGCACTCATACACGACAACGTTGCACCACCAATGTCTCAAAATACACTTAAAACAAGGAGCGTGGACTGAAGGATTTTTAATAACCAAAATAAAAATAAGAAAAAAAAAAAAAAACACAAACAACCAGCAACAAATACAATATTGAAGAGATATGAAAACTTCTGCTATCTATTTACAACGTACATATAAAACACAGACAATCACGGAACAAAGGTGATCGCATTTTAAGATATTGCACAACACACTGTGCCTCATGTAATGTACATTAAATAACTGTAATGATATTTATTTGATTTTGTTATCTTTCTGTTCTCAGCTGGTCCAGATTGAGAGTCCTGTGATCCGTGGAGTAGTTGTCGGTCAGCAGGGTCAGCGATGATGGGGACATGAAAAACAGCCATGACTGAAGCGGTTTAGGTTGGCAGCATGGGAGCCAGCACCTGCCCACCTGCAGGGGGCGCTTCTGAAATAACACAGACAACAAATATGGTCAAACATACAAGACATTAGGTTTTTTTTTTTTGTGAAGATGTATTTTGACAAATACCTCAAAGTGATGCAGCTGTTGGCTGGTTGAGTGTTGCCTGGAGGACAGATTTATGTCCTTCAGAGATTCGTTCTTTCTCCATTTGGCTCGCCGATTCTGGAACCATATCTGAGGCCCAAACGACAAATATCAAATATATGTGAGAAAGACAGAAATCCTGGAATTTTACAACAGTCTCAGTCCATAAAAAACACAAAATACTATTTTTTTTTTACACTTTTTCCCTATTCACGTACAAAACTTGTACAAAAATAAAGCATTTGTGTGTATTTGAGAAAAAAAAACATTTGCACAAAACACACAAATACACCAGTGATTTCAATCTACTGTTCCATGGCTACTAGAGAAACAATAGTAGGAACTATTGATGGTAATATTGAAAAAAAAACCAAAACTATTATTTATTTACTGCAATTGTTCATTATTTCGTTATTTTTTGTGGTTAGGATTCCATAAACATGGAATATGTTCGGTAAATGTTCTGAAATTTTCTGGAAACTTTCCATAGGAAGTAAAGCTGGCAAATTTGAGAAATAGTTCAAATTGGATTCCTTCTAAAGATAATTGAAGGTATTTATAGAAATGATTGAGAATTAATGGAAACAATTGGAAATAGTAGGGGATTTATGGAAATCATTGAAAATAAGTGGAAAATTGGGGGTTATTTTTGGAGCCTATCATTTAGATCTGGCTCTGACACATCAGAATCATTTTCCCTTTGAGTTGAACTCTTGTCTGCTTGTATTTCCCCACTTTGGAATACACTGCTGCATTTCTGTATCACAATATTTCCACATATACAAAGACTTCCTTACAAGCACACACATCTGATACTAAACATGGTCATTTTTTCTGTAAAAACAAAAAAATTACTCATGTAATCGCATAAACTCAAATTTGAAAATAATTTTGCATCTGATGTACAGACTCTTGTGTGGTCTTGGAGGAGTCAGAAGAAACAGCATCATATTTAAGATCCTCTTCATGAAATGAAAAAAAAAGCTCATATTTAACACCTAACTCACCAATAAGGTTATAAATTAGGTAGGTATAACAGGTATACCACTATAGTTTAAATATTTTAACCCTATAATATTATTAAAAAACTTCTCTGTTGAGGAACAACCTTAAACCTCGTTCAATTCTGTTAATTCCCATGGAAAGTTTCCAACTGCCTGGAATTTTGCAACCCCATTTATGAGCCATCATTGGAATACAGTTTATTTTCTTAATATTTTTCTTAACTTTTAAAACCAAATCCTTATGTGTAAAAAAATCAAACAATCACTAAAGTCAGAGTTGTGCTCAATGTGTCCCACCTGTATCCGTGCCTCATTGAGGTGCAGCGAAGAAGCCAACTGTTCCCTGGTGTTGACATCTGGGTAGTGCGTCAGCTGAAAGACCTTCTCCATCTCGGCCACCTGGAACAGCGTGAACGTGACCCTGGTTTGTCGTTTCTTTCTCTGGCCTGTGAACAGGTCACTGTCAGTGTCACTTCCAGATCATAAAACGGCACAGACAGATATGAAACATAAATAATAACTCACTTCTGCAGTCTGTCTTTGCTTTGAGAGACGATTCCACTTGTTTGTTTGGCTGCGTATCTTAAACAGATAAAACGGAATCGTTGTTGGGTTAATTTGATTGCCTTAAATCAGGGTTCTCAAACTTGCGGCCCGTGGGCCATTTGCAGCCCGTGGAACGATATTTTGCGGCCCCCACCTTGATGTGAAGGTTGAACTGTAGCATGGCCCACAAGATTTAATAACAGTTTAAATGTATTGCAATGGAATTTGCTTCATTGCACTTATTCACTTTCATCCAAAACATTGTTGATCAGAATATAATACAACTGTAATGATCTTTACATCATCATCACAGTAAATGTATTTTCACAGATTTATCTACTGTTCTGTACTACAGTATAGCATTGTGGGTCTAAGTGCTTCTCAAATAGTGGGGCGGGCCCCCATAGGGGGGTGCGGTGCGATGCTGAGAAGGGGCGCGTGTGACCCTGGGGAACATGCAATTTTCCCGCCGTACCACGATAAAGTGTTATCTCTTTTACAGACTTATAAACAATGTTAATACGGTTATTCTTGTAAGTTGAACTATATCTCTTTTTGTTTTCTTTATGTTAACAAGGATACGATGTTATGCAGAGGTGTAGCTAGAACTATTTTATAGACAAAAACTATTATTTATAGTTGCGGTGGTGAGTGAATGGGGGGGTTGCAAATTGTTTTCTTCTTGCTAGGAGGGGGCGTAACAGAAAATAATTGAGAAGCACTGGTCTAATACAGTAAATACATGGTAAGTTTTATATTTCATACATTTGTTCTCCACATTTTATGGTAAATCCTATAGTTCTCAAAACCCTGATCCACAGCCTCCTTCTGGTTCAGAGTTGTATTACACAGAATATGTGGGAAACTGATTTTTTTATTAATTTGGTTTCTTTTGTATTGGACACTGAAAGCTGACGCGGCCCTTCGGTGAAATGATAGTGTGGCCTGTGGCCCTCAACTTATTTTTGAGTTTGGGAACCCTGCCTTAAATTAAGTAAAGAAAACACATTGTTGCAATATTTTCCTTTTGGTAAATAATTAAACTTTAGTCCTTAGATCTGGTAGCGCCCATGGTTTACCAAAGATCCCTGCAAGGTGAGTTCTAAATAAAACTAGTCAACAAAATTGAGTTAAAAATCACATTGTGCCTGAGAATCAGTTACACATAAAGTTTAATGATTGCACATTGTTTGTCCCAGAACTTTTTGGACACCACTGCCTTGGACAAGATAAAGACGAAGTTTGTGACTTCTCTCAGAATTTTACATATTGTTTGAAGGACAGTTCCAAGATTTGATTGCACATAGAACGTTCTTGGTTGTCTTTTATTTCTAGAGACCTACCTGCAGATCGCTCCATTTCTCTGCTCTTCTCTTTAATCACGTAGCAGCTGCGGTGAATTCTCCTCTCCTGTCTCACACACACGGGTCTCCTCAGTATGGCCTCGATGGAATGAGACAAATATTTACGACGCTCAGTCTCTTTTTCCTCATCCGTGTTTGAACGTACGGAGGCATCTCCTCGGTTCCACCTGTCCAGTGTTCTGTCCCCTGCCATATCTCAGTCGCCCTCAACACTATTGACTTGTGTTTCCTTAATATTAGGAAGATCCAAGTGTTTCTGTATCTAAGATACTCACTGCACACTGCTCCCTGTGCTGCTAGGGTTAAGGTTGCACTTCTTCCTCATTCACCATGTTTTTAAACCGTCTTTTATCACATGGTTGTGATCAAGGAGGAGCAACCGACGGAGTTGCTGCAAACTTCTAGGAACATTATACAAACCTGTTTCCATTTAAGGCCCAGACTTTGCCCCAGTGCAGTGGATTTGTTCACGTACTGTATACAATACATGGATTTTCATTCTTTTCTGCGAATGCTGCGGAAGGTGCTTTGTAGTGATGACCTAACAATCTGAACCTAGAATGTATTTCTGTGACTTTTTTTTGCCCTCTGGAAATAATCACGTATCTGATTACAGTATATCTGCTTATCTATGGAAATGACCAGATGAGTTTTCTACAGGGATTTTACACTTATTTTTTTTTTAACTAACTTTAGCATTTGAGCATATTCTTTTGATAATGTTTTTGATTTGTTTTTCTCACCTGGGACATTAGCTGTGTGAACAATATTATTATAAATAGAGATTTTCCTTTTCTTTTTTAAGACAACCATCTAAACTTTGACTCACTTTTATCATATAATCTTTAAACAAACATGATAGTCATTATTGATTGACTTTTTTTGGCTCCCATTATATTGACCATGTGACATGTTGGATCAATCTGCTGGGACATTTCATCATTGTTTTATTATATTTATTTTAATTATTAATAATTTAATAATTAATAATTCATGAATTATAAAAGAAAATGCATAACATGCAATATTATATATCATATTTAATATTTCACTCTTTTTTATTTATTTAGATGAGACCCAACCTAAAACTCAAGCCAAATACAAGTACAGTTTTATTATAACTTTTTAGCAAAAACAAAAAAAATAGGTTTAGATAGGTTTTGTTGCATTTGGACCAGGATTTGGTCACCAATTCTTCATGATATGTTATTTATTTCAATAAAATGTACAATTATTACAATTATTCTAATTATATTTTATTACAACATATTTTTTATATTTTATTTGATTGGAAAAATAATATTCCATTCCAAAAAATAAAATATCATGAAGAGTTTGTGACGAAATCCTGGTCCAAATGTGACAAAACTTATTTAAAAGTTTTGTTTTTGTTGCAAAGTTAGAATAAAACGACTTTAACTGTATTTGGCTTGAGGTTTAGGTTGGGTTTCATTTAGTGACTGTTGGGTTCAGGGTTGAAGTTGTGATTAAACCGTGTAAATGAAGCTCTGGAAGAACCACCGTTGTCTCTGTGTGTATGTGTATGAGCCAGGCTTATCGTTATCACCTTGAACTCAATGTGAACCGATGCACTTCAATTCAACTCACGTCTCTCCATCTATAACAGGCCTTTATCATCGTATCCTTAGTAAATTGTCGCCACCCAGTGTTTAGAATTGTCAATTGCACAAATACATTTCCCCCAACACTGTTGGTTATTTAGGAATATTAGGGGAAGAAGTGGCAAAGGAACCGGGCTGGGGTCCGGAGGGGTCCAGGTTCGAATACACCAACTATCAGGTTACCACTGAGCATGGCACAATGTCACAATGACAAGGAGAACTTTCCCAAAGGTCTGGGATCGATTCAGAGTCTGATTCAGACTGTGGGTCTACAAGGCTTTAGGTCAGGGGTGGGCAAAGTTTTTGACCCGCGAGCCACAATTTCTCCTAAAATTGGACACGGGGCCGAGTCAAGAGCAGAGAGATGGAGCGTTCATGTAAGCTAAGATAAATGGCAAGTAAAAGTCATGCATCAAACCCAAAATACTAAATTTCTAATAGCCTTTATAATGTCATCTACTGGGGAAATGCAGGCATTGTATGGAAAAGTCAGAAGTTTAATTATAATATCAATAAATTATTTAATTTGGACAGGGATGGCGGGCCGCATTAAAAGCCTCACCAGGCCACATGTGGCCCCCGGACCTTAGTTTGCCCACCCCTGGTTTAGGTTGTATTCCACCAGCTGCCAGTTTGCCACTGAGGTGCTCTGAGCATAGTCCTGACCCTCAGAACTTCCAGTGAACTCGTCACCCACAGGAAGGATGATTGTATGGAGCAGCACTGTGACAAGCGGTCAGGAGAGGCAGGTGAGGATTTCATGGAAATATAATACAAGAAATAAAGTAAATTATATTATTTAATTAGTGTTCATTTTCATTTTATTTCACCACAATTCTTTAAAATGTTTTTCAAAATTGCTGAATTTTCACATTTACCGTTCAAATACTAAGAGAAGCACCGTGGATTTTTTCAATCACTACGCTGTGCTGGACCGGAGAGACTGCTTTGCCGTCACTCTGCATGAAACTATTGAAATTTTAACACTTTTAATTTATGAAATAAATTGAATTATTTCAGCTGGTGAATATAATGCACAGTGTTTATGTTTGATTATCAACAACTGTAAGTTGTCATAGGCTGTGTGCCCTTGAGAAATCCTTGTTGTGCCCATGCACAGTTAATTTGGGTAGGAAGATTTTATAGGTAGGAAAATATTTCAGAACACCGGAAATTTCCTAGAATTATAATTTTATAACTTGGCAACAGGCTATGACTCATACTCATCCTGATAACTTTGTTAGTTGTTTAGATATTGAGAAAACATAATAAAAACCCTTTGTATTGATCATTATCTTTGTATTGATTCTCTCGTGAATCATGTGTTGATGAGTTTCAGAGTCACATGAAAACATCCCAGAGTCAAAGGTTATTTCACATTCTCCACGCATTGTCACAAAAATCTTTGTCGCCGGTTCTCGTGCACAGCTAATGCCATGTGGAGTTTTGTGTGATGAAAAAAACCCGAACCAATTATTTGCAAATGGACGCTGTTGCCTGACATTCGTCTTTTTAAACACCAGGAGTCACTCTAATGATCATATGATGTAATGATTTCCTATTTATTAGGATCAGACTCATTTGAACTGGTTGACACGTATGAACACATTGTAATACCGATATGTCTTCTGCTTTGAATCCATGCACACGACCACACCAGCACTGGATTGAGGTTTATAGAAGTCTTATTTGTCACTGCAGGTCCAATATGTTCTATTTTTTTTACAGAATTCCTTATATTAAGTATTGCTTTAACAGTGAATGTTTTGCGTTTAAGGTGAGTAACCAGTCAATGGGCTGTGTATCAAAGAAGCATTGTTATTATTCTTAGCTGTTAAGTCTTTTCCTGTTGGTTCCACAGTTTATGTTGAATTAATTTGTGATTTGACAATGGACGCCTTTGTTTGGTCGCCATAATGAATGAATACGGACAAATATACAGGAGTAGTCACAAAGTGATTGGAAAAAATAAAAAGATGCATGGATAATTGTTATTATCGTGATCTTATTTCAGCTTATCACATTTTCAGTGGTTGTCACAGCAAGTCAACATTTTCCATCTCCCCCTGTCCTCTGTATCTTCTACTTCTGACTCCAACTACCTCCATGTCCTCCCTCACTGCATCCACCAATCTCCTCTTTGTCTCCTACCTTGGTAGCTCCATCTCTAGGATCATTCTCCTACCAATGTATCCACTGTCCCTCCTCTGAACATGTCCAAACCATCTCAATCTGGCTTCTCTAGCTTCTTCTCCAAACCTTCCTGTCTGTGTTGTCCCCTTAAAGACCCCATTCCTGATCCTGTCCATCTTTGTATCTCCTAAAATCGTTGATATCATAATAATCATTGAATAATTCAAGCGTAGCCCTTTGAGTCGTAATTGAATGGAATCATGAGGTCCCTTAGATTAGTGTTACGGACCGGTCATTAAGTTGTGGCAGATAAATACCCAATCCCCGACCCACTGGTTGGTGTCCACTGTCTTCGATAACACAAACCTATTCAGCTGTAAAAATTTGTTTTGTACTAGTCCCCAAAACCCCTTCATCCTTCTCTCCAGGGTATGTGTTTCTGTCTGTGTCTTTGAATTCAGAGAACTGGTCTGTAAATACCTGTTGGAGAGACTGTATGTTCATCTTAATTTCATTCTAATTTTAGACTTTTTAATTGATGGGATGTGGGCTTTTATCAAGTCCTATAATCTAATTCAGTATAATGGCATTTTAAAGAAACTGGAGCTGTACGGTGTGTTAGTTTATTAAATTACCAATTCCCAGACGGGGAGATGAGGAAACAGTGATGTTTTTGTAGCATGTGATTGTTCTGCAGCATGATGGTCACGGTATTTTCTGCAAAAAAAAAAAAAAATATATATATATTTGATCACCGTGATGATGAAGGAGACAGATTTCGTACCATTCTCAATGCCTTAATCATAAGGTTCTCTAAACGTGGCGTTCTATTGAGCGTTTGCATGATGCTTTGTTATGAATGCATGCTCCTTGTTTAAAACGGTGAAAAAAATGGAACAGACCAACTCCGCCGGTTGGTCAGATGCCGCTACTGTTCTAATCAGGTTCACGAGTTGCTGGTAGGTCTCAATTAATTAGCACAGCAGTCCCATGTCTGAACTTTACTCCCTCTGACCATTCTGCCCGCTCCGCGGCCACTCCTCCCTCTCTCCTTCTCCTAATCAGACTCCTCAGTGTCACCTCCCACTCTGGCTTTTAAAGTTTCTTAGTGTTTAGTGCTTCAGAGAAGTGTCCTTCAAAACCTTTCAGCTGTGCTTCAACATGGCTCCAGCGAAGGAGAGCAATGGTTTGGAAAATTATGGCTTCTCAGTGAGTATAACTTTTGCTTACATTCGATATTTTTTATATTTTCTGTTAGGAACCTCAGCGCTGAGCTTTCTGTCAACATGGTTGTTTTAAATCCGAGAGACATTTGGATTTTTTTGCTCCTCGGTTTCACGTCTTTGTCACATGCAATGTGACTCTAAGTAGATGTTGGACAATTGACAATGGGTGGAACTTTACTGCCAGCCATAAATACAACAACCGTTGAGAAGGAAAAATCTTTAAAATATTCTTTTCTTCTAAAGGTCCTGCGCTGCGCTTAACGTCTAAATAAATGCAATAAAAACTGAGTTATATAACTATCAAACGTAACAAACTTCTATATCCGTTCATTTCTAGTCAAAGATGTGAAAATTTTGTTTATCGACGTTGATAACGATGTTGGATCAGATGGAAAAAGTCAGAGTCTTGTGACTGTCTTGATTCAGGACATGTGCCTGTAATTGTAACATTATAACCTCAAGTCTCTTCTCGCTATTGGCAGCTTGACGGACACTTCTGTGATTTACCTGATACCAAGAGTGAAGAGCTGGACTCCTCTCTGGATGAAGACGAAAACAAACTCGTCTACTGTGTAACTGATGTACCTCCGTGGTATCTCTGTATAATTCTCGGCATCCAAGTACGTCATAAATGGACATGAGCATGATAAATAAGCCCCTTAACACTCAACTGTCATATCTTATATAACATTGACTGAACTTTAAGTGCCTGATGGTTCTTCAGTGCTTTTTCAGACGAAGCGATCAGTGCTGGACAAACTGTCCTGTCCGTGAAATCTTCTTCAGATTTGCTGCACTGTGATTATCTCTTCAGTCTAACAGCTGATATTGGAGTCGCTTCTAATATTGTGACTTGTTCATCTGCACGCACAGACACAATGCTTAATTTTATGTAAAGAAAAAAAAAATCTTATCAGTGTGTGTGTGTTTGTGTGTGTTCTCTTCCAGCACTGCCTCACAGCATTCGGTGGAATTATTGCCATCCCTTTGATCCTGTCTCAGGGACTGTGTCTTCAACATGACGGCCTCACTCAAAGCCAATTCATTAGCACCATATTTTTTGTCTCCGGCCTCTGCACACTGTTGCAAGTCACCTTTGGTGTCAGGTAGGACATTTGATTAAATACGGTTTGACTGAAATGTAAATCTGAGCCTTATCGGCACATTTGCTGTTCTGTATTTTATCTTCTCATGGATTATCACTGATTTAAGCATTAAAGTTTGGACTTTCAGACCATTCACCCATTAACTGATAACATAACATTTCATCAAGATAAAACATTATCATGGCCTTCACTTTGAGCCAAAGACTCATTGGTATGAGACTCCAGGGTTCACCTTCTGGACAGGTTGGAATCCTGGTTAGGGCAGTTGGCTTACAGTGGGCTCAGTTACCAACCCTGTAAAGCCCTAAGTCACAAATCTGATTTGTAAATGTGGGCTTTATAAATAAAATTTGATTGAATGATTGATTGAATGTGAATTGGGTGACAGCTGTGGAGAATGCTCTGCTGCCCCTGCAACCTGTGAATAAACAATTGTGTGAGAATGGATGGATACAACATGTGTATCAGCTGTGCTTACAAATATATATCCCAAATATATTTACATATACATTATTTTGATAACCCTACTAAGGATAATATACAAATATATACTACTACTACCATTCCTGCCGATGCTGTACACTGATATTTTCTTTTGGCCAATTGTTTTTACACTGCGGTCCGGGAATTGGTCCTCGGGCCTTATTTTGACATATGTGCCCCTAGCATGTCAATCACATGTCACTACATGGGGCAGTAGTGGCCTAGTGGTTAAGGAATCGGACTGGGGTATGGAGGGCTCCAGTTGGACTGGACAGATCACAGCGTATGACCACACACAACGTGTCTGACTCCTGTAGCTAGAACTGCTTTGGATAAAAGCGTCTGCCAAATGTATTGTAATGATAAAGTGATATAATGTTATGTAAAGAAAGACAAGGAGGGCGAAAAAGAAGGAGCCAGTAGCTGGAGATGCACTGATGCTCACAGTTGCTCTTGGAGACACAATGAGAATATTGGCAATTTGTGCACAGACACAGAAAACAAAAGGTGACGACAATGAACCAGAAAATGTCTTGACAGACGTGGTCAGTCTGGTCTTTCAGTCCTGCCATGCTGCTCCCCCAGGGGAGAGTACAGGCAAATCAGCAGGATTACAAACATGTTTGTTTTCACACAATCAATAGTGAGGTCATAATCGCTTGTCGTAACCTTGTGTAAACTGCGCACCACAAGTTGCATGACTAAGACGAAGATCAGGCCTTACGATCTTAAAACCTCAAAAGGGTTTTAAGATCGTACAGTGTCTTCTTTTCCTTTCAGCTTGTACCTTTTCTCAGGGGTTGCCACAGCTAGTCAACAATTTCCATCTTACCCTGTGTAAAATTGTACAATGTACGCTAGGCCTGGGAAAATATTTTGACTCGCGGGCCACAGGTGGTACTAAAACCTGAGTCACGGGCCAGATCAGGATCGGAGAGATTGAGTATTTGCTTGAACTAAGATAAATGATGAATAAAGGCAATGCTTTTAGCCTCCTTGAGGCTTTGTAGAGAAAGGTAGAAGGATAACAATAATATAAATTAAAAGTATGATTTGGACAATTTGGGCGGGCCAAATTAAAACGTCAAATGGGCCGCATCTGGCCCCCGGGCCTTAGTTTGCCCAGGACTGTCCTTGGTGCGACATCACTGCGTCCTTTATTGGAAATGTCATTATAAATACTGACAGATCCACAGGTCAGAATAATGTTATAAAAAACTTTTCATTGTTTCATTGTTTTTCATAGAACTTGATGTTGTTTCAGATGTTTCAGAGCCCTGACTGTTTACTGGTGTAAAGTCAGGCTGAACTCTAGTGTCACATAAGGATTAGGAAAGGAATTTCCATCTTATTATGTTTGGAATCTAGGTCCTGGTAGATCCACATTCCCCTGGCACAGCTCTACTTGTCTCTCACCAAATACCTGGAGGTCAGATTTATCCAGAACAATACACTTATTCGGGTGCTGTTTAGCAAACTCAGTTTAATACAAACTTTTTATTTTATTTTCATCATAAATGCAATTGTGTCCTATTGATTGCTACGTTATTTGGGCTACAACCTCATATATTTTATTTTGTTGTTTATGTATACAGGTTGCCCATCCTTCAAGGTGGCACTTTCACATTACTAGCCCCCTCCATGGCAATGCTGTCCATGCCTGAGTGGACCTGTCCGGCTTGGACACAAAATGCAAGCTTGGTCAACACTTCCTCTCCAGAATTCATTGATGTGTGGCAGAGTCGAATCAGAGCAGTAGGTTTCCTTTCTGCCTTACTCCAAAATCTACATTACATTGTTCCTATTTCTCATGCACACTGCTGGCATAGCGTATGATTATATTCATTGTGAGTTGTTCCTTTAAGTTATCAAGGTAAGATATTTAGAAACACAACTGAACTGTGAGGTCACTGGTGCAATAACACACTTTATAAAACACTGTGTAAAACAAAACTTTAAAACAACAAGTTAGGTAAAAATATATCTCTTGTGCTGTTTCTTTGTGCCTTGTATACCTCGCATACTGCATAGGACTTAAGTCGAATGAAAAATAGTTTTTCCAGGCTGATCTTTTGACAGTGGTTGTTAAAGGTTTGAGGACTCCTGATCCAGATGATTCACACAATTCTCAAGAATCCTGATTCTTGGAGACAGAGTGTTTCCCTCAGTACTTCAGCAACTTCTTTCTCGAAGCAGCAAGTTCTGAGTTTAATTCCAGGAGAAACCACATGCTTGATTGTTAATCCTGTTTCTGTTAGTGGCTCTGGATAAAAAAAAAAAACTACTTCTAGATGAATACTTATAAATGTACATTGTGGGAAAGAATTATCAAAGACAACGCTGTGGTTAGATTGATAAAGCGAAGGATGATTTTTCTACAAGGTTCTGCTTTAGTTGGCATTTTAGATAGAACTACTAAAGCTGTGTTAAAATGGTTTTTGTAAATATTTTATAGGTATATGCAACTATACGTATTGATATAATATATAGGGCTTTTACTTTGGCCCAGAGGCAATGTCTCTGTCATTGGTGTGAAACGCATGGGTTCACATCCCGATTGGCTTCTAGTGGGTTTACCGTTCCCAGGAAGGTACACTGCATTGCAAAGTGATTTGCGTTGCAGTCATGGAGACTGCTATACCAGTGATGCAGTAAGTGATAAGTGCGTAAAGATAGATGCATGTAGAAACGTTTTTAATTACTTGTGTTAAGGCTGTCAGTCAGTTGGAAAATGTAGAATCAGAAGAGTCATTGAGTGTAGCAGTTTAAGAGTCAAAGTACAGTAACAATAAACACGTGAACTGCTACTAATCTACTATCTCCCTGGTTCAGATAACTTTATTTTGAAGACTTTTCACAGGTTTTCTCCCACACTTGTACAGATTACACAGATGGTAAATGTCATGTGTCCCCAGTTGTACTTTGCTGTATTTGTTCAACACATAATAATCAGGAATTGCTTTGGACTGGTCAGTGCACGGTTGTTTGAACATTTGCTGCACTTTAGGACATTAGCCATTTAGAATGTCGTGTTTTTGTGAATGTATTGTTCAAAAGAATTCCACTCCTTTGTTATCGTTTAGAAATAAAGTCTAACTCTTTGACCTAGAAATCCACTGAACACAGTGAATCAGTGTTCCCAAATCTTTTGAACATTGGCTCACATTCAGACCAATAGAGAAATTGGATTACATGGACACTAAGAGTGCATGAATGAACCAATGGCAGTATGGTTGGGATACAATGCTGTGAACAACACGTAAAGTTTTCAGCTGCTTCATACAATTTTTTTTTTTACAATTTCTTTTACAGTTATATATATCTTTTTTGCATCTGTCCTCAGCTCCAAGGCTCCATTATGGTAGGTTCCCTTTTCCAGGTGTTTGTTGGCTTCTCTGGCCTCATTGGTCTCTTCGTACGCTTCATCGGTCCACTCACCATCGCTCCAACCATCTCCCTCATTGGACTGTCGCTGTTCGACTCAGCTGGAACAAGTGCCGGCAACCACTGGGGCATCTCTTCCATGTGGGTATAATCCATAAGTTTGAAATTAAGTGCCACATTTCAATCATAATGGTGGTTTTAGATAAGATGGTGGACAGGGTCAGGAATGAGGTGATTAGAGGGACAACACAGACAGGGAGGTTTGGAGAAAAAGCTAGAGAAGACAGATTGAGATGGTTTGGACATGTTCAGAGGAGGGACAATGGATACATTGGTAGAAGAATGATCCCAGAGATGGGGCTACCAGGTAGGAGACAAAGAGGAGATTGGTGGATGCAGGGGGGAGAACATGGAGGTAGTTGGAGTCAGAGTAGAAGATACAGAAGACAGGAAAAGAAGATTAAAGCAAAAATAAATATAATAATTTGTTTTATTGCTTCTCACACACAGGACCACAGCGCTGATCATTCTGTTCTCACAGTACCTTCGTCACATACCTGTGCCTTTTCCCAAGTACAACAAGTCCAGAAAACTGCACACCACCCGTGTCTACGTCTTCCAGATTCTCCCTGTATGTATTAAATAATTTGCCCTCCATGTTTACACACTGGCCAGTGGGAATCTGACTAACTTGGGGTTTTTTTTGTCTGTAAAATCCTAGGTTTTGCTGGGCATCACATTGTCCTGGCTCATCTGTTACATCCTGACCAGCTTTAATGTATTTCCTACTGATCCAAACCAGTACGGGTATCTGGCTCGCACTGATTTGAAAGGAGATGTTATAGGCCAAGCTTCCTGGTTCAGTTTTCCCTATCCTGGTAAGACCCTACAAGAATAATTCAACTTTAGTCCCAGGCTCATATTAAGTCTTTATGTTGAATTTTAACTCCAGGTCAGTGGGGGGTGCCGACAGTTAGTCTGGCAGGAGTAGTCGGCATCCTGGCCGGTGTCATCTCCTCCATGATTGAGTCTGTCGGGGACTACCATGCCTGTGCCAAACTCTCTGGTGCGCCGCCTCCTCCTAAACATGCTATCAACAGAGGCATTGGCATTGAGGGACTGGGATGTTTGCTGGCTGGAGCCTGGGGTACAGGCAATGGCACCACCTCCTACAGCGAGAATGTTGGAGCTCTTGGGATTACAAAGGCAAGAACCAGATTATTTACTAAATATTTGAAAGTGGGAAGTTTTGGGAAGTTGCCTTGGGAAGTGTTTCATGATTAAATTGAATATATGTGATTTTATTTTGAAGGTTGGCAGTCGCATGGTCATAGTAGCAAGTGGAGTGTTGATGATAATCATGGGTGTGTTTGCTAAAGTGGGGGCCATATTCACCACCATACCATCACCTGTGTTAGGAGGCATGTTAATGGTTATGTTTGGCGTCATCTCTGCCGCAGGGGTTTCAACACTGCAGGTAAACGTACAAAACAAAACAATTTGGTGGGAAACATATTCTTTGTGGATCATACCAGTCATCTTTAACCCTTTTTTTCTTTCAGTATGCAGATATGAATTCATCCCGTAACATCTTTATATTTGGCTTCTCTATGTTCTCTGGCCTGGTTATTCCGAACTGGATAATGAAAAACCCGAATTCCATTTCTACAGGTTTGTCCCCAAAACACACATAATGACATAACAGTACATTTCATACTTGATACTGTTTACTATTGATGTATGTTTGTGATGATTTCAGGTGTAACAGAACTTGACCAGGTTCTGCAGGTGCTTCTGACAACCAGTATGTTTGTTGGAGGCTTCTTTGGCTTCATCTTGGACAACACTGTTCCAGGTATCTTAAGATGGTTTAGGTCTTTGTTGCTTACAACAATTATTCAATCATCCATCCCCGTCCACTTATCAGTTGGTGGGTCACAGGGACAGCCTTCTCCATGACTGATACACAAATCACACTGCACCATACTGTGCAATGAGCCCATTGGAACCAGAAGAACTCTGGCCTTTTTAATCGTCCTTTTTTGAATAAACATTGTTAGTTCACTCGTGTATTTTGGGGCAACATAATTCATCATTCAACACAAAACAGAAAGTCTGTAATTGTCCGAGTGCAACCACCCAAACAAAATAATTTGTACTAAATCATATTCATGCACAATGAGTATTTTTCAGCAATAAATAGAGTAATGGCAGTAATGTGAAAGATTAACCAGTAAGAGGGTTATAAACACTGCCCAAAAAATCATCGGTTGCCCCCTGCCCACCCTAGAACAAATTTCCACATCCTCATGCCACAGGAAAATCAAAGCCATAACAGCGGACCCCTCACACCCTGCCCACTCCCTGTTTGACCCTCTCCCCTCTGGAAGACGCTACAGGTCAGTTAAGTCCCACACCACCAGAGTGACGAACAGCTTCTTTCCCTGGGCCATTCGGACTGCCAACACTAGCGGACACACACACACACCCCCAGACAGACCCGCGAACGGTTAACAAACCAAGGTCCTACCTCATCTGTCACCTGCCACTTTATTACGCTGCCACTTTAAAACGGGAGATGATGCAATGCTTTTAAAATGTTGAAACGCTTTTAAAATGTTTGAAATGTTCTTTTTTCCTAAGAAATTACATCTTTAAAAACTCTGCCACCCTTACCTGCCCACTGTACATATATTTAAACCTTTTTTGAGTCTTATTTTTCATCACTACCCATGTTCTTATTTTATTTTATTTTGAAATGTTATGTGTCTGTACCAAATGGTGCTTTGTGGCTCGGGGAGCCCCCCCCAATTTCGTTGTACCCCCCAAGGTGCAATGACAATAAAGGACTATTCTATTCTATGCTAAGACAAATCACCCAATAACCATAAAAACCAAAGGAAAAAAGAAAAAAAAGCATTGAAATGGACTAGATGCACTTTTAATGGCGGACTGCAAGTCTGAAGACCAGAATGTCATGAGATATGTCCATTGATAAATGTAAGAAATATAGATTTTGACAGCAATGTCAACCTTAGGTCTGCAAAAATTTTGTAAACAAGTAGTGTCTTTGAGAAACAAGACGTCATGTGCAGTTTGAGAACATTGTCTTCTGTCAGCTGAAGCGTATGCTTTAATAGATTTAACATGTGTCCAACAGGATCTAAGCATGAACGAGGCATTCTTGCTTGGAACAAAGCTCACGAGGATGACTCCTGCAACACACTGGAATGTGGAGAAGTCTACAACCTCCCCTTCAGCAACAGGTTTTGTTGGCCCTCCTGGTTGCGGTATATACCGTTCTGTCCTACGGATGTCCACGGTTCTCTGGATGGATCTGGAGCAGACATCAACTCCTTGAAGCCAAAGCAGCAGCTCGCGGACTCGGAACCAGCACAGATCATTTGTGGTGTCTCTCCATGAGCTGCTGGAAACTTATGTGAAACTTAGCGAGAACGATAGCACAGGAGCAGTTCATATTGTACTTTAAATAAGTACTCCATTAAAGACACTGTACTGTAATAACCTGATGAAAAAAAATGCTCCAAAGGACAGACTTGAGTGAAAGTAAGAATTACTGGATAACATGATTTTCTAAGTATAATACCAAGAGAAGACAATGGAGTCATGTGAATGTAAGTAGTAGTAGATGTATATGAGACCTCATCAACACATCCACTGTATATGTGTGTACATATAAATATTCCTGTTTGTTTGTGTTGTTAACCAAATATTTTATCATAATCTATGTACTCTGTTTATTTGTTTTCTCTATAAAATGTTCTGCCTGGTTAAAGATTTATTTGTCAGCGCATCAGATCCTGCTTGATTATTTCATACAAACTTACAAATGACTCTGCCCACATATCTCGTTGATAGTCCGTTACAGAATTACGGATCTGCTGGGCGAGATACACTAAAGTCAACAGCGTGCATTCAAAATCATCCTGACTCAGTTCTTTGGTTTGATTGGAAAGACGAGAGACAAACGTAAGGACATCTGAAGGCTTTCTGGGGACTCTCTTCTCACCGATGAACTTCAGGTTTTGTGTCTTGCGGAGAGAAGCCAACTCAGCATCTTCTACTGAAACCTCTCCGCTGGGCTCAAAGGTTATTCCTGTTAGAAGGATCTGCATGGCAGAAGGAGGAGATGCCATTGATGTTCACAGACAGGTGCAGTTTTTTCTCGATGTCAATGCTTCAGATTTGCATGTTAATTTACCTCAAATAAGAGGTGAACATCACTGAAAGAGTTGTAGAAAGTAGTGTTCGCTGCTGTTGCCCCTCCTCTTTTTGTTCTTCTCACTGCTGCAAACATGCATTGTGAATAGTAGACAAACTAAAGCCATTCACCCTGTATGTTTAACCGGACAACATATACAAAAATAGTTTATTCAAGAGCAACTGGACATTAGTGTCTTGCAGATATTCTAAAGAAGTGTCTCGGGTGAGACGTGAAGCATCATCAACTTTATTTATAGTGCCAAATCATAACAACTGTTATCCCAACTCACTTTACAAACAATGTAGGAAAAAATATAGGAAGAAACCTCAGGGTGATCAACGGTGGACAGGATCCTCACCCAAGACATAGAAAATCTAATTAAATGTATCTACACAAAGCTCTTTAAAGTCCTTGCAGTGTCAATACAGGCCAAGTCCTGGGTCGAGTAAAGACTGTAAGATCCTAGGGAAGTTGGGCCATGATTTGGAGGCTGAGTCCTGAGTTCAGTTTACAGCCATGGGGTTCTGGAGGAGAGAACAGAGACTCCCGAGACATAAGGGCCAAATACGTCCTTAGGAAATAAGTTAGTAAATAAGGAATAAAGGAAAGAAAAGAGAGATAGAGAACGTACTGAGGACCATAACTAGGACCCAAGGTCAACCCACAGGCCGCACGGGAGGGTCTACAGCCGGACCTGTAGGCTAACGTGGGCAATGTCAAAAAGGAACGTCTTCAGTCTAGATTGAAAATAGAGACTGTTCCTGCCTCCCGGACTGGAGCCGGCAGGTGGTTCCATAATGAAGATGATTGATAGCTGAAGGCTTTTGCTCCAAATCCAGTTTTAGAAATCTAATTTAGACATCTCCTAAAAACCTACCATTGCCCAGTTGCCCTCAATTCAACTACCTCTGACAACCTACACAAAGCATACCAGGCTCACATTCACAGACTTCAGTGATACAACACTGACAGTCTGGTACACATTATCCACAAACATTACCAGCACATGCTGCAGTGATACTCATGAACACTGCCTTTCTGCGCAGACATGTCGGATCATAATTCTCAAACTTGTGTTAGCGAGCAATAAGACATAGACTCGGACTTCAAAGACATCTAGGAAATCAAAGGTGGAGCAACATATGGCAACGCAGCAGGTTCCAGATGATTCCAACATGCAGGACATCAGCTAAGGATTTCACCCTGATTTTTCACAGCATCCTTGAGGTCACAATCCAATGTAAAGGAAACATAGGGCGACCACCTGCACTATATGTCACTGAGTGGACAGACAAGTGGGAAGAACAAGTCCTACCAACAGAATTGTCATTTAACATTTTCCTCATCACTGCACAGAGAGAGACAGAGAGAGAAACAGGAAAAAGCACTTTCTGTTGTAGATTAAGTTCTTTCCTCCAATACAATACTGTTTTAATCATGCAGGAATGTAGCTGCGTGTCTAACAAAAATAATACAAAACAAGTTATAGTCATCTTTCGATTACAATGGGCACATAGTCTTCAGGGAAGGTAACTTTTTTGGAGAAAATACTGTATATTTTCTCTTAAAAGTTTAAACCTGACTAGCATGGAACTAAAAGTATCCATTAATACTCAAATTTCTTCAACACCATCATAACTATTTCTCAAGCTGTTCATAACGCAGGTCATTAAGAATGTTACATAAAATATGTTTACCTTTTGCCTGGCAGCATGTGATGGTCATTTTGACGTAGCAGTAGACAAGACTGACAATAGCCGTCCTCCAGATAAACATACTGGCTGGACAGGAGTTTGCTCCAGTTTTCTAACTCTTGTCAGTCAGCCTCAGCACCCCAACATGCCTCTGTGCAGCCCACCTCCCCGCAGCAGGCACACATGCGCACTCTTTCTCTGATGCTCTGTCTCTGCAGGCAATTGAGTAATTTCGACTAACCACCAATTTGTGTTGGTGTTTCTGTCACAGCCACAAATTTACACAACCACAATATGTTGCAATGTGTCCTAAAAAATACAAAAATGAATGTGCTGCGTTGCCTGGATTAAGAAGAAAAGAAAATCAACCGGCGACAGTCAGTAAATGACTGTAGATGAAAAAAATAGAACATTTATTAGAGCCACATCTTAAATGTCAGACTTTATTCAAAAACAAGACGACAGCAAACATTCTTTTAAACAAAACTGCAAAATATATAGACATATATAGAAATATATAGTGACATGTTACATCAGACCTTTAAGATTTTTGTCTGTGGAACTTTTTTAGGTTGTTGTGTTAGTGCTGCTACAGCGATGTCCAGAATTCTCATGGCCTCGTTTCACCTCATCAATGGGTCCTTTTCATAAGTCAGGGCTCGTAGTTTGCAGCTCAGCCGTCAAGAGGCGGTTGTCCTGGTTTGGCGATTGCACAATAAATCAGTTTAATGATTTATATTGTTTTATTGGTCAAGTGCTCAAAAAAAAAAATGGAATCAAGCTGAAAGCACAAATACTCCACTTTACAATTGATCAATTTAATTCAGTTTGATTTGTTCTCATATAAACATGTATTTAAATATACAGTCTATACCACTGTGTATTACATAATCATCCAATTAGTTTTAAAAACTTAACATCCTAAACATTAAGCAATTAAACAATTGTACTACTGCAACAGGCTGAGACCATGCAATGACACCTTTGAACAGCACAACCAGAGGCGGTGCGGTGGGAGGATCCCCTACCACAAACCGACATGTACAGCAAGCACTTGAATTTCATGACAAGGATGATATGCATTACATTTCAACTTGAGGCAAGTAAAACAAAAGTCCCCAACCACTGGGCCAGGGACCAGTGTCGGTCCGTGGGTGAATTGGTGCCGGGCCGCAGGGAAATAATGTTTCCTTTTGGCCCCATCTGGCTATTACTTCCACTTGATCCATACCCATATCAACAAAAGAACTGAAAAATAGAATGGCTAGGATTCCATCATCAATAATGCAACTATATTTGAGTAGGAAATATTTTCTCAGTGAAGACAACAACAATAAACTCAAAATGACAGAGTCATTGATAAAAGATTCTAACAGTGTATAGCAGAAAGTTATAGGCTGTGTGCACTTGAGAAACCCTTGTTTTGAGATTTTATAGGTTGGAAAATATTTCAGACACTGGCAATTTCATTTTGTTGACGGGTGTTTCTTTGTCACAACTTAACGAGTTGCCCATGAAAATAGTACAAGACATTTAACAGGTCAGTGGCGAAAAAGAAAAAAAAGGTTAGGGAACACTGCACCAAAGGGAACATAGGTTGGTTTTAATCCAATGTGACTAAACTTTTGAACTTTAACCCTCGCAGAACTCAATCATTTTCTCATGAGTCATCTACAGGAGCTAAGGTGATCCCAGTATGAGATCAACAGAATAAAGGCAGTGTAATCACATTGAATCTCATTTACTTTTTGACATTTCCAAAGACAATGTAATGTGAAAAAGGTAACCCTCAACAAACAAAACTGTAAACAAATCTAGGCCAGCCTTTGACACAGATTTTCATGTAGCAAAAAGATAAACATAAATGCAAAAGCTATAAAACAACAAAACAGTGGACTTAATTGTTCTATCATGAAGCGATGAATCACAGTCTCTACTTCAAATCCCAGAGGAATCATGTATGTGTTACAGAATACAATTACAGAGTCAAACATTTCCAAAAAATATTAAAATAATTAGAAATCAGTAGAAACTACTTGTCCAGTAGACAAAATTGCTGTAGTAACTGAGGTAGCCACTCAGGACATCCACTCAAAGATTGTATAATTCTGCAAGAACCTCCAACAAAATGTCAAAAATGACCGCAAACAGAACAGCGGTCCATTAGATGAGCAAAACATCTTAAATTGTGGTGAAGGACGGTATGACATCAGAATTCTAGGAGATGATGGGGAAGACTGGGGCAAAGGACATTGAAATTCCAGAAGGCGATGGAAAGGGAAACATTGTGACAAGACAGCAGACAGGATATTGTAATTCTGGAGGTGGACCACAATATCCAGGACTGTTGAAAGACAACCGCAATGTCTAGGATTGTCAATAAGATTGACAAAAAAAGAAATTGTTATTATTAAAACTGCCAGTGAACTACACATTAAGCTACAGATGTTAATGGCCACACAGGGAAGTAAAGGAGAGGAGACAGGTAAGCATAGCAGCCAATAGGAAGTGCCATTTACTGGATGCCAGTCTTTTGTCTCAGTAGTCAAAACAAGACATCCTTCAGTTCAAATTAAGCTAACCACTACAATGAGCATCTGATCTCATTCACACACAAAAACACCTTTGAAAGTAAAGAATTCCTTCTGCTTCACTCATTTGTCATACATATGTTGTACAATATTCTATGCTCAGGATGTCTTAGACTGAAAAGTGGATTTTATGTTTCTTTTGTCGCAATATTTTAATGGAAAGCCAAAACAGACAATCAAAATCAGAACAGATCAAGGGTCACTTACCTTGTGTTACAATTAATCCATGCAATTAAATACAATTTAACATTTTTCTTTGAGATAGAACTCCGTTGTGTCCTCCAGACAAATATGGACTTATTCATCATAATCATCGAGGAAAAGCCAGACAAACCCAATCCCACCCCCCAGGGGGAGTACACATCTGCACATCAGCTCTTCAACACAAGTATTGAAGACATTTCCCAGTTGTTTGAAGACAGTCACAAGATAAACATGTATTTTTATTTAAAATCGTACAAGTACTATACTTAGTACTATAATAATTCCTTATACTATGATAAGTATTAGAGAGAACAAAATACAGAGAACTAAATACTAAAGACAGAGGCCAATAAAGCCAAAATATAAAATAATAAAGTTATTGATTCCACCTTTGACGAATGCACCCAAAAAGCAATAATAGCTCCACATCTATATTGTCAAGGGACCAGAGTCTCAACAACCCAGCATCTACAGCCCAACAACTCAGAACAGATAAAACCAAAAGGAAACAAACCAGACACACCCAGGTGGTCATTTCCTGTTGGTGTAATTTTGTTTCACACTCTCAGACACACATTTTCAGCTAGGCACGGCGGCCTACCACAAAACAGCAGCGACATGGCAGCCGCAAAAAATAAATGAAAAGCAAGGTTTCCTACTATGTTGAAGATCTTTAAGACGACAAATCTGGAAGAAAAAAAAAGAAAAAGTCACTTTGAATATTGACACACAGCATTGGTCAGATACAATAAATAGTTTATCATTAGACATAAAACCTAAACTTGTCTTACCATCTTGAAAAATGTAACTGTGACTCCAGCCAACGTCGACCTGGCCTCTGTGTTCAGCATCTGTTCATTGTTATTTACAAGTTTAATCATCTGTGACAACTTTCTAAATAGAATCAATTAAAGCAGTATTTAAAGTTCCAAAAGAAGTAAAGCATATTTTAATGAGTAAACACACACACTAAACACTCTGACCTAGATAAGTGATTTCTTAGATTAGTTTTCTAAAAATAAAGAAAGAATTTAACAAATAAATAGAGTAAATGGTCTTTTTTTTACACTTTCCATGAAGTTCATACTGTTTTACTAAATGAACATGGTAAGTTAAAACACTAACACTAAAGCAAAACTCCAGAACCCACTAACATTTTCCTCTCTACCTTCCATCCGGACCAGGCCGAGCCGCCATTAGACTAACTCTGATAGGAAAGATCACGGCTAACGATTCTAGCCTCTGACGTCACACACGGCGACCGTTGTTTATTTTATTTTGCATTTTTTCACCTGCTACGCTGCATCGATATGACGTCACTACACCTCGAACAGCTTGATTGGCCACGATGCAAGTGAGCGAGAATAACTGTGATAATAATTTAGTTTTTAAAACAAAGATAACTATTAAAGCGAATATGAGTTTTCATACATATTTTGAAACGGACGGGGCAAAATATATTATTATAAAATAAATCACACGTTGATAGGACCTGCGAATACCACATTTAGCTAATAAATTAATTTAAGACCAAGCTTTTTACTCTTTGTGTTCCTTTTAATAAAATATACACGGTATCAATCGACATCTTAGAAAAGAACAGTTAGAATTGCAATATTTAAATATTACCGCTAGATGGAGACATTTATCTTTCATGCAATGCATTGGCGAATGTGTCGTTTTTTTATACACTGGCCTGATAGCGAAATGTTCGAGTTCATTTAAACCAATGCTTCTCAATTATTTTCTGTTACGCCCCCATTCCAGGAAGAAAACGATTCGCGCCCCAACCACCACCCACTCTCCCCCGCAATTATAAATAATAGCATTTGTCTATAAAACAGTTCTAGTTACACCTCTGCGTAACATTGTATCCTTGTTAACATAAAGAAAACAAAAAGAAAGAGATATAGTTCAACTTACAAGGATGTGCAACAAGGATATGACCATTTCTGGCGGTTACCACTTTGCTGTCAGGGACTCAGATATCCCAGCATGCTCTCTGACCATCTGTCGCCAAAATGTCTTAAAGTATAGCTGTGTGACAGCCCAGTGTTATTACCAGGTGATATTAAAATTGTTAAATGATTGTTGAATGCCCAGATGTTCCCCTTGACTGTATCACTACCTGGCACAAAAACACATCAAGTATTAACCCGGTCGGATTGACAAACACACTGTGCATCTGTTCTTTATGACACTGAGCATAAGTGCAGAGTTATGACTATAATAAGCTGCATGGACATGCTCAAAATCCCCGCTGACTGTCATCAGAACGTGACTTTCTGGGACAGTCTGCATTCAAATAGCAACCAGAAATAGCAGTGTGGGAAGAGAGCAGACTTTGGATTCTGGACCAAACACAATTACATACTTTGACAAATGACCTGCGCTTAAGCATTTTGGGTTTAAATTGCAACAAATATCCTCCAGGACCTGAGAACAGCGACTGTATATTTTCAGGATGATGAAACAAATCCAATTTCTCTGATGGTTTTCTTTCTCTCCAGAGCTTCATGAACAGAAACCCTCTGAGAAAGAAAAAAAAACAAAACAAAAAACAACTGAGTTCAACATATCTGCGTGTGCAAATAAACTGCAGATGGTAAAGTCTTGAAGATTTATGTACAGGAATTTTGTTTCCATATATTCTATATAAATCCATATATATGGAACAGATATTTTGAACATTAAGAGCTTTATAAATGAAGAACACAGATCTGGTTCTTGGTAGTAAATGGCAACAAATGCACTTTTCATGTTCCTAAGATCTGTAGGTGTGTACTGTGGACAACGCAATGGTTCGAAAACACAAAGATTAAAGTTAGAGGTTAACATGATCCACTAAATTGACCATCAGTTATTCACACTTAGATATTAACACAGATATTATTGAAGAAAGACACTTATTCATTATTATTTTTATTATTTTTCAAGATATCCGCTCAAGTGTAAGAATATTTAAGGTTGCTACTTTTTACCTAGTGATTCTCAAATGGTGGGCCGCAGACAAATTCGAGAGTTTTGAAAACAAATATCTGTAGATAAAAGTGCAAGTCAATAGATGGCACCACTGCAGCTCATTTTATTCTTATTTTGCTGTCAGGTTTTTTTCAGGGCTGTCCACAGTGAATCATCATATTCCATCTCACCCTGTCCTCTGTATCTTCTACTCTGACTCCAACTACCTCCATCACTGAATCCATCAATCTCCTCTTTGTCTCCTACCTGGTAGCTCCATCTCCAGGATCATTCTTCTACCAATATATCCACTGTCCCTCCTCTGAACATGTCCAAACCATCTTAATCTGTCTTCTCTAGCTGTTTCTCCAAACCTTCCTGTCTGTGTTGTCTCTCTAATGACCTCATTCCTGATCCTGTCCATCCTTGTCTCCCCTAAGGAGAATCTCAGCATCTTTAATTCCTCCACCTCCAGCTCTGCCACCAGTTGATCTTAAATATCTAAAATCCTGCACCTTCACTACCTCTGCTCTTTGTAACCACACCATTTATATTTCTACAAAATAACATTTAAAATATTGCTTTACTTTGGTTGCATTTCAAAAATGTTATTTTGTAAGAAAATGTCTGGCATCTCAGCCACTTTGACACCTGTGCTACTTATGAAGGTGAGATAGTTGGCAAAGATTATTATCGTTGGCCTGAACTTTGCGGCCAATATGTGCAGGATGAACTTCCTTGTATGGTGACATTTATAACTTTAAGATATTTTTTAAAACATTCCACTTGGCCTTTTATTTGGACACACGAACTATAATTTAAATTAAAATTAATGGGCTTATACTGTATGTGTACCTTCAGTGAGATGAATCACTCTCACTTAAAAAAAGAAACACTTTAAACCATTAAAATTAATGTCATTGGCCTTTTTTCATGTAGGACTCATTCAACATTTCTGGCTGTGAAGTCTTAACACCGTTGCCATGATATTAAATCACTACATTTCTCCTCATATTAGTGCCACTCTCACTAATGTATTGAAGGAGATGGAGAGTAAAATTAGCCTAAATATTCCCTCAGCTCTTTTAGAAATCATACTTTATAGTTCGAGTCACAAAAAAAAAACCAAAACAATAATTTGAATTTCCCCAGTTCTTTACAGAATTGTTGCAATCACAAACTACCTTACTTTACTTACTTAAAAAACTCACTGATTCATGTATTCATCTTTAGTCAGCAGTCTCCACCACTGCCACCTAAATCACACTGCTGTGAACTGTGAACCCTTTTATTCACACACACGTTCTCTCTCATACTACAACTGACCTTCATTCCTCTTCTCTCTAGTCCAAACCTCCACCTCCACAGGTTCTCCTCTAGCTGTTGCCTTCTCTCACTACAGATCACAATATCATCTGCAAACATTATGGTCGATGGAGACTCCTGTCTGACCTCATCTGTCAATCTGTCCATCACTAAAGCAAACAAGAAGGGTCTCAGGGCTGATCCTTGATGAAGTCCCACCTCCACCTTAAAGTCTTTTGTCCTTCCAACAGCACAACTCACCACTGTTGTGCTGTTTTCATAGATACCCTGCACCAATCTGACATACTTCTCTGCCACTGCTGACTTCCTCATAAAATAACACAATTTCTCCTTGATATCCCGTCATATGTCTTTTCTTAATTTACAATCTACAGCACAAATACAAAAACACAAGGCTTATATCTGTGTTGTATGGTGTGGTAATCAAAAATAGTTTGGAATCTTATATCCGACAAGCATAAAATTAAGACATCCCTTAAAAAACACATATATTACAACATATTCTGGATTATATTTGACATATTTTCGTTTTAAGCCTGGGGGCTGCCTCAGACTGTGCACCCTTCCCGCCTGGATCCTTGTTTTGTCTCTGAGGACGACAGATGAGCTCTCTGCAGTGGCAAGGCCTTGACTGTGAAGCTAATCACTCACACACACTTCCCTGAAAAACAAGAAACACACACTTTGGCATCTACGTACACACACTTTTGTTATATCCATATTACTATACTCTGTTTGCGCTCTCTCTCCGCT
>JAFBJS010002475.1:40752-60654 GCA_016785265.1 Paraplagusia blochii
CGTCAAAAGGTTTCTGACCACAGCAGGTCCAACACGAATCTCATCAGCAGTCTGACCAACAAATCCCAGATCCTGATGCAGGCATATTTTCTTATACAGTCACATGATAAGACATTATTCGTCAGACCTTTGAATGTGGAATGTTGTTCGAGTCTCCTGCACCAGTGGCCAATGTTGTGTCAGGTCCAGATTTTGTTGTGTCTTTTCCAGATTTGGCATTAAGTTGGGACATCTTGTGTCTGTTATTCAGACACATCATACAGTAACATTGCACATCAATATTGTCCAGCTCTCCACCACAAATGAAACTATTAAAATACTCAACATTTATCGACTGTTTTATGGAATTAGCATACATAGTGGACAATGACTTCATCAGGTTTGTCTGTTACTGCAAAGCCAATCATAAGAGTCACTACAGTGTGGACGTCCTCGATCAGACCCTGTGAAAGGCGGCACAAGGAGGTGGTCAGTCGACGTTTATTTTACATATTGGACCTGGCCTGAAAACAAGAGGACAAAAGGATTGTTCATTTTCTTCTAAATAAAACACAGTGTCAAATAACATCATAATGTAAATGGTGTAAGTTAGGAATTATCTTCTTGTCGCCTGGTAACAATTGACCCATGAACCTGTACTGGTCCGTGGCCCGGGGGTTGGGGACCACTGTGTCAGAGCAGTGGTTCTCAACTGGTCCGCGATCCACTTTTGGGACCCGTGCTGAATGGGTTGCAAACAGCTGGTCAAAAATTCAAATAATGTGAAACAGCTGTGGAGCATGTGTTTTATTTTAGAAAATCTCTTATTTTGAAGAACACACCCTGCTGAATAAAATCAGTATGTTAAAACAAGTACGTTTTCAAACGTTTCCTATGAGAGTGGGTCGCGACCTAATGACCACAGGAAAATGTGGGTCCCATAGTGAGACCAGTTGAGAACCATTGTGTTAGAGGACACTTAACTGAGCAAGCAAAGCCTGTTCACAATTTCCCAGGACAAAATTCTCAGCCCAACTCAATAGAACATATTTTGCATATTTCTCTAAAGTCCAGCAACTTATGACCACTTTTACTGGAGCTAACTATGTTTTCAGTCTTTCGCACACAAAATGGGACAATTTTGTGAGCAGCATATATTAAAATTCTCCTAATAACACTAGATAGAGAGAGAGAGGTTTGAAAAAACCCAAATGTCCAAATATTGACCCTCATTATTTCTAAGAGCACATTGGGGAAATCTGGCTTGATTGCCATCAGCCGGTTCCAAGAAAGAGGTTTTAAAAGTCAGTCGATAAAATAATATTTCACTGCTGTTCTTTACATTTTATCCAGTTTATTGTTGACCTGTCCCCAAAAAAGTGCTGTGTTAGAGATGCCTTTTGGGGCCATTTAATCTATTAATATACCAGTGTTTTCCTGATGTGCATTCACCCTGAGAAAAATAAATTTTTTCGTCAGAACGATGCTTCAGAGATGTCATTGTAGTAATATCACACACATGCATTCATTTAGACATTATATTTAAGGTATTTTGTTCTTTTTTTAATGATTTTGCGGTGATTTTACATATTTTTTTTGGTTGAAATCATGTAAAATCAATAGACTTTTCAATGTCTCATTAGCTTTTACGTCTTCCGCAAATGAAGACCACATTCTAGAGCAGGACTGGGCAATTATTTTGACTTGTATGCACAGGTGGTACTAAAATCTGAGTCACGAGCCAGATCAGGATCAGAATGATTGAGTATTTGTATGTACTAAGATAAAAACTATGAGTAAAGTATTAAACAAAGGTTAAAATACTCTGATTATTTTGGCCTCTTCTGGAATATCTAATGGAGAAATGCTGGCTTCGCAGGAAAAGGGAGAAGTATTATTTGGACAAGTTTGTTGGGCCAGATTAAAAAGCCGAACGGGCCAGTTCCGGCCCCCGAGCCTTAGTTTGCCCAGGTTTTCTCTGGAGGTTTTCAGAAAATCTCGTGCGGTGGTAGAGACATAGAGTTAAAGAATAACAATGATTTAACTTATATATATTTTTTTGTTTTTTCATTAAAACCAACAAAACAAAGAAAACGAAAAAAAAAAACAAATCCCAAGGATGTCTAAGTGTCGATGCACTTCACTGATTTTTTTTTTCTTATTTTTACATCTGATATGTGAGACTAAGCCTGATGTCATGGTCATGGAGATGAAGGTTTGATGAGGGAGATCAGCTGATCTGATCTTTCCACATAATCTTATTTTAGCTCATAATTGTACAAACCAGATCCGAACTCTTATTGAAGTGAAGGAAAGGAACGTTCCCAGTTTTCTGGTCATTTCCACGGCAGCTGTTCCCAGTGAGCCTGTTGTGACCAATGATTCCTTATTAATGATTTTTTTTTTTTCAGATTATAATGAGGGTTTTTGTTGGCTTCACCCAGAGCTGACCATTGATCATGTCCATGTTTGTCTGTGTTACAATTCTAAGCCATTATGCTATTATAACAATTACCATATGTTTTCTAACAGAGGAGTTTCGCCCTTTCACTCTCGCTCTCTCAGCGAAGCCAAAACGATTTAGCAGCTGTTGACAAAGGCTTTAGGTTGTTTCGCAAAACTGCTTAGTTATATTATTTATAAAACATGTCACGCGGTGCAGACGTTGGGCCGTAACCTAAGTGCATCTGTTGAAGTGCTGATTTTTATCGTCTTTATCCAATGAACCCTGCAGGTTACAAACGCTGTGACGCCGTCCTGCTGCGCGGAGCTCCTCGCGACTGTCCTCCCTACACACGAGGAGTGTTTCCCGATGCACATTAGTCTTAATTAAACATGAGCACTCTCTCTGCACAAGCTGCAGCCTCCCTTCTTTCCTGCTCTCCTTTAGCCCTGTTATTTCTGCCCCATATTCACCTTTCTTCTCCATCCTTTCCAGACGATCCTCAGCTGATGTAAGGACAGATTCAGTCTGCTCTCAAAGTCAAAGTGATTTATGATCTAGTGAAGGTCATTTACGATCATTTATTTGCAACCAAAGGCAAGAAGAAAATGACATGACACAAAATTTAGAGTTTTTTTTCTAGGGTACTTGGAACATTTTTGCAGTTATGTTTTTTTTTTGCGGATGAAAAAGCACCAAGTGGCAAGATGTCAGTTGGAGTTAAAATAAATTTACAACTAAAATTAGAAATAAACCCAAGATTAACAACATATACATATGCATATATATATACATATATGTGTGTGTATATATATATATATAATATACATAATATATATATATATACATATATATATATATACTGTATATATGATGAGTACAACACTGTACTAGAACACTAATATGTGCGTATGTATTTGTGCAATGGTAACCTTTTCTATTGAGTGCTGCAGTATTAGTTGGATGATCCTAGAGATGGAGCTACCAGGTTGGAGACAAAGAGGAGATTGATGGATGCAGTGAGGGAGGACATGGAAAAAATTGATTGATTGTGACAACCATCAGCTGCAATACTGCAGTATTGCCACTTACTTCTCCATCTTTACTGAAAAACTATAAAATAATTATATCATGCATATCAAGCCTGTGACTAAGATAATGGTGAAGCAAGGTCAAAACGGATATCATCACTGTTTTCATCAAGTGTTTGTGATGAGGAAACTGATGAGGATTGTTGGTCTTGTGAATCCCGGGAGCAAAACGGACTGGGAAGAAGATTGCTGTCCTGAAGCTACAATAGTGAAACAGTTAAAAAGTTGGCTTGAGGTCACATTCTATGTCTGCTGTCTAGTAGTTCAAAGCTGTGACACTGCAGAGTTCAGAATGTGCCGCGAGATAGCCACTGGCTACGATACAGGGAGTCCTGTTTAAGTCCTGTTACTGTAGATATTATTCCTACTTAGACTTTGGGGAGAGGTTGACTAGACTAAAATCCAGCCCTAAATGTCCCAAAAGATTCAAAAATAATGCTGAAGAGATCACCATTCATCGTCTTCCTCTTATCTGTTGCCAGTCACAAAGGCAGCAGTTTCCATGACTGCCACCCAAATCACACTGCTCCATACTATAAGCCTTCCTGTGGGTGGTGAGCCTACTGAAGGTTCTGTGGGTCAGGACAGTGTTATGATCAGAGCACCTCAGTGGCAACCTGGCAGCTGGTGGATTAGAACCTGAAACCTTGTGGACACAAGTCCACTTCCTTAACCACAAGCCATCACCACCACCTAGTATTTCATATAAACTTTGATATTTTATAGTATTATGATAATAATACTACAGCAAGATGCATCATCAGATCCTTTATTGTTGTCAACAATAAAGGATCAAAACTCATCAGAAACTCTCTTTTCAATGTTGACAACTATGACTGAGCTATGATGACATGAAAACAGAGTGATCCGTCCCAGCTGGGCTCTGTGTCCAATAGCTTCCTTCCTGTCCCTGACCTCCATGTCAAGGCAACATAATGAGTCCACTCTCCAGCTCCCCCCTCTCCACTCATCTCACCCCTGCTCCATCCTGTCACCTTGTCTTTCGGGAGGAAAGAACCATTTCAAAACACCTTTGCTGAATCTATGATCATCTGAGCATGACCAATGTTTTACACATGCAATGATTAAAAGCAATAGTTAAGAACCAAAAGTTTATTGTGTACAACACTGTCAGTTTCAAGGCAATCTAAGGCCCGGGGGCTGGATTTAGCACGTTGGGCATTTTATTCTGGTCCGCCAAACTTTATCAAATATACTAGCAGGAAGATACAGTATGATGTTATGTGATTTGGGTGGCAGTTGTGAAGACTGCGAGACTTTACTATCATCGTCCTTCTGCCTTTTCCCTGCAATGCCAACATTTTACCAATAGATGGGGTAGAAAAGGTTTAGACCTTTTAGCTTTTATTTATGACTTCATTTATGTCTCTCTTGGGAGCAAGGGACGGTCATCTAGTAACTTCCAACAAAAAATGTTTCATACATGCTAATGTTGTTAGATTTGCTACTTCCTAAACACATTAACATCATCTATTTTTCTAAAAAAGATTCTATGAAGGCTGATCTATGCACCGGCCTGAGACATTTGCAGGGTACTGTTTTAGAGATCAGTACATTTTCCTGCCTTCACTCACACCACAAGTTATTCAAGAACATTTGAAAATACATTACCGAACAGACAATGATGTATTTGCCATCAAGTGAAAGTTTTAAAACTCTAAAACTCAGAGTTCTCATGGCAAATATTTTCAATTCGCCTCATGCACTGGAGAAAGATGAGACCTGAGGGAAGAGAGAAAGGGTGAAGAGAGAGAGAGAGATCTGCGGTTTCCTCAGCAATGTATGTGCATGTCTGTCTCCGTGTGTCCCACTGTGCTGTCGATCCCTGTGGCAGCAGAAACACACTCACTTTCTCAGCAGCTGTGCAAAAATCCCTTTTGCCTTTAGCACAATTTTCTTCACTGACTATTCTTTCTCTTGGCAGAGAATGAAAGCGCCGGCCGCGGCTGCACAACACATCACAGGCCACAAGGCAGAGGCTGCGGCCTGTTGGAAGAGCGCAGTCGCCCGCTGCTAGATGTAAACCTACGGTGCGTGTTGTAAATTAAACGGAAGATGAGTCTCCGTCTCCCGTCAAGTCAGTGGGAGTGTGAGAGTGGAAGCGCGGAGGTTTGTGGTAAATAAAAAGGGCAGCCGGGGCGTGGAGTTGAAATAGTGATATCAGGAGCTGCTGGATATTAGGAATCTGGGAGACATCTGCAAAGATTTGGAAAAACAGATGAATAAATAACTCTTTTGTTTTCCTTTTTTTTTTAATAATAAAGAGGAGTTGTGTTCTTTCTTTAACTCCTCCCGTAAAAGGAACCACAGAGAGCCTTAATCAGAAGCAGGCTCCAAAAATCAGGAGCTGGCGTTTTTTCCCCTTCACGATCCGCAGCTTTGGTATCTCATCTCTCACCTCTGTGTGATCAAGCTCAAGTTCAGGCACCAGACATCCTGATAATGAGAAGAAAACGCGGAAATACTGAAAGGAAATATCCCTTCAAATGCGACCCGTCTTTGCCTGACTTCTGTCCCTGCTCCAACCTTTAAACCTTTATTCCCAGGCTGCACACCGAGTCGAGCCGGGTCCTCTTTGGGGAGCTGCAGTGCTGTGCCAAGTAGAGTTGGTATATCAATGCCTGTCAGAGAGAATGAGCCACAGCCAAGCTGACAGCCATGGTAAAAAGACACAGGAGGAAATCACATCCTAAAAAAAAAAAAAAAAAGGGAATGCATAGGTGCACAGCAGGAAAAGCAGCTGAGAACAATAACACACATTGTTCTCTCTGCTTCCTATTTATGGGAAATAATTAAGTCAATCTCCGTGTGGTGCAGAAATTGCCTGGGAAAGGTGGTCCGCTTACGTGTCTGTCGGTAAGTTTGGGTCCACCGCAGTCCGCAGAACCGTAAGATTTTAAGATTTTGTCACCCTGATTTATCCCATGATTACAGACGTGTCGTTGCCGCTTCCCCCTACGTCTCACAAAGATGTGACGAAATGTGTTTTTCCTGGTGGAGAATGCGAGCTTCTCTCACAACGTAGTGTCTCAGAAGACCGTTTTGGACGTGGTCTTCTGGAGTCATTAATGAAAATACAATCTTCAATTCAGTCTAGAGCTGATAATTGCTATTTTTTTTTTTCTTCCCCAGAACCCACAAAAATGTACTTTTTTCCTCAGCGGGAGACATGAGAGTCCAGTGAATCAAGCGGGTTTGATGTGAAAATTACAAAGTTCTGACAAGTCGTTCTGGCTGAGTGATTAGCTCTGGTCCAACAAAGACGTTTATTATTTTTCAAACTTGAAAATTGGCACAGTGAAAACACCAAGACAGGCAGCTAAATGAAGCAACATATGGTTTCACAGAATGGAGACCACACTGTTCATTTGTATTCCTTCGTCGTGAAGACACTGGGCTTCAGGAGGTTTTAATTTGTCTCTCTCTGTCCCGTCACTCAGACTTGGATGATTGTACAGGAGTCAGATTTACTAGAATCCCGTCCTCCAGTCTCCATGTCCTTCCCCCTCAGCCTGAGTTGATGGTTAAGACCTTTCTAACCACATGTGACGTGGTATGTTACTTTTGACAGTTAAAGATGAAGTACTGGGTACAGATGTGTATTTTTTTATGAAGTGTGTTCTGAGATATGAGCAGTTCTTAATCAGTTGTGATGACTATTGCATGTTTATTGATACTTTACCTTGGTATGGTTTTCCTCCATAGAACAAAAAAAAAAATGGAAATAGGGTTAAGTAACATAAACATAAACATTGGTAAAACAAGGTGTGACTGTTTTATTATATGGCAGTGGTGGCCTAGTGGTTACTTGGGTCTGAAGGCCTAAGGTTCGAATCCACCAGCTGCCAGGTTGCCACTGAGGTGCTCTGAACATTGATCGTCCCCACCCACATAGCTTCTAGTGGACTTACCACTAACAGGAAGGATCACAATATGGTGCAGTATGATTTGGGTAATGGATAAGATGATGAGTGGATGGAGGTATGACATGGATTTGAAGTATTTCTTTAACATTTCACCCCACATCCAAGGGGCTTCTTCAGATCTCAACGGAACTCATGTCCAGTTGCCAAACAAAACTCTCTGACCTTGACCTTGACCTTGACATACAGTAGATGACTGAGAATCTTCATCAAGATCTTGAAACTTGCCCAAACAAAAAAAGAAGAGAAAACAGTTGTCAAAACACCAAAATGACTAATAATCATTTTTCAAATGTATGCATTTGGAAGACGCTTTACCCCAAAGACTAGGAGCAGAACCGTGCACTACCTAATGTGCCCACTGGGTGTGCTCTAAACATAAAAATAACTGTACTGTTACTGTGATTTTTCACATGGTAACATTTACGCAGTGACACTCAAATGTTTCAGAACTGACTCATATAACATCATTACATTGCTAAGGAAGTCCGTATCAGTGCTAAATTAGCCCATTGCATTACTAAGTGCCCTTGAAGTAGCTACCAGTTTCAAAGAACTTGGTCATCCCTGAATTATAGAGTAGGATTTACATTATCAAATATGTAGTTCCTTGAGGAACGTCTTAAAAGAACCCTCATGGGGATACAGCCGTATGATGGGCTGCTAACGAATAAGACTTCTGATTGGCTGCTGACTGGCCCCATGTAGAAAAAAATGATGGAATTTATGGAACTGGTCGGTGCCAGAAATCTGGTTGTTTCAAATTATATATATAATAATAAATACATTTGTGGGTCGGGGCTTGTGCTTTTATTCTTTTTGAGACTATTCTTGCCCAATATGCTTACTTTTAACTTCAACTATTGACGTTAGTGTTATTATTATTAAAATTGTAAACTTTCGACAGACCTTCATTCCATTTTATACTCTGAAGATTCTAAATATGTGTTCCCTTTCAACAAGTATCTGTTATTTCTTATTTTTCTGTGTCAAATTTAAGACACGCTGCCACGTTTAACCAAACAGTTCTGGAAAAAATTCTCCTATCAGGGAACGCGGTGTCAGTAAGTTCACCAATGTGAAATTCAATCCAGACTAAAATATCTCAGCTGTTGGATGGATTACACTGAGTTTTTTCCCTTCACTCTTGGTCCCCCAGGAGCTGACCTTGGGGAACCCCCGGATGAAGACACAAAGTTTGTGGTTTTTAGTGAAGTGCTCCAGACAAAAACAAGCCTTTCACTAGAAACCTCATGATCCGCTGAAACGTTCTCAAACCATATTTTTAAACACTTTTATTGCGTTAACTAATAGCTTTCCCATCACTACTTAACGTATCAAATGTTTTCTTGAAGCATCATTAATTTTATTATCTAATGAACTTATACTGCACCTCATTTGTAATGAAAAATTAGTGGAGAGACAGAGCGTACGCTGAGTTCTACACACTAACCTGCAGGTGGAGCTATAAAAAAGGTGGTAGAAAATTATTATTTCGCATCAATTTTTGTCTTTGTTGGCAGTTGTGGTCTAGCGGTTAAGGAAGAGGACTTTAGTGCGCAAGGCTTCTAGGTAATTTCCGATACTGTAGTAAAATGAGGTCTGGTAATATTTATATATTTATCTGTACAAACCACTGTATCGTGTTTCTGGCATTCTAAATATAACTCACTGAATATTTCAAAAGTTTGATAAAATGGAATGAGCTGCAATGCTGCCCTCTACTGACAGTCACGTTAGTATGCAGCCGTTAATCCCCTAACATTGTTTTTTAAAATTTTTAGAATTATTTTTTGAATGTTTTACAGATATTATATTATTTTAGTGATATTATCAGCTAGCCCATGGATTTTCAAAGTGTGGGTCGGGCCCGCCTGGGGGGGCGCTGTGTGATTCTGAGGGGGGCGCGTGTGACCCTGGGGAACATGCTTTTCTTTTTCCACCGTACTACAATAAAGTGTAATTGCACATCCTTGTAAGTTGGACTATATCTCTTTTTTTTTGTTTCTTTATGTTGACAAGGATACGATGTTATGTAGAACTATTTTATAGACAAATGCTATTAATGCTATTAATGATGCGAATTGTTTTCTTCCGGTTGGGGAGGGGCTAATATAATTAGACGGAAAAGACTTATTATTGGACCATTAATATTGTCAACATGCCTTTACTCCATTTGTCATTTCCTTATATGTATCTCAACTGCCTGGTATGTCTTTGGTGTTTGACGTTCCATTTGTAGGCGCGTGTGTCAAAGTAAGGAGCTGACTCCTGGCTGTCCACTCACTCCACAGGTTCATTTTCTCACCGTCCCAGGAGAACGCAGCGCTGCTCCCCGTTCCCTTTAGTAGCCTCACTTACCAGCCAGCCGTAATCGTCTTTGACTGGACAATATGGGCGAGGTGAACCGGGCGCCACGATTGTGTTATGCTGCAGATATTAAAGAAATCCATCTTCATCTTTATCTTTAGGGAGTTTTCTTTTTATTTGAGCGGAAGAGCGATGGCCTCTTCCCCGCGCATTCTTCCTTTTGGTAGGATGTTGAATGATGGGAGCTCTGACACACGGTCATAAAGCAGTGAGAGGGAAAGCAGGAAATCTGGTTATTTGTCTGGAACAGACGATGTTTTCAGAGGAGGTTTCAGGGGTCATGTAATATGTGCTAACACAGACAGCTAAAACCTTCCCTCTGGGAAGTTTTTCTGTTTTTTTTTTTTATACATTCACGATTTAAATGGAGAGTCATCTCCTCCACCTCCACCAGGGTCATAATTTTTACCATGTCCTTTTGTTTTTATTTGTCAGCAAGAATCCAACATTTTTTTTTTCCCCGCGGTTATGGACCACAAATCTGTGTCTGCACGTCTGGCACATCCTGGAAAACAAAATACATAGATGAGTCGTAACGTCAGCAGATTCTTGTTTTGATGTTAGAATGACCAGAGCAGACACTCAGTCTACTCTACCAGGGTAGATGGGCAGCAGTCTCCACCACTGCCACCCAAATCACACTGCACCAAACACTGTCATCCTGCGGGTAGTGAGACACTTCAAGTGGTCTTATTACCATCACAAAAATAGTGGTGGCCTAGTGGTTAAGGAACAAAACTGGGGTCCAGAGGGCTCCAGGTTTGAATCCACAAACTGCCAAGTTACCCCAGGTCCACTGAGCATGGGACAAGGAGTTTGCTTTCCTTCCTCTTCTCCTTTCCTCCTTCCTTCCTTAAATCCAATTATTTTTATGGATAAATATGAAAGTTGAAAAACAGTAAATATACAATCTTTGCTATTCTCATATGTCTCAATTGTTAGAATTTTTCAGAAAACCACAGCTATACCTTCATATTTATATTGCCATCATAAAAACATGATTAATTTCCTTATTTTGTGTCAGTTCATGGTTTCATTGCTAAAACTATTGTTAAAAATCTGCAAAAATTTGACATACAAGCAAAGTGAGTAACAAGCTCCATCTGGGAACGATTTATACTCCCCAGGTATCACTGTACAAGAAAGTAGTAACCAAGAGGTTTATGCTGTCATTACTAAATCTGTCTTTACTAAACTAGAGACAAAGCCAGATGGGCAATTAAGTCACATTTCACATGACCTGTGCAGAGACAAGTTCTCATTCATTCATCTTCATCCTCTTGTCCATTACCAGGTCTCAGGGGCAGCAGTCTCCACAACTGCCACCCAAATCACAGTGCACCATACTATGGAAGGCTAACAGTGTGATCAGAGCTCCTCAGTGGCAACGTGGCAGCCGGTGGATTAGAACCTGAAGCCTTACTGAACCAAGTCTACTTCCTTAACCACTAAGACACCACTGTTACACTTGAAATTAAAGCATTTTAAAAGTAAATTGTATAAAATCAGAATAACAAAACATTACTGCTAGAAATTACGGAACTTCACCATAGAAAATCTCTGCTTGTTTGTCTCTTTTCATTTGCCTTTTTAATTTAAAACTGTATTCGTTTTTAAAAGAATATTTAACTTTACAAATATACAAACAAAATCCGCATTCTATACTCATTCACTCACTCCTACGAGCTACTATGACCCACTGATTGAGAAAAAACAGCTCCACAGAGTCAGTCTCCCTTAAGCATTTACCGTAAATTCAACACAGGTATATTAGCACAGAAAAACATGTTGCCCTTTGAAAAGTAAGTAAAACCCACTGTTAAATTAAAACATGATGATTTTGGAAAGTCTCTGTAATTGAAGTTGATTTTTTTTTTTTTCTGTTTCTCTCTCTGCCTTACACGTGTCACTGGAAGGAGAAACTGCGAGGTTTTGCTTTAAATAATTTATGATTGTTGCAGCCAGATGAGATGAAGGTTGCGGCGGTGGCAAAGGAATTTGCCTTTTCCTGGGGTAATAAATATGAAAGACTTCCTGTGAGTCGTTTCCTTTCTTCTGAAACCCTTCGCGTAACGCACCTTATATATTAACACGACGCCTGAGAAAGTGTGACATTTATACAAATCATATTAAGTAAGTTCTGCTGAAAAAAAAATGTCGGCTAACATCATAAAAAAAAATAACGGGAAACAGCGGTCAACCAAGAGTACTTCAACTTTTGACCTGCATTTCTACAACTTTAAAAAACTTAAAGACAGATTTTTAATCAGTGTCTGACTGTGAAAAAGTCAGAAAAAATCCCCCGTGATCTTACCGTCTTAAGTCCTCAGCCCTGACCTGGCCTCCTGCTCTTCATTTTACGTCAATATGCGTGAAAAAAAAAAAAAAAAAAAAAAAAATCCTGAACTTTTTGGGTTGGAATTCTCCAGCTGCAGGACAAGCTGCCATTGTGATGAAATGACTGTGTGGATGAGATTCAGAGCCTTTGCGTCAGTCGGACCTTCAGATGCTTGAAGAGAAGAGACATGAAATGAGTTCCAGTGGAATCTGTGCGAACGTGAAGACTCCCTGACTCTTCTCTGCTCTTCCTCCGTCATCAAACAGATGAGCACTAAATAAAACGGATTCCAGCCTGGTACATCTGTTCCACATGATCGATCACCCGCTCTATCAACACGTTCTTACTGTTACTGTCGGTGCCAGTCATCTAAAGTTCGGTATTCTTATTATTTATATATTGTTGTGTACCTTAATGAAAGAAACACACCTTCTAGAGCAGAGAAAAACATGTTTAAAACAACATAATGCACTGAGTGTGTGTAATATTTTGCTGTTTTTAATCAGTATTTTAAACTGAAATGCACTTTTGCTCTTTTCTCTAAATTGCCGAAAAATACTGAACAGATGACAAAGCAATACCTGCACCTGTACGTGTTGGCGTCGACCTTCCTTCATGCACGACTTGAGGGTGGATGGATCGGTGTGACTGTGCACAAACACAGCGTGACAGATGGTTCACATTCTCCTAACATCTGCGTCAGACTGCTGCTGATCTACAACGCTCCCATACACAGGACTGGGACACGGCTTTGTCTTTGGGAATGTTAACACGCCTTGTGATTACACTGTCAAGGTCGTAGGCCTTTCATTTTTGAACACATTAAAGCAGTGGTCAGCAACTCCCGGGCTGTGGACCAGCAGTGGGTCAATTGGTACCAGGCAGCACAGAAAGAATCATCCTCTTATCTGTTACCGGATCACAGAGGCAGCAGTCTCCACAACTGCCACCCAAATCACACTGCTGCATAATGTCAGCCTTCATGTGGGTTGTGTTTGCTTTTTAAACCACTAGTCTACCACTGCCACCTAAAGATATTGCTGTCTTATCTTTTTTTTCTGATTCAGAGCAAACTCTTATTTTGAAAAATTTACAGATTCTCGTAACCAATTCTGCGTAGGTCACATATCTTACCTACAATTGCACGTATGTCCATCACATATTTAAAGGACGTGTGGGCTTGGGTGTGTGTGTATTTGGACGTATGTATGGACATGCCTTATGTGCCTTTATATGTATGTAGATGGATGGATGGATGGATAGGTAGATAGGTGGATGGATGGATGGATGGGTGGATAGGTAGGTAGGTAGGTAGGTAGGTAGGTAGATAGAGAGATAGATAGAGAGATAGAGAGATAGATAGATAGATAGATAGATGTGTGTACATATGTGTATGTATTTTTGGATGTATATGTATATACATATTTATAATATATACAATACAAACTGAACTTAATAGTAAAACTAATAGACATAGGGAAATAAAAAAATTATTGAGATTGCAAAGCCTCAACAACACCCCACACAGCAACAATTATTATTACCTACTAATCTAGTAATATTATTGATATCAACCAATGTATCTACTAACCTACCACCCACAACCACTCTTCACAGTTCTTATATATTTGAAAGACTTTTGTTCGATTCAGCACATTATACATTACATCATACATTACCATAAAATTTAAATCATCAAGCTAGAAACGTGAACAAAAAAAACAAAAATATCTTTACAATAAGCCTTCAAAACTGCTTGGCCACTCACTCCAAAGAAGAACCAAAGGCACGGCATAAAAGACAAATGTGATTTTTACAAGGATGCTTCAAATAAAATAGCATTCACAGGGGTGCAGCGTTTATTATATTGTTAAAAAAAAAACACTAGTTGTATAATTTTATTTATTTATTTTTTATCTCTCTGACTGGGCCATGAAGAAAATTCACAACATTTAAAGGGTCCATGGCACAAAAAGAAGTAAAGTTTGTTACAGCTCCCCCTGTAGGTATGTCTGAGGAAGCAACATTATTTCTCCTGGACACATCTTTTATTCCATCACTCTGGACAAATAGATTAGAGAGAAGCTTCACAAACTGTTCTAGAAGCTTCTGCCTTGCCTTTATTTATCAAAGGAAAACGCTGCTTTCAGCAGAAACCGACCGACAAAACTCTCCTGCTTTTCACTTTTTCTTTTTTTTTTCTTTTTTTTTTTGCTCTGCCTACTTATGTATTCCACAAACGGCCGTGCATTTTCCGTCTCACGTGTCAGTGTAAAATTTATGATGCTGAGGTGCAGTGAGGGTATTTGCTCTGAGGAACCAAGGGGAGAACGGTAGAAAGGCCGTTCTTTGCGAGCCGTCCTTTGACATGCCACCCACACAGTCCTAAGCAGGGAGTTATCGTCTGCCATAAATCACCCGGGTCATTAAATCACACAGCAGACACCGCGCTGCCCTTTCTCCCCGCAGTGGCTCCTCTTCATCTTTATTCAATTAGGGGAATTAATGGTCCAGAATACAATGCACAGGTTGACAGCTTCTTATGGCTCACATGACAAAAATGTCATTGTGCGATGGGACAGGATTTAGCAGAGATGACCGGCGACACGCAATCAACACATGCTAATGGGCATCATTGAGGCTGAGCCCTGTTGAGTTTGGCCTTCATTCCTGCTAATGGCTCCACCTGTTGGCCCATGTGGTCAGGAGTCTGAAAATATAGTTTGATCAATATGAAGGGGGCGTTGCAGATATAGTATTGGAAGCATTGATGTAACGTTTCTATGATAGTGGTGCTAATGTCTGTATATATTTACTGGACTTTCTACTGGACTAGATTTTTTTTTTTAACAAACCTATTTTTATTTCCTTATATTGTCGAAAATATAGATATTTTTTCAGTCTATATGTCACTAGCGGCAATGGTGGCCTAGCAGTTAAGGAAGTAGATCTAGGTTCATGAGGCTTAAGGTCCTGATCTACCAGCTCCCAGATTGCCACTGAGGGGCTGACAGTATGGAGCAGTGTGATTTGGGTGGCAGTTTTGGAGACTGATGCCGTTATGACTGTCAACGTATGTGTAGATGACGGTATCAGTCACTGACATCCAGCTAGCAGATTAGCTCCTTCACTGAAGAAATGTATCACTCTCCACGATTGACACCCAAATCACACCACACCCACTGAAAACATATAGAAATGATTACAGCATAAAGCGCACTTAAAGGCCTGTGATTTTCTCAATAATCGTCATTGCCCCTTTTAATACAGTGTCTCCTATTTGTGGATTCATGTTGTGTTCACTGACCTAGAATGGTGCTCGGAAAAACTATGTCAAACCGTCAAAGTACAACTTTGGTAAGCTACGAAGTGGCACAAGATTTTGTTTTGAAGCCTCGGATGGTAACACTGAGGATTTGACAGCGCAGAGTAATATGTACCGAGCTTCAGTGTATTGTTATGGCGTGGATAAGGACCCCACAGCGCCACCTGTTATGAAGCACACGTCAAACTCAAGGCAGGAATCATCACTGAACAGCAACCAGTCCAACTCAAATAAAGACAAGAAAGTGTGATTTATCCTACTATTTCGTGTCGCTTGATGCACCCTATAATCCGTTGGTCTTTATATATGACAAAAGACAGAGGTTAGGCCAATCATTGACAATCCGTCTTACTGTCAGGTGTGTCTTTTGGTCTCAAAGATACGGAATTACAATAGAATGCAGTGTGATTACTTTTGCATCAAACTCCGAGTGACATGTCTGCAGAAAATGTTCTTTTCCAGGATCTTTGACATTTTCTTCAGATGTGCTGACTGCACATTTATTTTTGACATATATTTTAAGCACTGCAGACAATCTGAACTGTCACTGTCATTATACACATATCTGAGTAACGCAAGCGTCACAGGGAGCACACAGTCAAATGCTCTAAATATGAACAGCACAGCATGGTTTCCGCAGACCTGCTTACACAGCAGCTCATTCAGCGGCGGAGCAACTGCCAGAACCCAAGAGGAAATCAACTGGGGATGAACCAGTGTTTCATCTGTCAAACTGTAAACCACAATTGAAACAAAGTTCTGGGCGAAAGCCTCGGCAGCTTCTTGTTAGTCTTTCCATTGGAACCACCGCACAGACGTGGATGCGGAGGTTGTAAATTAAGTGGTTGAATGTGTTGAGGTCGTATTATGAAAATGAGACGCAGGGACGGAGTTAAAGTAATAAAGCCACCTGTTTCCTGTGCTAATGTTATAGTTCACAGAAGAACAGAGTTTGTAAGAAGGGGTTTATTGTATGGTTTGTGCAGTTGAGTTGTGACAAAACACAGACAACAAACACAAGTCTTTATAGCGGTGGTCCCCAACCACTGGGCCGGGGACCGGTACCGGTCCGTGGGTGAATTGGTTCCGGTCCGCAGAGAAATAATGTTTCCTCTTGGCTCCATCTGTCTATTATTTCCACTTGAGCCATACCCATATCAACAAATTAACTGACCAATAGAATGGCTAGGATTCCATCATCAATAATGCAACTATATTTGATTAGGAAATATTTTCTCAGTGAAGTTATTGAGATGCTATCCTTGTGTACTGGTCTGGTAGCAGAAAATTATAGGCTGTGTGCACTTGAGAAATCCTTGTTGTGTGCATGCACAGTTAATTTTGGTAGGAAGATTTTTTTAGGTAGGAAAATATTTCAGAAGACCTGAAATTTCATTTTATTAAGGGGTGTTTATATGCCACAACTTAACAACTGGTCATGAAAAAAGTACCAGTCAAAAAAGGTCGAGGAACACTTCTTTATAGCACATGGAAAGCTGTCTCTTATACACATCTGTTTGGATTAACCCATGCGGTCCGTGTGTGAATTGGTGTCAGGACGAAATATTGTTTCCTTTTGGCCCCATCTGTCTATTCCTTCCACTTGGTCCATACCCATATCAACTAGAGAACTGACCAATAGAATGGTTAGTATTCCATCATCAATAATGCAACTATATTTGATTAGGAAATATTTTCTCAGTGAAGTTATTGATACAAGATTTTAACTTTTTATACAGGTGTGGTAGCAGAAAATTATAGGCTGTGTGCACTTGAGAAATCCTTGTTGTGTGCATGCACAGTTAATTTTGGTAGGAAGATTTTTTAGGTAGGATAATTTTTCAGAACACCTGAAATTATTTTATTAAGGGGTGTTTATCTGCCACAACTTAACAACTGGTCGTGAAAAAAGTACCAGTCAAAAAAGGTCGAGGAACACTGCTTTATAGCACATGGAAAGCGCCTGTTTGACCATCAGTCCTGATGGTAAAGCTCCAGCAAACGTCAGAAAACATCCACCGCTGTGGTTCACAGGAAGAAATAATATTTTACCCACTATGTTTATGAGAAACGTGAGTCATTACCAACAACTTCTATTCATAGAAACCATCCAGCGCACACACCAGGGGCCAAGGGATGATTGAATATCTTGCTCATAATATTCTGGATATAATGGCTTTTCCAGGATAAACATGTCAAACGTATAGAACAAAATTCAGTGTGAAAATCAAAACACATAATCAAGAACAACCGCAGAGAGGGAAATATCGGAAAAAAGGAAAATAAGAAAAATAAACATGTTTGAGAGCACAGTGAATAGTCACAGTTGCAACATCTGGTTCTAGCTACGTTCTAAGGTAAAGTCAGACCAGGTGGGATCAAACCCCAAAACTGTCACAAAGCAGGTGGGCCTTCAACCACTGTACCACCACGCAACTGTTCAGAACTTAGAGAATTGATTATTATTTGCATCAATAATGATATCAGTCCTCAGCCCTGTCCCGTTTGTGTTGTTCTTGTTCTCTTGTTCTTTACAGTGCCCTCAGTTGCAGTTCCCTTGGTTGACGCTGTCTTAGGTTTATGATGTCTTTAGCTAACAGTGTCCAAAGTATGTGGGGTCCTAAGTTTGCAGTGTCCAAAGTTTGAGGTGTCAATAATTTGCAGTATTTTTGGTTTGCAGTGTCCTTGGTTTATGGTGTCCAAAGCATGCAATGTTATGGTTAAAGTGTCCTCAATTTGCAGTGTCCATATTTTGTGATGTCTTCTGTTCAGTTTGCTTTGTCCTTGGTTAATGGTGTCCAAAGTTTGGAAGGTCCTTAGTTTACAGTGTCCAAATTTGTGGAGTGCCTAGTTAATAATGTCTTCGGTTTGCGTTGTCCTTGGCTCATGTCTTCAGTTTTCACTGTGGTTTATGGTGTCCAAGGTTTGTGGTGTCCAAAGATTGTGGGTTCCTCATTTTGTAGTGTCCAAAGTTTGTGGTGTCCTTGGTTACAGTGTTGTTGATTCGCACTGTCCTTAATTTGCAGTGTCCTTGTTTGACACCGTCTTTGGTTAGCAGGGTCCTTGGCTTAGGGTGTCCTCATAGTGTCGAATGAGTGCATTGTCCTTGGTTTACAGTGTCCGAAGTGGACAAATAAATGTTAAGCAGCACTAAAGGAGGAAGACCACTTTGTTAACTTACAGTTATGGTACATAATAAATCTTACATCTGAGGTTTGGACGTTCTAGTGAGTTAATATAAGATTCTGAAAGTACGTACAGTATATAAGCTCCAAGGAAGTTTGACTCTGTGGACAACTAACAAACCAACAATCACTATTCTATAAAAATCATCCTGATAATGTCCAAATGTCCAAACTGACTCGTTTCCTTGGTTGTTTTGTTCCATGTCCATGCATGTGTGTGAGGTTATTTCCAGTTATTGCACCAGTTTCATTCAACATTCATGCAACAAGAGACCAAATGCTTTTCCTTGTCCAACTCTCTGTCTTTCATTGGTTCATAACTGTTTTTCTTCTGGAATGAAGGCAGTAAAATCATCAATATTGTTATATTCCATGGTTTTGTCAAAATATAAGACCTAATATTTGCCTTGGTTCTCAACAGCGTACTTGATTACTTTTATATATGGCATAGACAAAGTGAAATGTTGTTGGAGAATAAAGTTTTCTTTCAGAACACCATGAAAGTCAGAGAACTCTGGCTGAAAAGAAATGTTTTATTCATGTTTTTTTTTTGTATGTTTTCAATAAATTAGATTTTTTTTTTCTGTCCGCAGCGGTTGGTGCAGACCACTAAAAGTTTACCAGCTGCAGAAGCCCACACACTTGGTGGACAGTCTGAATGTTTTCGTTCCTTACTGCTTTTTAAGCAGATACAGAAGTTCAGGGTCTCATTAGAATAATCTGCTGAGGTTGTTGGCTCTGCCAAGGCTAACTAAACATGACCGAGTAAAAAAAAACTTTGATGAGTTGACATTTCTGAAGTTTCCTAGATCACAGAAATCAGTCGATGCCTTTATAAATTGAGGAAAGGATGGAAGGAAAGCAAAATCCAGGAGGGCACACAGTTTAGAGTAGTGTGATTTAGGTGCCAATCGTGGAGACTGCTGCCCCTGAGAGCCAACGATGGATTAGAGGATGAAGATGAGTGAATGAATGAATACATTACATAAGGTGGCATTGTTTTATTTTCTAATTTCATCCTCCTGAGTAGCAATGCTTCAAGTTTGTCCTCCGTAGAGGGCATTTGTAAAGCTGACTGTCTCCCACCTACTGCAATGAATAAATGAATGAAATGCTCTGCTGTCTACAGGGGGCGTTTCTTCAGCGTTTTCATTATATACCAGAGGTGAAAAGATGGGGCTAATCACCAGACAAAGGTTGGGGCATAGAATGTGATTGTCATTCTTC
>JAFBJS010002475.1:61971-75396 GCA_016785265.1 Paraplagusia blochii
AAAAATCACTTCCGTTCCTACATCACTAGCAATAACATTGTACTGACAAATACAGTGCTTTTAGTCATTGCATGGTTTTGTGTTCATTGTTTCCCCCAGGTGATAAACCTTTAGTGGAACAAGGCCTTAAGATGAACAAGGAATTGAAGAAAACAGCAGAGTGGTCTAATCATTTTTTCCATGACTTTTTATACACAACACTTATTGTATACACTTGGTAAACAGCTCACAAGGAATGTCTAAACAAACTGTCAGCCATCATGGACAATAATGGACACCCTCTCCACCATACGGCTCTATCAAACAGATAGATTCAGGACATTTTCACTTCAAAATGCCATCACACTGTGCAATAACAGTTGAATCCATACAATAACACAACCTGTTTATACATACTTTTTGTTATACTTTTTATCAGGTATCTTGATACTGACTCAATCTACCCAATGCTGCACTGTTCCCCATTTCCACTGACCGTATTGCTGCTGCCACACTGCAATTTCCTAGCCTGGGATCAAAAGGTTATTTTATTTTATTTAATAAACTCTTCCAGGAGTGAGATTGTTTTTGTTCCAACTGGTTTGACATGTCAGGAACCCAAAAATACAGTACAAAGCCCTGCGTTTATTACTGTAACACCTCCTTAATCCGGACCAATCCAGTACGGCTGTCTAAACATAAAGCTCCACTGCAGTAAACAATGCATCTGTTATTTTACATCCAACTGTTGTTAGCCGAACACCACACGACATTTCCTGGGAAACCCCTGACTCTGTGGTAAATGTACATTCAGTTTCTTTCATTCTCTAACAGGATTGATACTCAGTGGGAGGGGGAAGAGAACAAACAGTCTGGCAACGCTGTTAGCATAATTGCGTCATTAATTGTGAGTTCTTTATACTCTGAAAAATAGCTGCTGGTACCAGGCAGCTTCCAGCCGGGGAGGAAAGCTACGAACACATACGCAGCTCGCAACTAGTCATTAGTGCTCGATGGCCACCGGCGTCTTTCTGTGAATGCCTTGACGCCTCTGAATGACAAACCCATGGAGTGGAGGCATTCAGGTGAACGTCATTACACTCTTCTTCCCACACTCTGCCGCGTAACTCGGCTACTGTGTCCCTCCCGCGGGGACACTTCAAGGTCCATTTTGTCTTTCCAAGTGAAGCAGTTTGGAGAAACCAAACTAGTGTTTGAAGAACTGCTCCTCAACTGGTGTTTCCGCTATTGTGGGGAAAACTCTTCCAGAATTCTTGGCTGCGGATGCAGTGACTCTGAATGGAAGTAAAGAGTGTAAAGAGGATGAATGTGTCAGTAGTTAAGGATAGTTAAGCTCCTCCTAATTTAGCCAAAGAAGGACAAAAGTGACAGCAGCCTCATTATGGTGAGAAAGAAACCTGTGGAGTGGGCAGCAGCAACCAGCACCAAAGAAAAGGAGCACTTAAGGTTTCACGTGTTTGTGACAAAGTCCAACAGAAGTGGGGTTTTTAAAAAGTACAATTTTACCTACTTACGTAAATTACCACATTTGAAGAAAATAGAACTTCGCATTTTTTTTTCTCAGTCTTTTCTTGCTAATCTAGTGCTAGCTTGGACGCAACTAGAGAAAGCTTTTTGGGTATTTTTATTGTACAGAAACATTGTTGACCTTAAATGTGCATTCACAACAATAAATACATTTTTTATTAATATATAATACACCAAAAAATAATCAATTTCATGGTAATAATGATTGTTGTCCATTACGTCCAGCAGTTTTCCAGTGGTTGCAGATTATTGGTTGACAACCCCTTATTCACTATAGGAAAAAATGTTAAAAAAGTCTGTGGTATTTAAGGTAATACATTTAACACAATATATTTATTGGCCTAGCAGTTCAGGAAGTGGACTTGGGTCCGAAGGCTTCAGGTTCTAATCCACCAGCTGCCAGGTTGCCAATGAGGTGCTCTGAACATGGCACCGTCCCAACCCACATAACTTCCACTGGGCTCACCACAAGCAGGTGGGCTCACAGTGTGGAGCAGTGTGATTTGGGTGGCAGTCGTGGAGACTGATGCCCCTTAGATCTGGTAACGGATAACTGGGCAGCAGTGGTGGCCTAGTGGTTAGGGAACCAGACATGGGTTCAAAGAGTTACAGGTTTTAATCCATTAATGGGCAGGTTACCACTGAGGTCCACTGAGCAAGGCACCATCCCCACTCACTGCATTCTTGGTGCTCAGAGCTGCCCACTATTCACTTTGGTGATCAGTGAAACGTAGAGGTCACATTACATTGTGTGCAGTGGTGTGAATCACAATGACAAGGAGTTTGCTTTCCTTCCCAAGAGGATGAAAATGAATGAATAATACATCTTCTCCTTTCATAGAAATCATTCTATTATGTGACTGAATAAAAAAAGTGGGCAGCAGTGGTGGCTTAAAGGTTTTAGAATCGAACTTGGGTCCTCAAGGCTTCAGATTCTAATCCACCAGCTGCCGTGTTACCAATCAGGTGGTCTGATCATACCACCGTCCAGACCCACATAACTTCCAGTGGGCTCAGCACCCTAAGATCACAGTGTGATTTGGGTGGCAGTCGTGGAGACTGCTGCCCGGTAACATTAAAAAAAAAAAAAGATAATGGAGCTTTTAAGTGAGTAAAGGAAGATCGTTTTACTGGGACTTTACTGTCCAGCTACTGAAAACTACAGTGATCAGTTCTATGAAGAACTGGGGAAATCCTAATAATTTTTTTTTTTGTGACTCAAACTATAAAGTATGATTTCTCAAAGAGCTGAGGGAATATTTAGGCTAATTTCACTCTTCATCTCCCTCAATACTTTAGTGAGAGTGGCACTAATATGAGGAGAAATGTAGTGGTTTAATATCATGGCAACTGTGTTAAGACTTCACAGCCAGAAACATTGAATGAGTCCTACATGAAAAAAAGGCCAACGACATTAATTTTAATGGTTTAAAGTGTTCTTTTTAGGAAGTGTAAGTGATTCATCTCACTGAAGTGAAGGTACTTTTATGGGCCCATTCATTTAAATATAAATTATAGCTGATGCGTCCAGATGAAAGGCCAAGCAGAATGTTTTCAAATATATCTAAAAGTTACAAATGTCAGCGTATACGAATATTTATCCTGCAGATATTAGCTGTAAAGTTTATGCCGACCATAATATTTTTTGCCAAGTGTGTAATTTTAACAAGTAATACAACAGGTGTTGAAGTGGTTGAGACGTCAGACAGAAGACAAAAAAAAAAAATCTGCAATATTTCAATGTTATGTTATTAAACGAAATGGGTGGAGAAACTCACAGAATAACAGGACTAGACAAGAACAAAACAAAAACATATAACAAGCACAACTACCCAGAACACTGACAACAAACACAGAACATCAAGCAAACGAAGACTCAGTGCTAAAGAGAGGCATTTATACCCAGGGAACCAGGTGACAGCAGTGAGACTAATGAGCAGGTCATCACAGGACACAGGTGATGGTGATGACACTGTCTGCACAGGAGACACACACCCTTCTTGAACCGTTAAATGAACACACACTTTTGGAATAAATGAACAAACAAACACAGTCATAGTTAACATTTTGAGATACCTGGTTCAACAGTCTCCACGACTGTCACCCAAATCGCACTGCACCATGTGAGCCTACATGTGGGTGAGCCCACTGGAAGTTATGTGGTTCGGGACAATGCTGTGATCAGAACCTGTGATCAGAACTCCTAAAACAAAACTTAAATAAACAAAGCTTTCAACCAATGTAGGTCGCTCCTTTACTACAATACTCATAGAGTGCAGTACCCTGATAAATGTAAAAGAAGTAAACTACAAAGTTCTTCATCATACAATTCAATGACAGATGAGCACTCTGCTGTGGTAAAAATAATTTCCACTCTTTTGTGTTCCTAACAAAAGTAGACTCAAGTCCACTGAGATCCTGCTCCGACAATAGCTGCATCTATTTCCCAAATGTTCTTCTAAAATAATAACCCTGTGACCATCTGTCCAAAACCAAAAGACCTCCAGCTCATGTATTTTTGTGTAGTCCGTGTAGTTACTTTATTATTTATTTATCAAAATACTACAAGCATGTAGTGTACCAGAGATGGGTATTTCAACGTACAGATGTGTTTGCTGAGTTCAGGTCTGCAGATCAGACAAGGAGTACAGAGGAAAAGTACAGGATCACGTGATGTTCACCTACGTAGGAATTGGGAGAAGATTAACTGCAGTGAAATAAATTACAAACTCAGATCAGTCACAACGGCATAACCTACTGGAGAGAAACAGCAAAAACAAGGAACATTGCGAACAAAATGGTATGAGGAAACTGATGAGTGTGCAGAAATAAAACAATTATTTGATATTATATATTAACTGTATTTTCTGTACTAAAGGTCACACATTTTTTTATCAATTACACTCGAATGCATCATACTCAATGAAATATATTTTTTTACTTATTTGTTTTTTCCACTTTCACAGCCCCTAGATAACCCTCTTGGCCTATCAGCTAAACCCCACTCCAAATACTTGGAGTGGGGGTAATTGGAAGTGGTGATCTGAAAACTTATGGGGCAGAATAATTTTATGCAGTATTGGGAAAGTTACTTTAAAAAAGTAACTAATTACTTTATAGTTACTGTTCTTAAAAAGTAACTAGTTACATTACTGGTTACTAGTCAACATTAAAGTAACTAATAACTAGTTACTTTACTTCAAAAAGACATAAAAAGTTTAGTGTTGTGTTCTGTAGCAACTATCATCATGAAACATAGTGGAACAATAAAAACAAAATAGATGTTTAGACATTTTGACAGTCATCTTTATTGTAACCTCAACTTGCCCCTTACTGTTGTGTTGCTTGTGGGTGTGTGCTGCTGTACCTCGTCACGTGTGTGTTTATTTCCCTATTAGGCAAGAAGACCCGCCCAGGTCTCTTTCTGATTGGTGTAGCATGAAATGAGTAACCTATCTTAACTAATCATTTTCAATGCATGGTGTGCACGGCCGTCTTTCACTCGTGACTGTAGGAGTTACCACACACACACTGACAGACAGCAGAAGGGTCCGCCTCCACACAGTCCATTCTCCGTGGCCGAGAGAAACTGTCCATTTCGACCACAGTAACAATAACGGCGTTACTGAATGGGAAAACGTTAACCATTATTAGTTACCAAGAAAAGTGTTACATGTAACGCGTTAGTCCCAACACTGATTTGTACAGCAACATTCTTCATCCCTATTTCCTAATGTTATCAACACTGCTGCTTGCAGAGCCCGTCTTGAGGAGGGGAAGCAAACTCAAATATAGAGGAGGACAAAAAGTCAGCCTCCTATGTCTAGTACATTTATTCATTCATTTTTCTTCATCTGCTTAGCCGTTACTGGGTCACAGGGGCAGACAGCACCACCCAAATCACACTGCTCCATACTGTGAGACTTCCTGTGGGTGGTGTGTCCACTGGAGGTTATGTTGGTTAGTTCAGATCTATGATCAGAGCACCTCAGAGGCAACCTGGAATCTGAAGCCTTGCGGACCCAAGTCCACTTTCTTAATTTCTAGGCCACAACTTCTGCCCCTTTGTCTTGTACAGTAACACAAAACATTCACATGTTTTTTACACTAAACACTAGAGGGCACTAGTTTCAACTTATTTCCACAGGGACATTGAATTTCTTGTTTCTTGGTTATGCTTTTTTGGTTGTTGCGACTTATAGTCGGCAAAATACAGCACCTAAAGTCTTGATCTTGTCGTATGTGTTACATACAAAGACTTTATTGTGTATATGTTATTGTAACTATATTTTCAAATACGAAGTCTCGAGCAGAGCGGGTCGTTATGTGATTACAGAGATGATGACTGCACAACACAAAGATCTATAATCATCCTGGGTATAGGCTGCGACCCAGCTGCATTCCAGTTTGATTTCATTCCTCCACACGGAGACAGACGTGGACATCTTTACTTGACCACAGCAACACGTCTTGGCTACATCTGTTTTTTTTTTTTGTCCAAGGCTTAGTTCCCATATTTCTTCAGTGATCTTTCTTCGATTGTCTCGATTTGTCCCGTGTTAGCCTCTGGCACGCACAAACAGCCAGTGGAGTTGATTGAGGGCAGGCAGACTGAGAATGACTGATGCCATAAAACACAGCTAAGAATCAACAGCAGACCAAGAAGTGTTGACGAATGATAACAAAAAAAAATGGCATGTTTTGTCCAGCCCTTCTTTCTTTTACAAATTCCTTTCTCGCAGCCTTATAAATCACCCGCCAAACAATGGACTGAGCTCAAAGAAGAACATGATGTTGAACGTTACCGTATGTTTACAGAGTCACACATTGTTTTTACTGTGCTGCTTTCAAACCACTTGAAAAATGGTCTTACGCACTTCTGTTGTGATTTTTGCAGATGTCAGCTTCTTTATTCTATAAAAAAAATTAACATATTGTTAATTTGATACCAGTACTGAACATTTAGGCATTTGTGACCTAGTTTAGTGGTCCCCAACCACTGGGCCGGGGACCAGGACTGGTCCGTGGATGAATTGGTGCTGGGTCGCAGAGAAATAATGTTTCCTTTTGGCCCCATCTGTCTATTACTTCCACTTGATCCATACACATATCAACAAAAGAACTGAACAATAGAATGGCTAGGATTCCATCATCAATAATGTAACTATATTTGATAAGGAAATATTGTCTCAGTGAAGACAACAACAATAAACTCAAAATGACGCAGAGTCATTGATACAAGATTTTAACTTTTTATACAGGTGTGGTAGCAGAAAATTATAGGCTGTGCACTTGAGAAGTTTTTGTTGTGTGCATCACAGTTTATTCCGGTAGGAAGATTTTATTGGTAGGAAAATATTTCAGAACACCAGAAATTTCATTTTATTAATGGATATTTTTATCTGCCAAAACTTGTCTGTCCGTAAAAACGTAGTAGACATTTAACTGGTCCGTGGGAGCAGATAAGAAGGTCCTTATCCACCAGTTGACACTGAGGTGTTTAAAGCATTGCATTCAAGCACATTGAAGTTGCTAAGGCTGCCTCCTCTTTTGTTACACAGATTTTATTTAATCTCTAAACTTCACAAAAAAACTATTTCCTTATTCCCCAATCCCTACAGACAATAAGGGACACGAGCACCACTTCTTGCCCACGAAGTCTTCACAACTCTTATGTGTGGACCTTTACAGCAGAGACAACAGGGATGCTCTAAACATCAGACCCTGCTTCTTGTCTCCTCTATTTTGATTCTAAAAATTGGTATTGAAAAAGTATTGAAGTCGACGTGCAGTGCAATGTTTGCTCTCTATTTCTGTTTCCACCGAAGAACAAACAGAGAAGAGCATTTCAGTCCCAGAGTCATCCTTAGTGATGGAACAGCGCCTCTACATGCTGAAACCACAATGCCGGGTCTCTCTGCCAGAACTTTGGGAGCTTTAGTGCAGTGGTTGCGCTGGACGGTTTGTTGGATCTGGGGCGACATGGAGGAGGAGGAGGAAATGCCACTCGGTGCTGCCTCAAGCATGTTCAAAATGGGGACACCAATGTGGTAGGAGAAGGATGGCAGTGTTGGCAGCCAGGGTGGCAGTCGTGGAGACTGATGCCTCTGAGGTCCAGTAACGGATAAGAAGATGAAGATGAATGGATGAATAATTCTGGCATAAACCCCATTAAATTAAAGCCCACAAGGCGCATTATAAGGGATTCTGATTCATTTTATATATATTGTATACATGTATAAAAAAAAAACTCAATGTTTTAATATATTCTATGCTCTCCAGGTAACACTGGATCCCGACTAAAAACTAATTTGTACTTGAAACGGAACATTTTTAGGACCCAAACTAAGGCATATCATAAAAGGCGATTGAAATTGTACATTTCCATGGCAACCTTTCTTGTGGTCGGTCATGGATCACCGACACCTTCCACATGTGGGCTCCTGCATTTGGAGCTAATGGCGTTGCCTGCCAAATGTGGCCCACAGATGTTCATTTAAAGGTTCATTTACTGTTGATGTTGTATCAGGACAAGTGCTTTAGCGGACCAAGCTAACAGTGATTTATGATGTCTACGAAGTCCAGGAAATTGTGGTGAACATTTAATTACAGGAGAACGTTGAACTTCTTGGTTCTCACTGGTTACAGTTGTCCAGCTGAGGACTACACAGGAAAAATCACATGGAAATAAAATAGATGCCGTGCGTTACCTTCTGATTTTTATATCTATTATCACTAATTTCTTTGTTTAGTGACCTGTGATAGAAGAGAGTCAGCTAAGGTGAAGGGGAAGGTTTATAGGACGGTTGAGAGACCAGCCATGACGGATTAGAGACACTAGGAATAGACAGAAGACAGGAGGCAGAGCTGGAGGTGGAGGAGTTAAAGATGCTGAGATTCTCTTTAGGAGAGACAAGGATGGACAGGATNAGGTGATTAGAGGGACAACACAGACAGGAAGGTTTGGAGAAAAAGCTAGAGAAGACAGATTGAGATGGTTTGGACATGTTCAGAGGAGGGACAGTCGATACATTGGTTGAAGGATAATCCTAGAGATGGAGCTACCAGGTAGGAGACAAAGAGGAGATTGACAGTGACCTTAACCACTGGGCCACCATTGCCCAGATTTCAGGCTGTAAGTACAAAACTCCAGAAAACTACAGATTCCAAACCAGGCGTAGGTAAACTATTTGCCGTGCGGGCCGCAATTGGTCCAAAAATTGGACACGGGGCTGAGTTCAGAGCAGAGACATGGAGCGTTTGTTAAAACCTAAAATCCTACATTTCATGTACCCTTAATGACATCATCTCCTGGGGGGAATCTTATTATTGAAGGGAAAAGGTAGATGCATAATGATGTTACTATGTTGGTGGGCCGCATTGAAAAACTCATCGGGCAGCATCTGGCCCCCGGGCCTTAGTTTTTCCACGCCTGCTCTAGACTGAAACAGAAGAATAGAAATCAGATTTGGTTAGAACACATGTTAAGGGGTGTGAGCAGGACACCCAGGAATCGGTATAGCGTGTATAGCAAAAAATAAGATTTGTTAGGTTTTTACGTAAGATATTGTATGTATTTCCAAATGCACTCTTCCTTTGGTCATGTCAACACACTGATAAAGAGTCTTGTATATATTACAATGAAAAAATTCTCCGAAGTCAGCATTTCGGTTTTGCTCTGACTCCTTTTCTTTCCCTTGTCTGGTTTGATGCACAGCAGAGGCAACGCTGCGTGCTGTTGGAGGGATTTCTCAGCACGATGACGACCCAAACGACCCCGGACTACTTACACGGCCACGCATGGCAACATTAGACACAATCAAAGGCATCATTTACAATCAGGCTCGCAATTAAGCTATCAGCATTGTTTGAAAATACACAGATTCGGACACAGATTAGAGAGACCTTGGCCTAAGGAGTCATTTTCGACGGAAGGCGAATTCCCACGGGGAGATTAGGACGTAGAGACAGAGACCGCACCGACATGTGAGGCTGCGTTTAATGCTGCTTTGATGAAAAACACAGACGCAACTTTGGCAATCAGTAAAGACGAACCGTGGGCTTGTCTGGTTATTCTTTTAACAGCAAAATAAACACTTTCTCGCCCCAATAAAACTCGCGCTCGCGCTCCGTCAGCAAAAATGTTTAGAGTCATAAATGTTTGTAAATGTTCCTACCTTACGCCAATGCCCGGAGGTCTTATCAGGAGTCTGTTATACAGCCTGGAGGCTGGATGTGAACTCCCTACAGTACAAAATGTGCAAGATTAAAGGGGAAGAGCACAAAATAACATTTGCTCAGCTGATTATGCTCTGAAATTCCAAAGAATGGATGTTGCTGCAAATATTTAAGCTTGTGCGATAATTACTATCTGCTCCAGTCTTTGGATTTCTCATTCAAAATAGTGCATAATAAGGAGCACATGCTGTTTGTGTTAGAATAAACAGCCTGTGGGATATTTCTTACCCAGTCAGGCTCACTGGTTCAAGTCCAAACCACAGCTTTAAGAGACTTTCCATTGGAATTTAAATCAGACCTGTCTGAGTGCCTGCAGGCTGGGACCCCCGGTGCTTAGCGTCTCGAAGCCTCTTTGCAAATTACACACCCCCCCTCTCTCCAGAGCTGGGTGTAGAATAACACACAGCAGCTCGCCATCTGTCCGAGATTCCGCTACCCGGGTCGGCTACTGCAGGAAGAAGAGATATGGGGCAGGGCTGCGGAAGTTGTCAAACCTGGCAACCGAAGTCTCTTGATACGAGGCTTGTTGCTCCGTCCTCACTAACCTTTTGGTGTCCCATTTCTGTTATTATTACAGTTTTTTATTATTAGTATTTCAAAAGAATTATCCAGAGTTGTTGGATGCAGACTTTTTTGTAACCGTTTCTGACATGAGGGTATAATAAAACACACTGTTGCAGACACGAGTGTGGTGTTCCTGCCCTAAATTTGCATGATGGATGGTGGCAGTGGTGGGATGGGACAGGTTGCCAGCTCTAATGGGTCTCTGAGGAACTTGATCGGGCCTTCCCACTGTGCTAAGGATAAATACCAATCTGGACAACACTTTTCAAAAGGGGGTCCGGCCCAAAGCAAGCCTTTTGATGCCACTTGGAATAAATAGTATGCACTAAATTAAAATATTAACCCTTAATACAGGAACAAGGTACATATAATATATAATGTTCAAGATATTTATGGTTAGTGATCCAGTTAAAGCCAACGTAGCCTTTTTTTCCCCCAATCTATGACGATTGGTGTTGTGCGACTTGAGTTGTGCAATGCACACAGGGTTACGATAAATGAAAATCACTTCATAATCTCTCCCAACTACTTGCCATCGATAGAATGAACACTAAACATGTTTGAAATCCCACGACAGCAAGAAGAAAACAATTTGCCCCGCCCACTCCGCCGCAACTATAAATAATAGCATTTGTCTATAAAATAGTTCTAGCTACACCTCTGCATAACATCGTATCCTTGTTAACATAAAGAAAACAAATAGAAAGAGATATAGTTCCACTTACAAGGATGTGCAATTACACTTTATTGTAGTATGGTGGAAAAAAAAAAAAACCTGTTCCTCAGGGTCACACGCGCCCCCCTCAGCATCGCACCACGGCCCCCGAACGGGGCCCGCCCCACACTTTGAGAAGCACTGATTTATATCATGTTAAAATCCATCACATTGAAATATTTGGCAGACACTTTTATCCAAAGCAGTTCTGGCTACAGGGTCAGACGTGTCATGTATGATTGTACAGTCTGATCAGTCCATCTGATGTTGTGGGAACAACAGTCTGAACTGATCATCCCTGAGATTCACCCGTGCAATGTGTGCAGCATATTGCTGCCGTGATTGGAAAGATTATACACAGTTTATACTGGGCTTCAAGGGAAAATATCAGAGTAGTTTGTTTAGTGTTCACTGGAGCTTAAAAAATAAATTTAAGAAAAGTGTCAGAGTTAACTAGTCACAAAGATTATTATTATTTTTATTCCCTGCAGGATATCTTAGGTAGGTAAATCTGATAGGAGACAGTTGGAACCTGGAATCCTAAAAATGGAGTGAGTAGGGAGATTTCTCTTAAAAAAAAAAAACAATAAAAAAAAAAAAAAATTAAATCTAGTTCAATAAAGAGCTATATGAGCTATGGTATATCCATAGGTTCCTGATTTAACTACACTAGAATTGATTTTTATAGTTGTATATGTATTATAAACTGCATAAAAAAAAATTTGATAAAAAAAGAAAAAGAAAAAAAAAAACAAAAACTGTTCGCTCAAAATAATTGTAACAAAACAGAAGATAATTTGTCGTTTTAACATTTTCGGAAGTAAACCAAACCACATTCCTACTCGTCAACTTTTTGCGCATGGGAAATTAAAACAGCAGAGCCGTGACATCAAATTTAACATTTAATAAGAAAAAAAAAAAAAAAAACAAGCTGAGGGACGGACCTGCATAAAGACAACACAAAATAAAATGTAATTGGCAAACTATCCAAGATGTTCATATTCATTATTAAACTCACAAAAAAAAAGAATGGGATGCAAAAGTTTTGCAAGAAATTGAGGAGCAAAGAATGAGAAAGATAATATTTTCACAATGTGCCACTCAAATAAAAAATGTAAGCATTTTTAACAGTCCCGTCATGAATTCCTCCTTAATTGGGGTCATGCCTGGGGTTGTGCATGTTCCAAAATGGAAGACTCCAAAACCAGTTGACAGTAATATGACCTAAAAATAAAACAAATAAACATGATTCAAATAAAACAGGTTCTCTTCAGCAGTTCACAATGACTGCTTGCTAAGGGCAAAACATCATGTCATTGTCATCGTTAACCGTAATCTCTGGGGCCTCATGTACAAGGAATTGCATAGATTTCATCATGAGAAAGTCTTTACATTCAGACCCAGACGGAAACAGCAACAATTTCGGGTTCGTCCGTTAGTGGCACAGGAATTCTAATCAATGTGTATCAGAGCAGGAAGGAAAACAAACTCCTTGACATTGTGATCCAGACCACTGCATTTAACCCATCACCAAAGTCAACAGTGGGCAGCGTTGAGCTCCCAGGGAGCAGTGGGTGGGGATAGTTGTTCAGTAAGACAGAACCAGAGCTGGTGTCATCTCAATGGAGATCTCCGTCAAATATAATGTAACACATTATGACATTTGATGGTGAAATACAGATGAAAATTTAAAGCGCTGCTTGAGAAGATGTGGAGATGCTGCTTAAAAATCTCAAGTTATTAAAATCAAACGTTCCAGTTAAAACTTCTCCACCAACCCTTTATTCCTTAACTTAGATTTCTTCATGTTCTTCAGTCTGGGCCAGATTACTATCTTTGTCTCTTCTCATTAGGTGTTGAGAGATCAGCGTGATAACAAGTAGGTCAGCTCCAGTTGTGTCGCAATCATTTATTCCACGCGGCTAATAGAGATGACATTATAGCTCGGCTTGGCAGGAAGACTCCCTGATAGGAAACTTCCTGCCACAGCAGCGCAGCAGCATAGAGTCAAAACAAAGCACATAACAAATAACATACAGATGATCACCACTGGTTTTTAAATAGACGTAAACACATGAAGCAGGTGGTAAAAACAGGCAGAGGAGAAAATGAACCACACACTGTGTGGCTGTGATGACACTGGAACAGTTAGTGTCTTTAATGAGCAATGACCTTTCTGCCTGTTCAGAACTGAGATTTCTTAACGAGTCTAATCAGCTGTTATATTGAAATGTAACTCGCTGAGATAACGAAGACTCATGGTTGAAGCTAAAATAAAAAATTAGAGGTGTACATTTTGTAACAACTTTAATTATTAATGATTAAATATTCCATCTCCCCCTGTCCTCTGTATCTTCTACTCTAACTCCAACTACCTCCAT
>JAFBJS010002476.1:209-44411 GCA_016785265.1 Paraplagusia blochii
CATGGTTTTGTGTTCATTGTTTCCCCCAGGTGATAAACCTTTAGTGGAACAAGGCATTAAGATGAACAAGGAATTGAAGAAAACAGCAGAGTGGACTAATATTTTTTTTCATGACTGTAGGTATTGAGTCAGACAGTATAACATATGTTATATGATAATCTAGAGAGTAAGTTTCCCGGTTCATACTGGTAAATATATTTGGAGTTTTCAATCTAGGGAGATCACTTCAGTCTGGTCATTTGAAAAGTAGCTCACAAGACAAAAAAATCGTGAGGACTCAGTGTTTAGTGATGCTGTATCGGATATTAACTGAAGACACCAGACGTCATTCATGGAAAACTTGCTTACAGTCTTCACTCGGGACCTTAACAAGACCCTGCATTCCATAGACAATCCAATCCAGACATATATCAAACCGCGAAAAAAGCAGGTAAATACACTTACCTGCTGCTGTTATGTGATAACAGTTCTAGAAGTGTTCTATCTTTGTAACTATCTACTGTTACTGGTCCCCGAGTTGAAAAGCTGACATCACAGTTACTATAGTAACTGTACTTACTAGATTACATGTAATGTTCACGTACAATTCACACCACCAGAGGAAAAGTTACTTGAGTTAATGAGCGAGACATTCTAAAAATGTGCTTTTCTCTTGAACTAAATGGATTAATTATATCGCTGTCTCGTCCAAGCCAGACCATTAACACGTTATTATGTAGCATGCATTTGCAAGTGGGGATTTTCAGACTGTAGACCGATCGTCACAGCAGGTTCTGTATCATGCTATTAAACGGCGCCAGCATGTTTTTATGCATAAAAAAAGTCACATTGGCTTAATTGAAATAACAAGAGAGTACATTTAAATGGAAATTTACAGGCACTGAATCCAATTCAATAGCAGACTTTCTCTTATTCAGTTAGTCAGTTAACTGAAACTCCAGGAGGCTCTTCTGAACCCGACCCTGCTCTCGAGCTTGGAATTAATTCAATGATGTCATTACATTATGACGACGTGCAAAGGTTAAGCATCCTGTTAATGTAATTCTCCAGCACAGATGGAGTCAATTCCCTCAAAGGATCTAAACTGCAGAGAGCTCCTGGCTCTTCAATGAATATCTCACACTTGGAAGTCAACAGAGATCACTTTAGGCAGGAATTCTTTTATATTTATTTATTTTTTCGGGAAAAAAAAAAGCAGAGAGAAGAAATATTTTTAGATTTTGTCTTTGATCCAGATTCTCTGCTGTGGCTACAACAGTGATCATAAAACAAACAATATTAGGGGCAGTGATGGCCTATGGGTTAAGGAACTGGATTGGGGATGCAGGGTTCAAAGTTCGTATCCACCAACTGCCAGGGTTGCGACTGAGGTCCACTGAGCATGGCACAGTCCCCACTCACTGCTCCCCAGGCCGTCAAAGCTGCCAACTGTTCACTTTGGTGATGGGTTAAATACAGAGGTGACATTTCGTTGTGTGCAGTGGTGTGAATCACAATGTCACAAGGAGTTTGCTTTGCTTTCCTTATAGGAATGTTTTTTAAATATATTCTAATATATTAGTAACTATGGTAGATCCTAAATGGAAATGTCAGGTCCAGTAAAGAAGACTGGATGATGGTGTTATAGTCCAGTGATACTTGGAGAAAAGGTTTTCAAGTCTAAGGTGCATTATAAAACTATGTTATTATTATTATTATGATCAATAATAATAATAATAACAACTATTTTATTATTGTAATATAATCAATTATAATTATATTAATAATAATAATAATAATAATAATAATAAGATAATAAGAGGGAGGAATAATAATAATAATAAAGATGCCTAAATTGTAACTCAAGTTTAAAGTATTGTAGGATAGTAAAAACATCCCAAGCACTTTATGATACCTTGACGTATGACATGCAACATGGTTTTGACTCTTTATCTTTGAATTGCGTTTCAAAAGGAGATTTCAGCACAGGTCACATGACTGCTGATGGATGTGGTCAAACACCATCTTTGTCTGCCAGACCTTCCTTACTTCACCTCCCTGACTCTCAGACCAAGCCTGACCAGGTGCCATCAACGGTGCTATCCAGCTGATGGCTGCCAAGCAGACACATCACAGTGTCATGGCTCATGTTTTCAGATGGACACTGACTGAGCGGCTAGTTCAGGGATGACAGCTCTGGGTTGATCCATCAGATTAGACAGTAGCAACTGGAAAGACGTCGTGTTACCCTGACACCCAGAAAACCGGAGGAGAAATTGGACCAAAAAGGCTGGGCTCTGAAAAGGTCATGTGTTTAAAGTGATTGGATGATGGATGGTTGAACAAGGGGAACAGGAGTAAACATACTCACTGCCACCTGGCTGGGCTTTAAGCCAAAGCAGGAGAAAATGAGTTGTCCAACAGAGGACAGTATCCTCTCATCAGTGTCCAGTGCCCTTTGAAATTGGTTGTGATCCATTAACTGAAGAGAAATTTTCCACTCCAAAAAAAATGCCTTGGTAATGGTTGTAAAACTATTCTAAACAAGCTCCAGAAGTAGACTGAAAATATTAGTTAACAAACAGAGAGGTAAACCAAGAAGGACATGGTCTGAAGAAACGCTATTGGAAAAAAACAATCTAATTCAGAAAGTACATTACGAACACTAGGTTCAGCTCTGTTGTTATAGAAGTCCTAACCCTGGAAAAGTATGGTCAGGTTTGTAAACACCGGGGTTCAGCAACACTGACGGGTCGGCACATGCGTCGAGCATGTCGCTTTAGAAAGTCACGTGACCGATACAGGAACTGTTTCGAACTGACATGATCGCGCCAAACTGTGTCTGTGAGGACGCTCATCTGTCAACAGGTTGTATCGGCCACAACAAAGAATCTACGTTGTGATCTTATTCCATCTCACCATTGAATTATGGCGCAGCCTCGAGGAAAAAGTAAGGTTTCCACCAATTTGATCTCATATCGGGAAATAAATGTATATCCTTGTTGTTTGTCCTTCTAATTGGTGAAGTAATAATAATAATAAAAAAAAACTTCAAGACGTAGGAGAATCTTCTTTTTTTGAATAATAAAAACAGTCCACAAACATCCTTGTTCACAACACGTTCACTTTCATTTTCACGTTATGATATGTTTCACATTATTCATTGATTGTATCTGAAAATATTAAGTATTAAATAAATAAGTATTCTAAATATGAATGTAAAAAAAGGACAAATACATTAGTGTATATACTATGGCGTCATAGGAGTGTCAGTTGATTCTGTCAACAAGGTTGCCTGTAGGGATTTATAAGGTCCAGCAGGTGTCAGTATTCAGTGACACAGTTTCGACACGGTTTCGACACAGTTTTGCAATGCGTCGAAACGCTTCACGAAGCCTCATCAACCCATCACTAGTAAACATTGGCTTGATTTTATGGGTAATAGTAAGTGCACACCTCACAGTGAATAGTGGGGCTATGGATGGGGCTTCAATGAGAATGCTGGTTCCACCACAAGACTGCATGTTTCCTAGCATACAGTTCATGTTGTCACCAGGCGTTCCTCTGTCATTTGTCAACATGGGGAGCCGCACACACAGAGCTAATCGACTCTAATGACATTAAAATAATCTTTGGCATCATCCTTGAGCTGCATTTCATTTGCCACCATTTCAGAGATTGTGAATTCATCACCATCCCTTCAGCCTATGGTTTTTAAATCAAACCTTAAATTTTTTTTTTTGCAATTTCTGTTTGGGAAGATAAAGCCACTAACCTTCTGCAATATACATATTTGCTGCACAGCCTCCCTCCTTGCTATCCTGTCATTTGCTAAGCCATTTGTTAATCTTCGCTGCTTCCTGAACTGTTGCCGCTGCTGCCACTGTGCAAAGGCGTGTGAAAGGATTTGATGAGGTGAATCCAACAATGCCAAAAGGATCCTTGCGGGACGTAATCTTCTTAAGTGAAAATAAATGATCTTCTCAAAGAATCCATTCAGAGTCGGCCGTCTGGGACATGGACACAGACAGTTAGGAAACAGTGCTTTTGACTCTAGAAGTTCGTATGGGATGTTTTAATAATTTAATACAGAAGAATAATAGCATTAAAATGACCAGTGAGGATATTTTACCCCATGAGTACGTGATAAGAACTTTGTGGAGCTCGTCCCTGCTGGTCAGCAATGATAAAATCCTTGAAACCACACAAAAATGAATTTAGAAACAAAGTCTATAACTTGGTTTTACAAGAAAGCAAGCATTCAGTTTCAGAAATCAAGGCTGTCACTAATCTTTACGTGACAGGTTTGCTAAGTATTGCAGGGCATGGCTCATGTAAACACACAGATGAGTCTTGGACTGCAATCTAATTTTCAAGCATTGGAGAAATCCGATTAGAGGCTTTGAAGACACAAATCACCAGAACCGACCACCGAGTAAAACAAGGTGACAGTGGCTCAAATCAGATCACTTTTATTTATGAAGCACCAAGTCACAACAAAATGATCTTCAGGCATTCCAAATGTTAGGATAGAGAATTTCTAATCTGATATGAGGGAGGAGAAAACTGCCAGTGCAGCCAAACACTGCCTTCGGCACACTGGACATCTTGTTAAAACGCCGTCTAATGTGAGAGATAAACACACAAAAATGCCTTAGTGCCGCCATCCGCATCAATGCCCTGAAAACACCTGAAGTTTTATTATAATAATTGATTGTCTCATTCGTCCCACAGTGGGGACAATCACAGTAAAACTAAAAATGTATTTGAAGAGGATGAACAAAACGGTGAGAGATTTTAATAATAATAATAATAATAATAATAATAATAATTAGACCTATATTACTCGCTAGGGAGTATCCTCCGGAAAATTATGCCTCTGCATTTAACCCATCACCGTAGTGAGCAGAGGGCTGCTCGCTGAGCCTGCCCCCGAGATCGGTTTAGGGAGACCATACTCAGGGCACATCAGCGGTAACTTGGCGGTAGGGAAATTCGAGGGGGCCTTGCGATCCCAAGTCCGCTTCCTTAACCTTTACGCCACCAACTGCAATGTCCAGTGATGGCACTTAGGCACAATGATTGATTTTAATTTATTATGAAATGGCGTTGTTCAACATGGGATATGGAAAAAAATCTAAAAAACTAAATTTTGTTCATAAATCGCCTGTACGCCTTAAAATGCGGTGCACTTGATATGGTGATTCTTGTTGTGCTCTCTGACTTTGAACTGCGCATCAATATCTGTCAAAATGTTTAAGTGCAACTTAAGCCCTGAGGCAGCACTGTATTTTTCTTTGTCTGAGCGAGCCCACTCTCATTAAATTCAAACCAAGCAAATTAATTTTAGAAAAAAAAAAGAAAACATTGAAAATCACTTCTTTTAACATACAAATTTTTTTCAGCAGAGCGTGCCTTTCAAAATAAGAAGTTTTTTTTTGTTGTTTTTTTTTTAATAAAACACATGCTCAACAGCTGACCCAAAACTTTTGGGTCAGGACACACCAGTTGAGAACCACTGCTACACACTATACTCCATTTTATCTGCACGGAGAAATACTTACTGGGCGACAATGTAATCTTACGGAGTGTTTATGGTGTGAAACATGAATTTGTTGGACATGTGGAGTGAACTAAAATATTTAGTGTATTGTACTTTATCTGTCACAACTGAACCATGTTGAGATTTATTTAGAATGCATTGTATAAAGTTTGACTTTTCTGACTTTTTTTTTGTAAAAATACAATTGTTTACAAAACAACTTTAGGGCTGGTGAGCACCAAACTTAAATATATCTCAATGTTAGCCCTCACATCCTCAGATGTACAGTAGATTCCACACAGTTCGATGTTCACTCAAACCAAACCTTAGAAGTCAAAAGTACCAAGTACAGTATGTAGAGAATATTCTCAAGTAATGACAAGAACAGTGTTTTGTATGGTGTGATGCAACGGTGGCACGCACATATGTTTAGAACGCACAACAATGTGGGCATATTGTCATCTTTGTCACATTCACCCACACATACACAGGAAAAGAAGCACTTGCAGGAAGACTGCGTTGAACATGTATATCAGTAGTTTCGGGAAGGAAACTCTGATTTCCTCTTTCATGTTTCATTTCAAAATTCATTTACACACCAACCTTGACAGGGAGGAACATGAAAACAGGGTGCATATGGAAAATAATTTAGAGGAGGAGAGGAAATAGAAGCCAGGAGGTTTGCAAAAAATGAAGGCTAAACTTAGATTTTTGTGTCGTGTTGAGGCTTTACACACACTCACATCCTTGTACTCCTGTGTAAAAGGGATTGTACATCAGCACAGTGCCTTGAGGCGACTGAGACACAGATCTAGTGTTGGCCTGACAACACCATTCTTTTCCAGTCTCTTTATCTTAAACTACTTAGCTTAGCTAGTTAGCTATTGAATCTTAAACTACTCGATTCTCTCTCTTATATACAGTCATGGAAAAAATGATTAGACCACTCTGCTGTTTTCTTCAATTCCTTGTTCATCTTAATGCCTTGTTCCACTACAGGTTTATCACCTGAGGGAAACAAAACCATGCAATGACTAAAAGTCCTATATTTGTCAGTACAATGTTATTGCTAGTGATGTAGGAACGGAAGTGATTTTTGTCACTGTCAATAAAACCATGCAAAATGGCCGGAAATCATGTCTGAAATTAAACTTAATTATGAGCCTTTGTTGTTGTTATTATATTTGTCCAGATTAATGTAGATTATGTGGACGCAAATGAACACAAAATTAGAGAAAGAGTGGTCTAATCATTTTTCTCCATGACTGTATATCATATCTTCACTACTACTTCACACATACTAGAGGTTATAGCACAACTAAACTGCAACTAAAATAGCCATGAATGTGAAACAAACATATTTTTTTGCTGACAACTGGTTTGGTTGGTAAGAATTTGAATAAAACAAACAATGAGTCTGTTTGAATGCATTGATGACTGCATTCCAAATTTTTGACTTGAGGGTAAAAATAAAAAAAAATTGAGGCAGGTACCAGGTTAGAGTGGTTGTATGGAGTTTTTGTCTTATCTTAAATGATATGTATGTGTCATGTACAAAAGCTCGCTTTCTACGCCATCTATTATGCAAATGTAGACAATGCTGGGGATTATGGTTATTGTCGTGAATAATTGCACAAGTATGATGTTAAATGTTTAATGGATTCATAATTGAATATTGTGAATAAGCATTAACTGTGTCTAGTTAAAACAACCCTGTCTCTTCCTGATTTCTCCTAAAGGATAGCAACTTAGGATGCACACTAAGAAATGTTACCTCACCACCGTGAACAGTGGGCATATTTAAGTGTCCTGGCAACATTTAGTGAGGACAGCGCATTGATCAGTCAACCTATGTGGTAACCTGGCAATTGGTGGATTAAAACACAGCTGAGGAGAAATTTGACGTTGGTTCTTTCAGAACCTGCACTTCCATTATTTTCCAGAGCCCTTTCAGGGCTCTGAAAGGGCTCCAACTGATAAATAAATTCAATTAATGCAGCCATTCCTTTAAAAAGTGTACCAGCAGCATTATTGGCACTCCTCAAAAACTACTAGAGGAGCTGAAAACTGAGTTCATTCCATTTGCGGCATCAGTGAGTTGTGCAGCAGCAGCATCACAGTCATCTGTCCAAGTTGTAGTTCATAATGTTGTGGTCAGAATGACCTCTTGAGAGCCTACACGCTGTGTTAAAATCCCCCAGAGTTTTAGCGCTATATCAGACCCTTAAGAGTGTCGTTTGCCCTGGTCTATTATTATTCTCACTTGTGTCTGGAGCAGTTGGTGTAGATCAGGCCTGGGCAATTATTTTGTCTTGTGGGCCACATGTGGTGCTAAAACTGGAGCTACGGGCCTGGTCAGGATCAGACAGATTGAGTATGTCCATGAACTAAAATAAACGATGAGTCAAGTATTGATTAAAGGCAAAATGCTTTAAGCCTCTTTGAGACCATCTATTGGGGAAATGCTAGCTTTGCAGGGTAAAGGAAGAAGGCTAACAATAATTTAAATAAAAGTGTAATTTGGACAAATGATGATAACGCCAAACGGGCCGAATCCGGCCCCCGGGCCTTAGTTTGCTCAGGTCAGATGTAGATCCTGTGTCACTTGCACCTGAAACCTTCAAGAACCAAAGGCGCTTCCTTAACCACCAAGCCAACACTGCCTGAAGGGCTGTTTGTTTCTATATGTGTCTCCGTGATGGTCCTAGCGCTGCATTAGTTTTGCTGCTGTAGGCCTAGACCTGGGGTGTCAATCTCATTTCACATTGGCAATGCAGTTTCCCTTGAAGGGCCATTGTAACTGAGAGACTTTATGAATGTAACAACTAATGTTCTAATTGATGCTTCTGCAGTTGATTATAATTTATTAAATTTGTACTGCTGTGTCATAGAAAAAGTAATTATTTAATCAGTTAAAAAAAAAAAAAAAAACAGCAGCACTTCAGGATGTAATTATAAGTCAAATGCTTTTTAATCTCCTGCAGGGTACACAAAATGAGTTGCCGGGCCACGTTTGTCTTGCGGGCCTTGAGTTTGACACGTGGCCTAGAAAAACCCCCATGGTGCACCGAGCACTATCTCCCCCTCCCCCCCATCAGTTAGAGCCCCAACAATAACCCTGTCACTTTTTTCTCTCCTTGTTTGTCTCCTTCTTCCTCTCTCCTCGTCACTGACTTGTGTTCCCCAGAACAAGTGTGAGTCGCCTGATTCACACTTTGACCTTTGTCATTATTCATACAGTACCGTAATTTCGGGGCTATAAGCCGCAACTTTTATCACTTAATTTCAACCCTGCGGCGTATGCAGAGATGGGGCTAATGTATGCATTTTTTTCTAACTGCTCAAGCAGAAAAAGTAAGAGTGAGACAGGTGGTGTCGAGGAAGACGCAAGTCACAACCGCCAATAAACACCATAGAAGAAGAAGTTTAACGTACGGTAACGCACTTTGTACATAAATAAAATTAGCATAAACTCCATCATGGAAAATGCAAAAAGAATGGGGCACATGCGGCTTATAGTCGGGTGCGGCTTATATGTGAACAAAATGTTTTTCCCTTTAAAAAATTTTTTGGATGCGGCTTGTAGTCCGGATATTACGGTAATTTATAGTGTTGACACCTGGGTTCATCAGGTGTTTCGGGTCTTTCTACAAACACCTTCACCCAGGGGACACAGCCGAGGTGATCAAGTCCTGGTAATTCTGAACTACTACACAATTAAACCTAATGACAAAGTTATTTTTTTTTGAAAACTGTACTGGTACCCGCTGACAGCTTCTTTGACTATTCTTTGATCATACGTCAAACGCCTGCTCCTGTTCCCTCCCCTGTGCCAACCTCCTCCCTCCACTTGTCCTTCTGGGGAATGTGTTCTCTCAAAAGCACTCTTTCCTCTCCCTTTTGCCAAAATAAATTTGAATTTCAATACATGTAATTGTATCCTGCTGTGTTTCATACTGTTAATATACAACCTAAATATAGACAAAAATCTCTTAATCTAAAATTCAATATTTCCCGAGGGATACCAAAGATAAAGTTCTATCTATCTATCTATCTATCTATCTATTGAGAATATTAATGGTTCAACACTAGAATAAATACGAAATTATATTGCTTGCAGTGAATGGCAAGCAGACAAGGAAGTAGACTTAGGTTCCCAAGGCTTCAGATTGGAAGCCTTGGGAAGGTTGCCAGGTTGCGACTGAGGTGTTCTGAGTATAGTCGGTGAAAGTGGGGGTGCATGGATTTTCATCCACACCTAATCACCCCCATGTCTTCTCTGCCGATGGACTAATCATCCTAGATGCTGTATCGTCATAGATGGAGGAAACAGGGATTTTGTTTTTTTTGAGCTTGGTAAATGCTAAACTTTAAACTGCAGACAAAGCAATGACTCACAGCGGTGGTAACAATGTTAAGAATCAAGAATGTTGCTGAGTTTTTGGCTCCGAGGAGGTATGGGGAGGTGGGGTTCCTTGGCTGATTGATATAAACTATAGAAGAATATAAAGATCAGCATTTCTGCTAAGATGTATGGCCGGGTTGTTATTGGATTTGCGTTGATCTTGTCAAAGTCATTCCTAGTTCTTGAAAATGCGCAGCGGCATTGATCTGTTGAAAGGAAGAGTCAAGCTTTTCGGAACAGGATCATTTTCATGCATGACAATGCACCATGCCTTGCTGCAAAGAATACATCTGCATCACTGGCTGCAATGGGCATCATAGGAGACAAATCTTCATCTTCCCCTGACCTCAACCCTATTGAGAACCTTTGGAGCATCATGAAGAGAAGTGTTTATGATGGTGGGAGGCAGTTCACATCTCAACAACAGCTCTGTGAGGCTATTCTGTCCTCGTGCAAGGCTGTTCCAGCAGATACCATCCAAAAACTGACAATTTCAAAAGATGAAAGACTGGAGAAGGTCTTTTTTTAACTCGGGGTCATATGTTCAGATGTGACTCCACCTGTGATGATGTTTTGATTTAAATAGTGCTTGATTTCAGTTACATTTCATTCAGGCATGACCTGCTAATATTTATAATTTCACACAAAACCATTTTTTGGCAAGCAAGCATTTTTTGCAAGCAAGCATTTTTTGGCAAATGCGGCTGATAGTCAGATGCGGCTTATGTATGTACAAAATGTTTTTCCCTTTAAAAAAATGTATTGGGTGCGGCTTATAGTCCATTGTGGCTTATAGTCCAGGAAATTACAATTACATTACATTAGACAATTTTGGAAAATCTAACAAATATGATTTGCATAGTAATTTGTTGTTAAACATAGCAGTTTTAACACTAAAAAGGTTCTTTAGATCTACTGAAGCTTACAAGGAACTGTTCCTTTCCTGCAAAGCAGTGGTCCCGTCTGGCTATCTGGCTACACTTGACTCATACCCATATCAACATATGAACTATGAACAATAGAATGGCTAGGGTTCCAACATCAACATTTCAATTACATTTGATTAGGAAATATTTTCTCAGAGAAGACAACAACAATAAACTCAAAATGACACAGAGTCATTGATACAAGATTCAAACCTTTTATACCAGTCTGGTTGTATGTACTCGTAGCCAGACCGAGTACGTGCGTGAATGAAAAGGGGAACAGTGGAATGGTGAGGTTACAAGGAGCAGAGGTGGAGAAGGTGGAGGAGTTTAGATACTTGGGCTCAACTGTTCAGAGCAGTGGAGACTGTGGGAGACTGTGGAAGAGAGGTGAAGAATAGAGTACAGGCAGGATGGAACAACTGGAGAAAGGTCTCTGGAGTGATCTGTGATAGAAGAGAGTCAGCTAAGGTGAAGGGCAAGGTTTACAGGACAGTTGTGAGGCCAGCCATGATGTATGGACTAGAGACACTAGGAATAGGTAGAAGACAGGAGACAGAGCTGGAGGTGGCAGAGTTAAAGATGCTGAGATTCCAGATGGAGCTACCAGGTAAGAGACGAAGAGGAAGGCCAAAGAGGAGATTTATGGATGCAGTGAGAGAGGTGGTTGGAGTTGGAGTTGAGGATGCGGAGGACAGGGTGAGATGGAAATTGTTGACTCGCTGTGGCAACCCCTGAAAAATGGGATAAGCCGAAAGGAAAAGAAGAAGAAGAAGAAGATACCGGTCTGGTAGCAGAAAGTTATAGGCTGTGTGCACCTCGAGAAATCCTTGTTGTGGGCATGCACAGTTAAGTCAGGCAGGAAGATTTTATAGGCAGGAAAATATTTCAGAACACTGGAAATTTAATTTAATCTGCCACAACCTAACAATTGGTCCCTGAAAATAGTACGAGATGTTTAACTGGTCGGTGGCGCACAAAAGGTTGAGGAACACTGGTCTACAATAGAGGAAAGATGGCCTGATGGATGAGATCAGATTGATGTTGTGTTGAGCTATATCTCATAAGGGTTCCTTTCATAACCAGATTTCACTGTAGTTACACAATCCCGAGTTCTAAACTTGCTGTTAGACAAATATGGAACCCAAGATAATAACTGAAATAAATTCATATGGTTTAAGTGATTATGAGTGTAACAATCGATTACTATCCATTATCGCAGTTCTCAAAACATGTTCAGAGTGCTGAGTCATGCCACTTTCACACCAAAAAAAATTTAATGGCAAAATGATTGAATTGTGCCTTGCCGGGTGCTCTTCTTCTCTTCGCTCTGACACGCATGCTCCTCCCTTCTGTGCTGAAGCTTTCTCTAATCATGGAAAATCTAGCAAAAGTTGATTAATGTAACTTGGGAAAAATTACACTTTGGGGAGTTTGTACCTAGGAGCGCCACTGTACACAGATCACATGGAAAACTGGGAAATCTTCAGCAATCTCTACCAAGGATTTTCCTAATAAAAAAACGACTCACTGCTAAATGAGAGTTGAGAACTGAAGGTCAGACAGAGATTATAAAAGACAGTTCAATGGCTACAAAACTCAACAGTCACGCAGATCAAAAACAGCAACGAGTCTCTAAGGACATATGATCATTTATTATTAATATCATTATTCTGAATAAAAAAACTTTTTTTTTTTCCTGCTGATTTTTATTGTATTCGTCATTGGGCTGATATGTAGCGACGGAAAGATAACTTTGTTCAATTTCCACATTTTCATTTCTTTCCAGACACTTTGTGGATGTTTTTTTCTTTAGATAATATAGTCAGTCTGCAACATTGGGATGCACCTGACTAACCACTGCATCATCCAACAAAGACAGTGGCTGATTTAGGTCACAGATTGAGTCAATCTCAAAAGCATTTGTTTTTCTCCCTTAACATTTAAATGACGAGAAATGGCAGGTTATTTGTTTCTTGGGGTTGCTCTTACAGCATTTAAAAAAAATATATATGTTAAAGTCAAAGGAGAGAAATGAAATGATGGCAAACTTCAGCAAAGAGATGTAGCATGTGTCTATGTCTTCTTCTTTACTCCAAACAGAAAATAAATATATAACAAGAAAAGTCTCGGTTTGATGAAGACAACAAAAGCTGCTTTCTGATCTTCCTAGAATGGGATTTTGTTCATGTGCATAATGTACAACATGACAGAATCCCAGATTTGGAAGGTGCCGAAGATGTTTTTCACGCATTTCTTTTGATATTAAATGTTATGTGTATAACATAACTTGGAAATATATCTGTTACATGTAAATTATTATCATCAGTATGTGCTTTATCAGGCTTATCCATGGAGGAAAAAAAAAAAAAATTACACTTTCCAGGTCGTTCTTCTCATCCCTAGAGGCAAAGCATTTTATAGAAACAAATAAGGGGAACAGTTCAGTATATTCAGGAAGATATCATTAATTAGCTAAGAAAATGTGTCCTTTATATGAAAAATCAATTGTGAATTGATTGTTACCTAAAGGCATAATTATTGTATCTGGCTTCAAAACGTATGACAATTCATCAGGATAATGTATCTCACCTTCATAGATGAGCGCATTTCAAAAGCTACAGCTACTGATGCTACTGACACACAATTGCACTAAGACACATCCCTAATGCTACCACCAGAAACAACATTTTTACAGAGTCATGACTGTCACACTTAAACCCTGCAGCTATATTCTCTTTTCCATGGCTGCTCTATTTTTACTCTTCTGTCACTTCCTAAATATTTACTACATCTAACTTGAGTTCAGTTGATATATTTTTAACTTTGTTGATATATGTGTATGTTTTGGTCTACAGTATGTGCAGGGTAATAGCACATTTCATTTAAACCATGTTGGTAGAGCCAGTAAGTTTATGCTTTGTGATGCCAGGTTATTGCGATCTGCAGTGAGAGTAGGCAACAACTAAAAGAGAACCTAGAGAGGTGGAAGTTTGGACTACAGAGAAGAGGAATGAAGGCAAGACAGAGTACATGTGTGTGAAAGGGAGAGCAGCGGAATGGTGAGGTTACAGGAAACAGAAGTGGTGAAGGTGGAGGAGTTTAGATACTAAAGGATGAACTCTTCAAAGCAGTGGAGACTGTGGAGTAGAGGAGAAGAATAGAGTACAGGTAGGATAGACCTGGAGAAAAGAGTCAGGAGTGATCTGTGATAGAAGAGAGTCAGCTAAGGTGAAGGGAAAGGACAGTTGTGAGACCAGACATGATGGATGGATTAGAGACACTAGGAATAGGTAGAAGACAGGAGGCAGATGTGGAGGTGGAGGTGGAGGAGTTAAAGATGGTGAGATTCTCTTTAGGTGAGACAAGGATGGACAGAATCAGGTATAAGGTCATTAGAGGGACAACACAGACAGGAAGGTTTGGGGAAAAAGCAAAAGAAGCTAGATTAAGATGGTTTGGACATGTTCAGAGGAGGGACAGTTAACCTATTGGTAGAAGAAAGATCCTAGAGATGAAGCTACCAGGTAGGAGACAAAGAGGCGATTGATAGGTACTCTGAGAGAGGACATGGAGGTAGTTGGAGTTAGAGTGGAGGATACAGAGGACAGGGTGAGATGGATATTGTTGACTTGCCCAGGCAACCCATGAAAAAAGGGACAAAGGAAAAAAAGAAAAGCCAAGTTATCTCTGATGTTAACTTTTTATTTATTTTTTAAGGCATAATTTTGTTTATAGTTTTAAACTGTTATGTCTTGTTTTTTTTTATCCTATTATTTACTTCTTTATCCCAATTTCTATTTTACTGTGTATCTTTAGTAGCATTCTATGTTGGGGAGACAGTGGTGACCTAGTGGTCAAAGAAGCAGCCTTAGGGTTTGCAAGGCTTCAGGTTGAATCCACCAGCCACAGGAAGACTCAGAGTATGGTGCAGTGTGATTTAGTTTGCAGTCGTGGAGACCGCTGTCCCTGAGACGTGGTAAAGGATACGAGGATGAAAATAAATGAATGAATGGTTTATAGTGTGTTAAACATAATGACCTGAGGTGAAAGGCAAATATAATTGTAGACCTATAAAAAATTGTAAAATAAAAAAAAAAAAATCAACATTTGCTGGACAGCCTAGCGCTGAAAATGCCAAAAATACTAAAATACACTTTGTAGCTTTTGTTATTGTTATATTTTTAGTTTCTGTGCAGGTTTTTTTTTTTTGGCTGTTATTCTGAATTTCTATCAGTTGCTCAGTCTCCCTTGTATCCTGTGAAGTTCAACTTTACCAAAGCTGAAGTTACTATAGTAGTACTGCATGAATAATTCTTCAAATCCCACAGTATCTGGAGAGAACCAGCTGACAGGCGACTGGTTGCTGTATATCACTGCAGAAGGGTCACAACCTTTTATACTCAGCACTTGAAAAGTGGGAGGAAGAGTCGGGAATAAGAATCACACTGATCCACTCATCAATATGCATCAGACATGGGACGTCACTCTTTGAGTTTCTGCATAGATTAAAAGTTTTATCAGCCAGTAGCTGTTTCTGGGAGTGGGGACCAAGTTCAAATAAACTTTAGTCATACGTATATAAAAAAAAAAAAATCTGTAACATCCGTCGTGTTTTATTTATATTTCTAAATGCAACTGAAGTGATATTCTATATTCAGGGTACAGTCATTTAGGAGACCTTGAGTGTAACTTTGAGTCAGTGCATTTTGCCATGGATTGGCTGGCCTGGAATAGTAGAGCACACAAAAGTAAAAAAAAAAAAAATAACACTGGGGTAAAATGTAGGGAAGCTTTCTAAAGACAATCGTGTGGCTTCAAAAAAAGGATTTTCCAGTCATTTTGTGCTGGTTCAAGGCTGGTTCTGTTGGTGTCGACTCAAGGAGCACGTGTGTACGTGTGTAAAAAAAAAGTACAGTAGAAGAGCAAAAGTGTAAGTCTTTGTTGAGTTTAGATATATGTGTTACTATATTTAGTTCTATTCCCAGTGAACACGTAGATGTGACAAGTCATCATACAGTCTTTATGAAAGCAGCCCAGATGAAGGTGTCATTAGCTGATTGGTTTGACGCGTGAGAGCAGGTCTGACAGTCTGCCTGTCTGAAAACATCAATCAAGGTATTTCCAATAGAAACTCGTGAGGAGGAAATTGTTAGAGCGAATAAAAACACAAGAATAAAATGACAGAAAGAAAATGAGAACTAAGGTTTGACGTACAAAGTGGGCAAATTTTTGAAAATTTTCGTTTGTCAAAAGGTTCAGTGTGCACGAACAAATTTGGATTTTGTAATATATTCTTATCACCAACTCTTTATCTTGAAAGTTACTTTACTGATGAGGAAACCTGTGACCGAGTGGCCTCTATGGAGCCAGGATAGTCTCAAAAAGAACACACGCGTAAACACAGATCCGCGTGCGTATTCTGAGGAGAGCACACAAACAACACTTCACACGTTAAAATACGTTTGTGAATTCTTCTAAATACGTTTGTGAATTGTGGTACGGCATGCAAATCGTGGTTTTAATATGTGGAACTACGCGCACGCTAATTTGTATTTTCTAAACTCGTCTTACGCCGACCAGCTTTGTGAGCGTAATTTTGCTACATCACTGTGTCACCAGCCAATCAGAAGTTTCACTCGTTTGCAGCCAATCACACGGCAGTGTGCCCACGAGGTTCCGTCTGTGACGTCAGTAAACTGTGTCCCAGAACCAGGTTTATGTCCTACAATAATGTAGGACCCTCGACCAAAATTTTCGAAAAGAATTGCCTTCACTTTCGACGGAATTTCAGCTTTCAAACGACTTGTTGGACAGAGTCAAGCCGAGAGCATTCGGGCAGCCGCGCTCGGCGAGTCAAGCCAAACCGTGTGCGTTCTTTCTCGTTCTGTCATTCAACTATTTAACTTATATTTATTTGTAATTCAACACGAACAGACCTACGACCAGCGCAGCTTTTTATTGATCTCCACCAAATCAGACCACGACCACCAACCTGAAACAGATTAATGTCCAAAGCTGAGGCACCACTGTATATGTTAGAAAACACTGAAAGCTAAATGTTAGATATCTATGTATTAAACTATGCTTATTTATACAATGTATATTAAAGATTAATATACATTATTGGTGTCAGTGGTGGTGGCCTAGTGGTTAAGGAAACAAACTTGGGTCTGTTAGACTTCAGGTTCTGAGAGCTTCTGATGCTGCCTACTTTAGTGGCCTTTATTAAAATAATAATAATGGCGACTGGCAGCGGCTATGGCGAGCGTTTGAGTGTATGTATGTACACATGATACTTACACTTGAATGCTTGCCATTATTGTAGGACGTAAACTTGGTTATGGACACAGTTTAATGATGTCACAGACGGACCCTCACAAACGTATTTTAACGTGTGAAGTGTTGTTTGTGTGCTCTCCTCAGAATACGCACGCGGATCCGTGTTTACGCGCGTGTTCTTTTTGAGACTATTCTGGCTCCATAGGCCTCTGCTTGGAAATGTTAGTGACTTTGTTAAAGAAACAATAAAAATTGAGTTAATTAAATCCATGCATTTTTTTTCTTTCCAGACTTAAACTTTCAGTTCTCTTTGTTCCATATGAAAACCATAGGGGAATTTTCTGAGTGACAGTGTTTATCTTAGCTGGAATTTTTTTTTACGGATCATCACTACACTGATCACCTACTTTTCACATCACTACTCAACTACTGTGGAGATAAATACGTTCTGTCTCAGGGAGGAACTGTCAGAATCTGTCATCATCAGAAGCATCAGTACAGCACACACTCCTGAGAGAACGTATAGGAAAACAATAGATGTTGGACATAAAAAATGTATCAAAGCTCAACACAAATGTATGGATCCTTTACTGTGTCAACAACAAACCACCCAAGATTTACAACGGGAACGTCATAATGACAGTGTTTAGTTGACAAGTCCAGAAAACTAAAAAGTCCTTTAAGACTAGATAATTGCGATGGACAACTTAGTCGACAGGAGACAGTGTCTAAGGGAGTGTGTTTTTTCAACTCTGTGTGTGTATACCATAGAGAAAACGTAAAAAAAATCTGCCAAAGAAGACCCTAAGACCATACCGAGGTTTTTCTTTTCAATGCTGTTAAGGTTTTTTTTTTTTTGTTTTTTTTTAATTATTATCATTTCATTTAAACTGTCCATTATATCACAGCAGCCCACCAGGTCTATCATGTAGAAAGACAATTCAGTGGCATAACTATTCTATTAACATTTGGATTTGCATAAAACTCTTTGCTCTGTTTCCATTTTACCCTATAATTTTCTACAATTGTCGTTATTAATTTAGTCGACAGTGGCCTAGTGGTTAGATAAGCAGGCTTGGATCGGCAGGACTTCATATTTAAATCCATCAGGTTCCAGGTTGCCACAGAGGTCCCAACCCACATAACTTCTTGTGGGCTCACCACCCACACGATATAATAATGTGATATAATAATGTGTCCCAGCAACGGACAAGTAGAAGAAGATTAATGAATGGTTCTCAAACAAAAAACAAGTCTGATCTAATGGCGATATATGTAGTCCAGACGTCTTACTGTACAAACTAAAATACAGTAACAGAAATATGAAATGTTAAGATCTCACAATGTGAGATATGCAAATTCTGTTAAATTTTTTTTTTAAATTAATCAACCCACAATTTCAAAACCTCCTGCTGTTCCTCCAAGAACCTACCTTTAATTTTCATATACTTTTACATTTTCCAGTACAGTGATGCCTCAGCTTTCGAATGCCTCGGCCCTCGACAAATTCAACCATGGACCAAAATTTACGAGAAAAATTTGCCTTCACTTTCCACCAAATTTCAGCTTTCAAACGTCCCGGGTCGGGCCGAGTCAAGCCGAGAGAGCATTTGTGCAGCCGCGCTCGGTGAGTCAAGCCAAACCGCGTGCATTCTTTCTCGTTCAGAATTAAACACAAACAGACCTACGACCAGCGCGGCTTTTTACTGACCTCAACCAAATCAGACCTCGACCACCAACCTGGAACAGATTAATGTCCAAAGCTGAGGCATCACTGTATATGTTAGAAAACACCGAAACCTTTTTGGCACCGAGGCCCAACTTTTTCAGTGTCGAGTGACCTGGGGCCCTTAATAACTGCAGTTTAGATTTAATTGTTATGTAACATTTGTATTTAGTAATAATTTTATAACTGTGAGGGAATTTTATTTAACAAGCTAAAACATGAGTAAATTTTAATCAATAATAAGATATTAGTTACGGTTTGCAAAAGTGTCATACATCACAACATGAACATTTTATTACAATGCATTTTAATCACATTAAAACAATAATTATTACAATATAAATGTAGTGTAGTGTGATTTTTTTTGTGTGCTACCAGAAAAATTTGATTTGAGATTATAAAATATTTTTGGTGTCTCAGTAAAGCTAACAAGCCCTCGCGGCCCATTGGTGCAAAACTGAAACATTTTCACGGCCCCCTAGGGGGCGCTTGCGGCCCAACTTTGGGCCGGGGCCCAATGGTTCGGAATCCCTGATTTATACAATGTATATTAAAGATTAATATACATTATTGGTGTCAGCGGTGGTGTCCTAGTGGTTAAGGAAACAAACTTGGGTCTGTTAGGCTTCAGGTTCAAATCCACCAGCTGCCTGGTTGCAACTCAGGTGCTCTAATCAAAGCGCATCCTGTTCCACATAACCCTTGTGGTCTCTCCACGTAAATGAAGGTTTACAGTATGGAGCACTGAGATCTGGGTGGTGCCGGCTGCCCCTGTTACTCGACAGTGGACATAAATTTCTGATGGACAAATGTATATTATTATGGTGTGAAGGAATAAAGTTGGATCTTAGCAAATAGGCTTCCCTAGAAAAGTGAATCAATAGATTTTTTTGATAATGATTAATAATAAAAAAACTATTTGATTAAGAAAGCCAGTTTTGAGGACTTTGCTGATAAATAAAGGGGCCTTTTTGAACAATAAATTGCCGTTTAAAATGTTTAAAGTGCTGAGCAAAACAAACCAAGCTTAGAATATAAAGTAGAAGAAGATAGTCTGTCCTGCCTTCTCTCTGCTGCTAAACACTATGGAAGGGGTAGTTGATATATTCTGCACACAGACTCTTGTCTTCAGACCTCTGATTTTTTTTTTTTTTTTTTTTCACTTTACCCCTGCAGTTTTTGTTAAGCCAAGTTTCTGAGTCTCCTTTCCTTTTAGCAGACAAAGTCATTCAACTCCATTCTACACAACCCTTTATCCTCCACAGGCCTGGAAAAAGGTTACCACCTGGCGGAATTCCTTTTTCCGACACATTGACGCAGAATTAGTGAGACAGTGAACACCTCCAGGCAAGCAGACATGAAGCTTCATGCTTTTTTTTTTTCCAAGACATTTTGTGTTCATGTCCATCCACAGGCTGTCAAGCTGCACACCATCTGTATTCATTCACTACTCAGGGTAAAAGTCAGATGATTCAGCAGATCTCTCCCCAAACAGAAGCTTAGGCTTTGGAGGAATTTAATTTTTTCCCGCTGACTGAAAGACTGGGTTTAGAAAGAGTCACCCTGAAACCACTGAGTCTGACAGTGCAGCTACTGCACAATGATGGAGGACGATGTAGTTGAACCAACTTGAAATGAACTCTTAATGTTAAGTGGAAAAACAGCTAAATATGTTGACTTATATTGTATAAATTAAACTGTAAATGTAAATAGTATTATCCACTGCATAATTGCTGGCGTTGCAGGTAAGAGGCAGAAGTATAATGATAATATTGATCATTATTACAATTTGGATAAAATTGGCAGGCCAAATTTAAGGTTTAATAAAGATCCACATCCAAACCCCAGGCCTTAGTTTTCCCAGGTTTGTGCTACATAGATATATTAAAGGAAAGAAAATCAAAGTCCTGTATGAATGGGGCTGATAATTTGGCCGTAGGGAGATTCGAACCGGGGGGGGTGTCAGACCCAATGTCCGCTTCCTTAACAACATGGCCACCAACTGCTCCAGTACCATGTTGACAGAAACCCATTGCCCATTTTTTAAATGTGTTTTCTAATAATTTGCAGTTAATTCCTATTTAGTATGAAATCTCAGCTTATTTGATGGAACATAACACTTATATACTCACAGGAATTGAAGAAAGATTACATAAGGGGATGGAGACAAGTTACTTGCAGTAAATAATTCAGTTTTCTGAAGATGTTCATAAAACTGGATAATATTCCGTGGTACACTTAATTGCTTGGGCAAAGTGGTTGGGAATGCAAATAAGAATACGCAAAGATATCCCAAAAGTAAATGACTTATCATGATCTTTCGTATAACTTTTAGACAACTGTTAATATTAATAATGTTAATAATAAAATATACATTCTCCTCATTGAGAGGTGACCCTCATTTGCAGAGATAGTGAATGAAACGTCTCCCTCCAAGTCCCAAGTCGGTATAAGGAAGGACGGTCACAGGATTTAGCTTAGAGCTCCGAATAACACTTTCAAGTGTGCAGCATCTGAGGGATTTTTTTTTTCAGTTTGAAATGTAACAAGGGCGTCTACAGGCCTGGCAGATTGTCAGTCCACAAACTGCTGCATGCTGACTCCTTTCAGGCTAAAGTGTGATTTTCTACTTTCGATGAGAGAAGAGTGTGAAGTCTGATGGTTTCAGCTTCTTTAACTGCAAATGAGTACTTCAGATTTAAAGGTCAGCTGTTCCAAAGTACCTGAGATCAAAGCTGAATCTGGATGTGTGCAAGGCTCCAGTGACATAATCATGCCAAAGAAAAAATAAACCAGGCGAGTGGATTCATAGTCTGACTGCGGGTTCAAGTCCAGTTAGTAGGACTGGTTTGAAATCACTGACAGGAAGTAAGGAGAAGAAATGTGACATTAGATTTCAAACTGTGAAAATATTCCAAAAAGAAATGGCAAAACATCTGACAAAAGCAGCTTAAGAACATTTTACCTTGCAATTCCTGCACAAACAGTTTAAAGTACTGTGTGTTGGACTTCCATCTTCACATATATCTGCAAATATTTTATTTACTAGGTGTAATTCCTTATCCCCCTAACCTGCTGCAATCTGCCCTGTGTCACACACATATTAAACGTGTAAAAAACACAATTTTTTTACGTGTAATATGTTACAGAAGATAAAAAAAAAACAAAAAAAAAACTAGGTTTACTTTGATCCTTAACTTTATTTTAGGCCTTATTTGACATGGAAGAATTAACTGTTGTTGCTGGTGAATGGGCCGATGCCAGGACTAGGACGACCAAGACAAGGGTGAGTGAGGACTAAGGTGACCAGGATCAAAACTTAACTAGAGTTAACCTAACAATGATTTCCTACTGGAAGAACTTCAACTGTTTGTTAGATATTTTATCATATTGTTCATCATTGTACCTTTGTACTTGTTTAATGCATTTGTATCTTTATACATCCATTGTACTTTCTGTTCATCCAGGGAGTGGATCCCTATTCCGTGGTTCTCCCTAAGATTTCTACCACTTTTTTATTTCCTTACCCTGGCTGTGGGTCTAAGGACAGAGGATGTTACCAATTCTCTAAGGCTCTATGCGACAAATCTGATTTGTGGGCTATATAAATAAAATTTGATTGATTGAAATCAAACAAAAACAAGTCTTAAAAAAGGCTGCTAGATCCTGGTTCAGATTTTGTTCCTCATTCTTAATTGTTTAGTGACACATTAATGGTCTCCCTTCCGATAACCTCCAAAAAAAAACAGAAAAGCTCTTGATTGTTTTCTCTGCAGCTACCTCTCAGAAATCCAGCCCACTTCATCAATCTTCTTAACCAACCTACTAAACCTAGGAGCATTAAAGCAGCAGGAGAATACAGATATATGTGCGGTACATCTGTTGCTGTGTGAATTATTGGCCAGTGGCCATTGGTTTGACATCCAGCAGCGCCGCTGTTTTCTCGTTTCAACCCACGCAAATTAATGAGCACTGATGGCTGCTTGGCCACCTGTGAGATGTAATAATGTATTTGCGGTCTGTTTTTGTCTTCGCTATTAAATAAGGGTTACATGGAAATTATGACACAATGTACACGTATAGGGATGAGTAATATTTACAGAACATGTCCAAATTAGGACCTGGGGGGTGAATGGTAATTCCATTCCTGTTACGAGCACAACAGGATGTACATCAGATGAGATGTGACAGAATGGGGCAAAGATACTGACAGAAGATCGGAACGAAGAACAAGTGCGTCTCAAAATAGAAGCTGGAAGGATGACACCACGATCGGTCATTCTTACAACTGAGAGAGCGTCTGATGCTGCCCATTTTAGTGACCTTTATTAAAATAATAATAAAAAGATCACAGGAATTCTGTGCCAAGGCTCAAGAACTCAGTCAAATCTTGTAGTCCATGCCCAGATTCACTATTGCATATAATATTTATATTTTTACTACTTTTTATTTTGTTTGAAATCTGCCCAGTCATATACAGTACATCGTTCCAAATTATTACGCAGATCATATTTTCTCAGATTTTCCAAAAATATCTATATGAGTTGCAGTCATTATGATCACCAGCCATTTTATGGCACAGTATTTTTTATGTACAATAATAGTACATAAAAAAAATTACAACTGCACACAAAATGCATGTTCCAAATTATTACGCACAATTAAGACACATTTTATTTCCATGAAGAACAAAAAATGGTTATGTGTGAAATTATAAACATAGCATGCCCATAGTCATGCCTGACTGAAATGTAACCGGAGCACTATTTATTTAAATTAAATAACTATCACAAGTGAAGTCACATCTGAACACATGAATCCTTGTTTAAAAGTCTCCCATCCATTTAATTTGTCAGTTTTTGGATAGTATCTGCTGGAACAGCCTTTCATGAGGACAGAATAGCCTCCCAGAGCTGTTGTTGATATGTGAACTGCCTCCCACCATCATAAACACTTCTCTTGATGATGCTCCAAAAGGTTCTCAATAGGGTTGAGGTCAGGGGAGGATGGAGGCCACACCTTAATTGTGTCTCCTTTGATGCCCATTGTAGCCAGAGATGCAGATGTATTCATGGCATAGTGCATTGTCATGCATGAAAATGATCTTGTTCCGAAAAGCTTTATTCTTCCTTTTGATTCATGACAGGAAGTGTTCTTTGAGGAATTCCACATACATTGTGGATGTCATCTTCACACTGTCGGGGATCCTGAAAGGGCCGACAATCTCTCTCCCCATGATTCCAGTCCAAAACATCACTCCACCAGCTTCTTGTGCGCCATAGCCTTGTTTGCATGGGGTGGCCGTCAGTCAACCATCCACTACTACATCCATCTGGACCATCGAGGGTTGCATGACATTCATCGGTGAACGGAACAGTTTTGAAGTCAATCTTCAGGTATTGTCTGGCCCACTGGAGCCTTTACTGCTTGTGTGCAGTGGATAGTGGAGGTCAAAACGATGGCTTACGCATCGCTGCAAACCCGTGGAGGACCCTGCATCTTGTTGTTCGGGGCACGTTGGAGGCACCAGCAGCTTCAAAAACTTGTCTGCTGCTGTGATGGGGCGTTTTTACAGCTGCTCCTATGATCAGACGTATTTGCCTGTTAGAAAGAGTCCTGGATTTTCCTTTATCAGCAGGCACACGTGTGTCAACAGTTCGACGATTGCAATGAAGTTTTTTTGATTGTCATCATTCCTTGACCCAAACATTTAACTATTTGTTGCTTTTCAGCAGCCAAAAGGTCTCACTTGCTCACCTGCAAAACTAGCACAGGAGTCTTCAATTGGTTTCAGTGATATACAGAGCCATGATACACATTGTCATTCATGAGTTTAAACTGACAAACAAAAAATCTTACCCTACCACTCATTAACACTTTTGCATAATAAATTGGAACACAGTGTAGTGTAAGAAATCCAGACACAAGTTGGACAGCTTTAAACAAGACCCTTAAAGACTGAAGGAGCTAACAGTGGCAGTCTACACTACAGCAGGGATATTTTAAAAATAAATCCAAGTCAGAAGTCACTGGGGGTTATTTTTTTTCCCCAGCAGACGCACACATAGCCTAAAAACAGACATAACTTTATTATCCCTGCTCCACTGGACGCTGTCTGAGAAATCACCTAATCCAGACCCCAATCTCAAAGCCAACTACTCAGGTGTTTTAGAAAAGCTACCAAATCAGTATTGCACCACCATCCACAACATGTTGGTAATGTGAAAACATTCTGTTTTAATGAGACACACTGTAGTTGGGTGGATTTGTTTTCATTAGTTTCCCACCAGTCTGAGGATCCGTGCAAAAGTGTTGGGCAATGTTTCTGGCATTACAAAACTAATTCACTACTAAATCGGAAGTTCTCACTTTAAAACTTGCTTAGGAGTGCTGGGTAGTGAGATTGATCTATGTGCATGTCCCTAGCAGAGTGTTAGCTCACTTATAAGGGTGACATGTTTGTAGTATGAGAAAATTTGAGAAAAGTTTGGTAATGTTTAGTTTGTAACTTGACCATAGTCGTTTTTTCATGCATCCGTTATTTTATCCCTAAATTTGCATTAGGTATAAACACGGATGATTTCAGATGACAATTTGATCTGTAGTGAGAGTAGGCAGCAGCTAGAAAAAAATTAAGAGACGAAGAGGGATGAAGGTCAGTCGTAGCAAAACGGAGTACATTTGTGTGAATAAATTGAGAACAGTGGAATGGTGAGGTTACAAGGAGCAGAGGTGGAAAAGGTGAAAGAGTTTAGACACTGAGGATCAACTGTTCAGAGCAGTGGATACTGTGGAAGAGAGGTGAGGAATAGAGTACAGGCAGGATGGAACAACTGGAGAAAAGAGTCAGGAGTGATAGAAGAGAGTCAGCTAGGGTGAAGGGAAAGGTTTACAGGACAGTTGTGAGACCAGCCATGACGGATTAGAGACACTAGGAATAGGGAGGAGACAGGAGACAGAGCTGGAGGTGGAAGAGTTAAAGATGCTGAGGTTCTCTCACAACACAAACAGGACGGTATGTAAAAAAAGCTAGAGAAGCCAGATTGAGATGGTTTGAACATGTTCAGAGGAGGGACAGTGGATACATTGGTAGAAGAATGATCCTAGAGATAAAGCTACCAGGTAGGAGACAAAGAGGAGATTGATGGAGGCAGTGAGGGAGGACATGGAGGAGTTGGAGTCAGAGTAGAAGATACAGAGGACAGGGGGAGATCGAAAAATATGACAACAATGACCTGGAAAAGGGGACAAACTGAAAGAAAACAAAGAAGACATTTGCTGTAGGTCATGGTTTGACCAGCAGGCAGCGCATTTTCTAAAAAGCATAAAAAAAAGTAAAATGTTGTTAAAGTTCAGCCACAACTTTAACGTCTTAAAAGCTCAAACATGTGCTTGACTGTTAGACAGACTCACTGTCTAAGTCAGTGTTTCTCAAAGTGTGGGGCGGACCCCCCTGGAGGGGCGCGGTGCGATGCTGAGGAGGGCATGTGTGACCCTGGGGACATGCTTTTTTTCCCGCCGAACTACAATAAAGTGTAATTGCACATCCTTGTAAGTCAAACTATATCTCTTTCTTTTTGTTTCTTTATGCTAACAAGGATACGATGTTATACAGAGGTGTACCTAGAACTATTTTATAGACAAATGCTATTATTTATAGTTGCGGCGGAGAGTGGGTGGTGGGGAGGGGTGCGCGAATTGTATTCTTTTTGCTAGGGGGGGGGCGAAACAGAAAATAATTGAGAAGCACTGGTCTAAGTGTTTTGATAGAGTAATGGTTGATAGAAAATGTTTCCAGGTCTGTAATGTAAAGCCCGTATATATCTATACACACAATGTTACATAAAGAGGGATTGGAGAAAATTACAAAACTCAAATAACTCACTGTAGCTAAACCTCTGATTTACTTTCTCTGTTTTCTCTTTAATTCTGCAGCAACATTTGCATGTCCTTGTTTTTCAGGTTTAATGTGAAAGTTCTTAATTCAAGACAGAATACAAAGAACCGAAAAAGGAAGTGCTGAAGCAGGAAGTTAATTTCTAACTGGTCGTCACAAAGACACTGTTGCACTATTATTATTGACATCTTCAGGGAATTATAGGATACTTAGTTTAAAAAAGAAAAAGAAAATTATGTGAAAATTATGAATAATTATGAAAAATAAAGAAAATTATGTTTCTTGAAGACCTTTCACCTCTCATCCAAGAGGCTTCTTCAGTTCTAACCACCTTCGTCCGCACCTCATCCCTCCCCCCCTCGCAGTTTTGTTAGATTCTTTATCATCATAGACGAAGAAAACAGTGGTGCAATTTCTTCATGAGTATCTTACCATCATTACTTTTAAATTAAGCCCTGCAAAGTGATGCCCTCATTTTACCTTAATTGCTTTTTCGACCAAGGAACACTTTCCAGGAACAGAAGGGATTTATGGAAATACGTGGAGAAACAAGTAAAATGAATCAGTAACATTCGATACTGCGCCATAAACAGCCACAGCTAGTTCTTGGGTTTTGAAAACAAATAAGTGATCAATACCATCCATCTGTGTGCGACTGCATCAGCCTTCCAGCGGGTATTGTTGTCAAACGTCTACATTCATCCATATCAAGTGGGAATGATTCCAACCATGAATAATGAATGAAGGTTGATGAATTGGTTTCCTAACAGCGAACACATACAAATGATGTTTAAATGCTTGAAAAGGAGCCGTGTAGAGGCTTAGGAGTATTGGCAGGAACCAAATTTAACAACAATTATAATTATATTTCAATTAGTGTATAATTACCTGAATTGGTGCTTTTGTTAGCTCTGATCTAGCTGTTTAGATTTGCACATGTCATGTTTCTACAGTGGTACATGAATTTTTTATCCATTCAATCCTGTAGCAACGAACCACATCCTACTGCCCCTACATTAAATTTGGCAGAGGTTATGAGTCTGTGACTTTTCTTTAAACTAGTGCGATAGCGATAGCCATTGTATGGGCTAGTGACACGTAGGGAATCTACTCTAAATTCCAACATTTTGCGCCTTGTGATGCCAGACTAGTTTGACGCATTATATCAAGCGTACTCAAATATTTGTTGTCATGCCTTCTCTTGGGAACAGAAATGTTTTCCCCAAGGTGGCCTGCCACAATATTTAAAAAGAACTGGATGTATACAGTTGGGAAGCAACACGATAGCAGGAAGCTCTGTCCCAATGTAGTAGTTGAAGAGCTTCACATTGTTTTACATTGTTTGCTTAGATGGGTACAAAAAATCATAGCAAAGTGAAATCTTAAGTGAAATTCTGAAGCCGCAGCAGTAAATTTAGCAGTATGGTGTATGGAGCCAGAATAGTCTCCAAAAAAAAAAAAAAAACATATGCGTAAGCACGGATCTCCTTGCGTTTTCTGAGAAGAACTCAATTTAATTTTGCTAACGCTTTTTTATTTAATCCTTAGGAATTACTATAGAACGACATCCTTCCGAAAATTCACAGCAGAGTGGTTCATATCTTGGAGAGGCAGCTCTCTTCACCTCAATACTTACAGCCAAACAGCATTTGTATTGAGTGACGTGACGTCACAGACGGACTCTCGTGGGGACCGACGGCTGCAAACGAACAAGACTTTTGATTGGATGGTGACGGACTGACGTAGCAAAATTACGCTCGCGAAACTGGTCCGTGTAAGACAATTCTCAAAAATGCAAATTGCGCCTAGTTCCACAAATTAAAAACACGACATGCATGCGCGTACCACAATTCACAAAGGTATTGTGATGTGTGAAGAGTTTTTTGTGTGCTCTTAGAATTCCCTTGCGGATCGGTGCTTACGCGTGTTTTCTTCCTAGAATACGCTTGCAGATCCTTGAAGTTACTTAGGCTTCTTGGCACGATGCAGGTTTTGTTACGTTTATTCTCTTCCATTTTTTGGCTGGGATTGTTTGAGGTTAAGTTGAGATGGGGCAAAAATTGCCAATGAAAGGTTTGGTCTATGGAGTCCAACATGTTTTTGGACAAATTTAGGACAGGGGTTCTTTTTTTTCAACCAGGGGACATGCCTTGACTCTAACCCTAACCCTCTTCATCCAGGGCTATGTACATATAAATGGATGAACATAGTGAATTATCAGACAGTAAAATGAGTACAAAGCTCTGGACCCCACTTCTGTTTTTCACCACAATGTCACTTGACCTTGGTTTTGTTTGAGTTCTCTTCTTTTTCCCCCTGGAATGATATAAATAGCATCTGTGCTCCCAAAGTGTTGAGCATAAATTGCATGACTCAGATGCTAATAACCAGAAGTCCACTCCATAGCCAAGAGGAAAATACCTGAAAATTCATGGATTTTTCACTTTACAACACCAAACAAAGGAGTTCTAATACATACTGTATTACGGGAGTAAAAGGTGGAGTAAAGGTGGAGTAAAGTAGAACCCTGGATAACTCTGTGGGTACAAATGGGAACTTCGACTCAAGTTAATGAGTAACTGTTGGTTAACTGCAGTACTTGCTGTGGTTCACACTGGGGCTTGGATAGTAAACATTTACCAGTACTGATCTTTGTCTGTTTTTGCATGGACAGGATATGTGAGCTCACCCAAAGAAATCCTATGTACAGACAGCAATGGACCAATAGTTTGCCAGGTACTGTGTGGGTTTCAAAAAAAAATCGAAATATTATTATAACCAATTTTGTAAAAAGAAACAAAGGGGTCTCTCAAAGGACAACATGACATGACAAGACAGGAGGGTTGTTCCTTCCTATGTGGCCCATATGTACAGGTAAACCATGCAGGGTGTCATATCTAGATTGTTCCACAAAGGGCCACTGTGACTGCAGGTTTGTTTTTTTTTTTTTTCCAACCAAGCAGTAGCACACCTGAGTTGAAAGAAGTGATGGGTCGGGCAACACTGACACATGGACACATGCGTCGAGCATGTCCCATTAGAAACTCACGTGACCAATACAGAAACAGTTTCGAACTGACATGAAAGCGCCAAAATGTGTCTGTGAGGACACGCATCTGTTAATAGGTTGTATAAGCCACAACAAAGAATCTATGTTGTGATTCCATCTCACCATTGAATTATGGCCCAGCCATTTTGATCTCATATCGGAAAATAAATGTTTATCCTTGTTGTTTGTCAAACTTTACCAGTTGTCCTTCCAATTTCTCTGTATCCTAGCCTCATCTGTGCCCTGTGTGAGCGGGTGTTTTCTGCAATGGGCAAAGTAATAATAATTAAAAAAACTAACTTCAAGACGTAGGAGAAACTTCTTTTTTAATAATAAAAAAACAGTCCACAAGCATCCTTATTCACAACACGCTCACTTTCATTTTCATGTTATGATATATGTTCACATTATTCTTTAATTGTATCTGAAAATATTAAGTATTAAATAAATAAGTATTCTAAATGTGAATGTCAAAAAAGGACAAAATACATTACTGTATATACTAGGTAATCAAGGTTGCCTGTAAGGATTTATAAGGTCCAGCAGGTATCAGTATTCAGTAACCCGTGTTGAAACGCTTCACGAAGCCTCATCAACCCATCACTAGAGGAAAGTTTTATTCAACTGATCTCATTCATCATACATTCGATTGGTTGGTTTGTTTCAACCAACCAAGATCACATAGTTTGACCAAACCAGCAGCCACACTGGCCTTTAGTGGAACAGTTTGGAAATGCCTCGTGTAAACCTTTCAGGTCTACAAAGCAATGCAGATCCTAAAGAGGTTTACAAGTGGGCAACTGGACTGAACTATTTGCTTTAAGATCCAAAATCCAATTTATTTTTAGTGCAGGTCTTTGCATACAAACAAACATGATTCCTACTGTGACTCAACGATTTTACCACAACCCAAATAAAGAGTCGGTCCTTCAGCTCAATGTTACTTGTTGGGGATTTTGTAAAATAGGTCACATGGTTCCCTGCAGACTGAGACCTCATGACAAACACCATTTGCCTTTTTGCTGATCTAATAATTACTAACTGCCCAGGGCTTAATATTCTCTTTTGGCTCTTTGTGGGTCCACAATACAGATGGTCCCTCATGGCATCAGTGCATCAGGGTTTGCTGTCTTGAATATTAACACACGCATTTTTACCTTTAGCTTTATACTCAGGTAGTGTAAAGGGAGACTGCTATGTCACCGCTATGTGTGTCAAACTAGGCCATGCAGACTTATGTGTCAGCGCTCGGTTAGAGCCTCCGCAGAGACCGCTCGTAGGGAAAGGGAGGAAAATCCAGTTGAATCAGCACAACAGTATGGGACCACAGAGGTGGCAGCACAGAATGGGAGACGGAGGACGTCACAAGGGAAGCCCTTAAAATAGCTGAGTGAGACAGAAGATAAAGGAAAAGGGGAGAAAGTGAGCGGGACGATCGTAGAAGGTCCGCAGAGACTGCTTCAGACTAAACAAACCAGTGGAGGGGGCTGGAGAGCAGCAGAGACAGAGGGGTTGTGTTACAGAGTCCAAGGAAAGAGTTCCAGGTTGACTCAGAATTGGACGGAAGTTTTCAAAGATTATCAAACTCCCCAGAAAAGAATACATAACAATCACTGGTGTGAGACAAAAAAAAAAATAAAAATAATAAAAACACACTTTTTTAACAAAATGCTGGACAATTCTGGACATATTGTGCATCTCCCTTGTTGGTTCACACCTCACCCTGCTGGTAAATAAAATTCAAATGTTTGATGGCCATTCATCATTTTTTTTCTGTTGTTTGGTAGAATGTGTGCAAAAATTTTGTGCCAACACAGCACATTCTTTTTGCAGAGACAAAAAGTATTAGAGGTCAAATTTGGCAACATTGCAGCCTCTGTAAAACCTTAAAACATCAATGTCATAGAAGGCAATCCTTATCAACAGAAGGAATTGTTCAGCGTGCCATCTGTCAAATATTTTACTGATTAAAGGAGATCCTCAGGGTCAACTCCTGGGACCTACACGTTTTGTGAATATGGCCACTCCCAAAATTTTACTCAGAAAATCTCAACCCATCGTGCCAACTTTCGGCAAGCGGAGTTGAACAATAAGCTGTCAAACAGCATTATCCTATTGATCCTTTTTATCCGCTTGAACTTCTGTCCTTCACTAGGAGCAAGAGCTCTTGCCATAGAAAAAAGGCTTTTAGTTTTGTGTTCTTCGTAGTAAGTAAACAGTTTAACCTGCTTGTCAACTTTTTGTCTTTTCACGACACAATGAAATTCAAGATTTGGTCAAATGATAAAATCGGCATTAAAAACTGTTGTATTTTCTCTATAATAAAATGACCGTAAATCCACTGTGTAATCCTGTCCAACTTTATTAGCGGCGTCCCTGTGATGTCGCGCCTACAACAGAACATGACATGAGCAACATCTCTTCTGTACCGATACAATGCAGCGCACTCCGGTTGCTATGTTAACGTTTAAACCTTCAAAATAAGACACAACACAAAAACAAAGTGTCGCGACTCACAGCAGCACTGAATCAAATTTACTGTAATGAGACGTTACCATCTTGGGGTTATGGGAGACAATGAAACCCGAAGTGTGCTACTTAGGTCCAGTCTGTTCCGTAATTTTGTTTTGGTTGTTGTCACTGCAGAAAACCCTGCTTCACACAGATATGATGTCGGAAATGGCAACAGGGTTTTCAGTGCTGTTGTTGGGAATCTCAGGAGTACTCTGATATGACCTTAATCAGGAAAAACGGCAGAGTTGATGTCTCAAACAGACATTTAAGTCCCCCGTCATTTGCGATCTCCAGCAGTTGATCTTTCTTTAATTTAGCGAGATGTATCACGTGACTTACAGTGTCGAGGACTTCACATGTGTCAAGTGAGACGGATGTAAAAGAGAGAATCCGGCCACTTTTCAAAATCAAACATCATTAAGACTGGGACAATAAATGAAACAACGTGTAATATTTTTTCTTTCTGTGCGGCCTGGTACGAAATGACCCATGGCCCAGTACGGGGGTGTGGCCCAGGGGTTGGGGACCACTGTTCTATGGCATGAATTTGATTCCAGCAGCAATCCAACTTCATGCAATTCACTCGAACTGACAAAAGACCAGAGGTGTGAAACAGGTACAATGGCAACAGCAGCCTGGAGCTCTGATCAGCTGTGATTCCGTTTTATCTCTCTAGAGCTGTATCTGTGCTGTTGCTGCTGAGAATCATGATACAAGCAGAGATACAGTCATGGCTTCAAGGATACACCAGACTCTGCATTAGTTCCGTCACTCTGTGAATTCTACAGTTGTAAGAAAGATGGCCTGAGGTAACAGAGATGACTGAAGTTGAGGAAGTCGAGTAAAGTTCACACATGTTCTGGGGCATCACCAAAAAATGTTTTGCAAAATCTGCAGATGTCTCCCTGATGTGTTGAAGGAAAAGTAAAATGCCCACTAAATTACACATAGAGGAAGTTTTCTGCTGCTCTGGTCCTCAGGCCACATTTAAAAGTTCAGTGAAAGCAAACACAGGACGTCAGCAGTTTAAGTTTGTAACATCCACAGAGTATCATCTGAACTAAGGGGTCCATTTAGCTAAAAAAAATCTTTCTCTTTACACTCACCATACCCAGCACGGTAGTTCAGCGAGGTTTTGGAATGACATGAAGGAGGATATTTTCCCCCAAACTGGCAGAAAATATACCTGATATGTGTTACTCATACTAATGAAGCACTCTCTAACATTGAACTGAACTTTTAAAGGCAATCTCGACGGAAATAAAATGATCATCCTGTGTAACTTACCCTGTAATTGCTGTTCTTCCACATGGCAATTCATTTTTTTTTTTCCATTAGGTCTTTTGCAAATTGGACTAGTCCTTGCCAATGCTGTGGTACCAAAAAGTACTCACCCATCTCAGGATGGTGCCTTCCCTCGACAGGAACGCTGACTGTCCGTCGCAGCAGCTTGTTCCTGTGAGACTCTGAGCGCCTCTCGCGCATCAGTAAAGGGTGTACCTGAAAATGAATGAGATAGAATTAGAGCACAAGGTCAGTATCGTATATATACATTCACAGTCATGGAGTTCTGTATTCTGTAGATCAGCAAAAGCCGCCTCTGCTGCAGTGAACTGTCATCATCCCTGGTTCAGAACGTCATTAATAAACATTCACATAATGGAAGGAGAAGTATAGATGTTGGCAGGCTGGCAGGATCAATTTGAAAAAGGATTGTTGAATATTTAAAAAGCTTGAATAAAATTCTTTCACGTCTGTGGCACCTTCCCTAAATAACATGATGCAACACAGTGGTAAAATTTTGTTGATTTCATGTTTGTTGAAATTTCCCCGGCGAACACCTGGTGGGAGCAGTTGGTTTCAACAGCATTTCAGACAATACTAAAGACAAATTATTAGACGAAAAAACAGTTTTTGTTTCCAGTCTCAGAATTTATTCATAGACAAGAGTAAGAAAAAAAAGAATAAATTAAAAAAAGTTGAAACAAACACTCTGGGCACACTTGTTCGAGCTATAAAAAGGTTTGATATTTGCCCGTCTGGCTGAATAGTTATCAGATGACTGGAGAAAAACTACTGCAGATATACAGCTAATTAATCCAATAATAATAATAATAATAATTATAATGATAAATTGACACAAGGGATAAACCAAAAAAAAAAAAGAAAAACAAAATGTGAGTTCAAAACATTATATAAGATTTTATCAAGCATATCTTCTTGGCAAGATTTATTTCACCGCAGTTTATTACTGTTAAAGAAACACTAACCAGAATTAAACTAAGAAACATTGATCTGCTGTAGGGAAACGTGTTAACATTATAAGTTTAATTAGAAAAAAAAAGAAGAAAAAAACAGTGACGCACATTCACGTCTGTACAGTTGCCACTGAAGCCTACACACTGCAGCACAGTCAGAGCTATTTATAAAACAGAGGATCAAATGTGATTATCACCAACAACATCTTGTGCTCACAGATTTTAATGTTCTGGTCATCTTTTGGTTTGATCTTCCTGAACTGTTACACTCAGCTCTTATTATTTTAGATATCGATCTATGGTGAGGAAATGAAAGCTGTGACTATTTTTCATCCTCTCTACGAAACAGAAATGCATACATGCATAAACTGGGTGTTCCTTTATCCAGAGAGAACATCTCATCCTGAATCAAATGAGGAAGAATAAAAATTTTAAGTTTTAAGCATTATGGATTTTGAGCGCTTCAGCTGTGTCACATCTAACTGAGTTCAAGGGCCGCTTACAACATAATTAGATGTCAAGTTTATTTATACTTAATTCACTCCTGAAGGTCATATGTGAACAAAAAAGTTAAATAAATGTAAAATGGATCAGTTTTTGGAAGCCAGACTAGTGCTTATTCCAAAAACAACATAGTCTACAGGTTCATAAATGAAACAAAACCATATTTATTCGGGTTGTGCGATTAATCGGACCAGTTATTTGTCTGTGACCTACACAATTCCGAGTGTACCGGTCCAAAAAGCCCCGATCAAACGAAAATGCAGTAGAACGGTCCGATGGTTCAGATTTGTGTCCGTGGATCAGTCCAACAAATTGACTTTAGACATAGGCGCGACATTGACCTTCCACCCACTAGAGCGGCGAGCCAATAGACACACATATACATCTATTCACACGCGTCTATGGAGGTGTCACCTCTGGGGTGTGAACTGTGACGTGGACTGATCTGATTGGAGTTCAGGTAGTGGGTGTTACTCTGATCTGAGCAACACGGCAGACAACACAGACGAAACTTACAGCGTTTCTCATTTTAAAGTAGAAGGACATCATTTGTTTTTTTCAAGAAGGATGAAAAGATCGATAAAAGCAACGCAATTTGCCAACTCTGTAAAGCAACGATCGAATACACTGGAGGTCCAACAAACCTTAGCAGTCACCCGGAGAGACGGCAGAATAAAATACAAAAGTTTTCCAACCACAGTTGGGCAATAACTCAACAAAGTCCAAGGCAATAACGGAATCCATCGCTCGTTATATTACAAAACAATGTCCTGTGAGACAATCTGGTTACAGGAGTGCCGTCTACAGCTAAACCTTTTTAAAACTGTAGGCATGTATTTCACTTTGTATAAAAAGTGTTTGTATATGTTTTTTCTATTGTATATGTATTGTGTGCTTCTTGCCTTTTTACATCATGGCCAGGGCACAACAAATGAAAACTAGCTTTTGGCTTATTCTTTCTTATATAATCATGTGTTAATGAAATTCCATTTACCCCTTTTAAAGGTACTCAACTAAAACGAAAAAAGACTGGCAGCTGTATGGTGTTGTTGAAAGCAGAGTTGCAAATTTTTATTCAAGATTCAAAATACTAATCGAACTGGACCGAATGGCATCGAACTGGATTGATCGATTAATACTTTTTATGAATAGTTCCAGAATCAGATTGTTGCCTGTGGATCGAGATATGAACCCGATCGTTAAGTGAGTCGTCACACCCAGAATATATATATATATATATATATATATATATATATATATATATATACACATATAAAGGGGTGGGCAGGGGCTGTGCTTCCTTGAGTTCTTCGGCATTTGTTTTTTTGACGTGAAATTACATCTGATTTCTTGCCTTCACTTGAGTTTAAATGTTGTGTCACTTCAGACATCGGCTAAACTCTTACATCTGGGTAAAACGCATTTTACTTCAAAATTCAAATATATTCACACGTCACCCCTTTAGCCCCGGGGGCCAGTCTGAGGTTCCGGCTCTAAAATGACTGAGCGCTTGTAACCTTCGTCAATATAATCTCGGAATCAAAACAAAGTTATTACATGGGACATTTAATTTAAGATGTTATAGCAGAAGCCATTTTGTGGAAAAAAATCTTTTTATTTTCACATATTACACATTCTGGTGTATTTCAAAGTCTAAAGGATGTAATAGAGACATTTTTCTATAAATGTATACTGAATGTTGACCATTATTCATTCAGATAGCGTTTTTTTTCATTTATTTATTTTTTTTTAATTCCGCCCTTCTTTATCACCCACATGAAAGACAGGACCACCAGTTTGGACAATCACTCTCACCAACTAATTAAATTTTCTTCAGTGCTGATGAGCAACGGTAAACCTGAAATAAGCCCCCATTCAAATCAAGCTTTTCATTGATCAGGAGTGCGAATCACAGTCCCAGTCTGTAGCCTTTTATTGCGGCAGCCTTTCTTTATAGAGTTTCTAAATATACATGTGATGGAAAAGTGGTTTTCACAGAGACTGCCCGAGCTTTGACTTTTTGAAAAAAGATCCGAGTGGTCGGCACAGAGAGCCGTATTAAGGCGAGGTTGTGTAACTGGATGGTGTTGAGGTTTGTGAAAGTGCGGTATTTGATTGTATTCCTCCTTCAGTTGCTGCCATGAAATCCACAGGAGACAAATGGACTGCCTCAACCTTTATCTCCAACATAAGCTCAAAGGGAGTTTAGTTAAACTCAGAGGCTGCCGATGAGTCCATCTCCACAAAGACTCAGATCGTAACTCTTTAATTTATATGCAGAAACATAAAAAAAAATAACTAGATGCAAATGTGTCTTAGGACTTGAAGCAGTCAATAGAGTAGAGTTAAAACATTAAATTCTTGACACTGCAATTTGATGTCAGCCCCCCCCCAAATTACAAGAAACTAAATGTGGTAATTTGCCTCAATCACATCGACTCCAACAAGTACAAGGCCTGTCATTGCTTCCCTCCTGAAGAGCAATTCATCACTGACAAATCGACTCCTGTAAAGAGGAGCAGAATGCGTTTATTCCTCACCGTGAAATGTCTTTCAAGTACTGCTTCCAGTTGACAGGAAACACCCAGAGGCTACATTTACTCTGCATGTGGCTGGATTTGAGTGGTCAGATGTTGAATGCAGCTGGAGATGTGACCTAACACCAGGTCTTTTGTGAAAAAGAAAAAAAAAATTGACTCAAAGAATGACCAAATGCTGAAAAAACATTTGAAAGGCCTGGTATGGTGCCACTGAGAACTGGCATCGTCCATTAAAGCCCAGGAGAAAGACCAAATGTTAAGGTCAGAGGAGTTGTAACCAAAGGTTAGTTTGAAATTGAATTGTGTTTTTAAAAGCATCCAAACAGCTACACTTGAAGGCACAGGGAGAAAGTGCTCCTTGAAAAGAAAGTATCAACTAGTGATGGGTCGATGAGGCTTCGTGAAGCGTTTCGACACATAGCAAAACGGTGTCAATACTGTGTTGAAACTGTGTCACTGAATACTGACACCTGCTGGACCTTATAAATCCCTACAGGCAACCTTGTTGACAGACTCAACTTACACTCCTAAGACGCCCTAGTATATACAATAATGTATTTTGTCCTTTTTTGACATTCACATTTAGAATACTTATTTATTTAATACTTAATATTTTCAGATACAATCAATGAATAATGTGAACATATATCATAACTTGAAAATGAAAGTGGACGTGTTGTGAATTAGGATGCTTGTGGACTGTTTTTTATTATTCAAAAATAGAATTTTCTCCTACGTCTTGAAGTTGTTTTTTTTTTTTTTTAATTATTATTACTTTGCCAATTGCAGAAAACACCCACCCACACAGGGCACAGATGAGGCTGGGATACAGAGAAATTGGAAGGACAACTGGTAAAGTTAGTTAGATTCTTTGTTGTGGCCGATACAACCTATTGACAGATGCGCGTCCTCACAGACACAGTTTGGCGCGTTCATGTCAGTTCAAAACAGTTCCTGTATATGTCTAATCGGTCATGTGACTTTCTTAAAGCGATACGCACACCGACACAGTGTTTCGCTGCATGAGCTCGAGGCATGTGCCAACAAGTGTTGCTGGACCCAGCCCTAATTGACAACATGCAAGGAAGGATGGTGATGGGAAGGTTGGGAAGGGTGTCTTCTTTCAATATTTCAGGGGGAATTGTGACTAAAATCAAACATTTCTCAGAAGCTGACTTGCATCTTTTGAAGTCCCTATGAAGCTACAAAAAAATAGAAGCAAAAAATTAGTCTGTTTATGAAAACAGCTATAGAAAAGAGATCAAACTTCATCTCTTCATTGGGATCCACACAACAACATTTGACACAACAGTCGGCAGCTCTGAGCTCGCAGGACAGTGAGATGGAACAGTGCTTTGCTCAGTAGTAACCTGGCAGTTGGTGGATTCAAACCAAAAACCCTGTGTACATAAGTCAGTTTCCTTAACCACTCGGCCACCAATGGAACTACATTTCCATTGGTGGAATGGAAAATCATTATGTGATTTTGCTACGGTGTACTAATCACACAAGATGTAAATGAGAAATAAAGTCTGGTTAGACAAGGAAGGCAACAGAGAAGGAATGACACATTTGGTTGCTTGTGGACGTAAGTGAATGAAAGGTTTTCAAGTCACTTAGGATAGGAGAGACTGCCAGTGCATTATAATGTGACTAACTTCCCTTTTTGTAAAGACTGTTACCAAGCACCGTCATTACAAAAAGGGAAGTCTCTCAATGGGATGTCCTCAGTTATTTATTACTGTTTGCTTGGACAAAAGTGTTTCAATTTATTGTACCTTAACCTTAAGTACCTTAACTCTGATTAAAAAGTTAAAAAAAAGAGCTCTCTGAGCAATATTTAACACAGAAAATAAATTCATCCTTGAAAAAAAAAACTAGGGATTTATATGCTCTGATGTTAAAAAGGTTACTGATATTGGCCCTCGATATCAGCAACCTTTTTACTCTCAGAGCATGACAGTCACGGTTTCACCAACATTCTAAATCCAAGGCTGCAAAGCCGCGGTCTCAGCAAATAAGCTGGACTTTCTTATGGGGTACTGACACTTTGACCCGCACGTGATAAATGATGTCATCTTAAAGCGATTGGTTCTCCAGGTCATCGTCCTAGAGAATCAGCCGCTCAAGATGCCAGTTTTACTAAACAAGTGGAGTTTTTCAAGCCGTGCTATTTCATGACTAATTGTAATTGAAATGAGTATTTCTGATGTCAACGCGTAAAGTCGTTTTCATCGCTCATTAAAGAGAGCTGTTTACCCTCTTACTGTCAAATCATTGTTTCTGGAAAGTTATTCAACACTAGACATTTCTTGTTTACGTTAAATGCTTCACAAAGAATCATAGGACTGTTATCAATAAAATGGTAAAAAAATAAATGTGTATTTTTTCTATAACTTATATTTAAGAGTAGTGTGTTTATGTTGTACACAGTTATCTACAGTATGCCTTTGGTCTGTTATCACAATAATTCAAGGGAAATCACCTGCATTTACCGGTATAGGCCAATATCGTTTTTCGGCAATGAAGTGTTTGGGCAATAGTGGATAATTGGCTAATGTTAATATCGGACATCCCTAGAAAAAACAAATATTCTCTAGCATCTTCATTGTCATATTTTACTTCCTTGAATCTGCAATACTTGCTTGATTTAATTGCTTTAATTTTGCTATTCCTGAAATTGATGCATTTCCATGGGGTTTGAGGTGGTAAAGCAACAAAGAGGGGAGTGGGATGGAAGAAAGGAGTGGGAAGTCATCAGTCGGAAAGAGGAAACGCAGGATGTGTTTTGTTCAACTTGACAGGTTTGGCGAGTGTGCTGCAGGCTGGTGAGTCCATATGTCAGTCATTCTTCTCCAAACCCAGTGTGTGTAGTAAACATTGTGTGTAATGAAAGACAAACTAAGAAATAATTTTTTGTTTTCTCAACAAAAACACAGAACAATACATTAGCATTATCACAAGACCAATGTGTATACTGGTCTAATCCATTACATCTAAACACCCAAACTAATTAAATGTACTTCATTTCATCTACTGCTTATTTGATTAGGGAGAATATGACAAACAGAATTAAGTTTAACTCCTACACAAAAACAGCAGTTTTTGTATTTTTTGATCAAAGCCTTCCACCATATGATGACAAAGATTTTTTTTTTTAGTAACTTTTAATCTATTCATCAATTGTATAAACCTACAAACACTATAGCCAGGACCAGACATATAGAAAAAGACTATTTTTTGTAAAAATGTACCTGATGTTTTTTGTTTTTAGAAAAGTTAGTAGAAAGGCAAAAAGGCTAGTCTTTCTATAATTCCTTGACGTTCTGCTCAACCATTTGGTCAACAATACTTCCAGTGCAGTTGATCATTGTTGTTGTTATCCTATATAAAATAAAAAAAATCCACAAAAAAAATCCCATTGTTTCTTTCTTGGTGAGACCTTTAAAGAGATATTGTTGGCATTTGTCAACCTGGAAATATATGAATCATATTCCCTACATGATCACAGAAAGTTGCTGGACATTAACTGAATGTTATAAAATCAACACAATGCTGAAACAGCTGTTGTTAATCACATGTGTACGAGGATGCTAAAGTGAGTCGAAAAAGTTCACACAGCCCATAATTGTTCACCTCCCACAGAGACGCGGGTCTGGGCCAAGTGTAGTTCTTCTTATTAAGAATGATAAATAGCGAAGGATTTCTTTTAAGGTCATCCTGATCTGGCAGTTGCTTCTGGTAAGCTGGCCGAGGACATTGTGGGCCAAGTTTTCCGGCTTCATCTAAGTACCTCTGAGATACTGGAGGAGAGAAAAAGAACCTCAAGTGCGCACAGACAGACAAATTAATAATAAAAAAAGCTGGAGATAAAGACATTTTATACACCTGTATGAACAAGATGACCTTTCGGAAAAATGCTTGGTTTTCGACTGACAGACACCATTTTATTCTAATGACATCTAATAGTTACCGTTGTGCAGAGTTCAGGTCGGTTATCTCACTTAAGACAGGGAGCATTTCTCTTCTGCCACTTTTTGCCTGCCTACATTTATTACATAATCAATCCTGGACGACAGCCACCCACCACCAGCATCACCGTCAACACTTTCAGCTTTTACTGCAGCTTTCTAGTGGTGGGAAACCTGAGCATCACAGGGTCTTTTTTTTCTTTTAGCTGTTGACCAGCAATCTGTATCAACACTGTGCACTTTAAGGTATTGATTTTATTTAAGTGTCCCTTTGTTTGTTTGTTTTTTAACTGTTATGTTTTTTTGTTTTATTTTTGTTTTTTTTACATATGTTAAAGGCATCTGATTCACTGAAAAAGAGTTTAAGCAGCTAGGCAAAAAATGAGACAAAATACACAAAGAGATTGAAATTTGACATAAAGAATTAACTTTAAAGGTAAGAATGAGGGTTAAATCTGTGGTTTTATTTAATATGTGGATATGGCTATGTAGGCTATTTCTGTCTAGGCTTAATGTAAGGGGAGGTATTTAACTGCACATTCATGAACATAATTATTGGAACAACCTTGTCTTCTTTAATTTTCTGTTAATTTTAATGCCTCGTACCAGTAAAGGCATATATGAGTAATACAATACAATGTCAATAGTGCCATGCCATAGCTATTGATGCTAGAACTTAAGTGCGTTTTCTATCAGGAAAACCGTGGAAAATGTCTGGATATCAGCTCTGAAATTAAACTTGTATGATTTATTGTGTGTTTCTATCAATATATTTGGTCAGCAGTGGTGGCCTAGTGGTTAAGGAAGCAGACTTGTGTCCGCAAGGTTCAAATCCACCAGCTGCCAGGTTGCCACTGAGGTGCTCTGAGCATAGCACCGTCCTGACCCACATAACTTCTTGTGGGCTCACCACCCACAGGAAGGCTCACAATATGGTGCAATGTGATTTGGGTGGCGCCAGCTGCCCCTGTGACCTGGCCACGGACAGGCAGAAGAAGATGAATATTTGTCCAAAAAAATTAATGGAACCACATTAAAAAGAATAAGAATTCCATATGCCTTATGGGGAGAATCTAGGCGGATGGGATAATTAAAAAAAGCTCAGAGCAGACAGACAGATAAAGTAGATAGACAGCCTTTAATAGTCTCCCCAAGTATGGATTTAATAAATTAAGAAATGTATTAAAATATTATATCAACACTATATTAAATGATTATTCATTCCGATCCTGATCCTAAATAATAAATACTAATAGTGAATTATGTACAGTTTTCAGTCCCCATTGAAAGACCCCATATTCTTCCATGTGGTCCAGGGTTTTATTTGTATTGTCCTTTTGTGCACATAGAGGTTTCATTTATTAAACTGAAACCAAATAAGATGTAAGATGGTTTTCTGCTCTTGAACAAGATTGTTCAGAACGGCAGATCACAGACACCTTCAAGGCTGCAGGTATTCAAACTCTGCAGGACAAATGATCGGCAAGTATTGGAGGCATTTGAGTTTTTTTTTTTAGATTAACAGTTACAAAATTCTCAAAATACAACGGACCTATTTCACAGTGATGTAATGTTTTGTCTGCAGATGACCTGGGAGAACTATGGGTTCACACTCAGCGTCAAAGTTTCAAATGAACCTGACAACTCTACAAAGAGAAGCCACCCGTTCATCATAACATGCCCAATTACCCAGCAACCTTTGTGCCATGCATTATTTCAGGAATATCACCTTCTCTGTGCCATTTCCACTTGTTATTTTCTAGCCAAATCAACACATGGCCTTGTAGATTGTAGTGTTTTTTTTTTTTTTTTGTCTTAGGTAATACTGGCACAGTTGGCGGAGAACAGCCTGGTCTCCCGGCACAGGGACAGGGCACTGGCGCGTATCAGCAGTATATGAAACTCTGTCACCTCAGATTAATGTGAGAAAAGAGGAGGAGGAGGAGAAAAAAGATGAAGAAAAGTAGGCCAACATCGTCAAAGCCAGCCCTCTTCCTCCCCCTACAGGACAGAAGAAGCAGTAACTCCAGTGGTGAGAAGCTAAAAATTTTCCCATTAAAGGAAAATTGAATCTAAATTATCTTAGAAAAGACAATTCTAATCACTGCTGCACTGACTTTCTGGATATAGATATTTTTTGACACTGCATTGAATATAGTAGGCCTGTACATTAGGAGATAATGATAATAAATCCTACTTACCTGCTGAAAGATAAGCAAATTAAATGTTTTCTCTCAAACTCTCAAAAGTATATTTATGTCAATTCCTGGAGCATTTCTCCTTTATTCCTGGATCACAGTGATGATCGTTATGATGCAAATCAAGTACAATCTGTAATCAGTGGCAACTAGGGTTAAGGAAGCAGACTTGGGTCTGCAAGGTCCCCGGTTTGAATCCCCCTACCGTCAAGATACCACTCACCAGGGCATGGTATTGTCCCCACTGCTCACTTTGATGATGGGTTAAATGTAGAGGCCAAATTTTGTTGTGTGCTGTGGCGTGAATCACAATGTCAAAATGCCAAAAAAAAAAAGAATTCTTCATCTTCTTCAAAGCTCTCTAATGTGGTCAGTCCATCTCTTGTTTAACTGGGACCCTAACCTGCAGAG